>CM049387.1:11012263-11577263 GCA_026937815.1 Etheostoma perlongum
GATATTACCTGGCTTAACACTAGGAATCCATTTTAGAGTGGCCTGAAGGAGAGTTAAATATGCCTTTAACAGCCTGAATATATGTCAATATAGCTTTACTTTTAAGCCCTTAATTTTAGAATCCTTCATCAAAATGCTCTTATATTACCTGAGAGACACACTGGATATGTGATGTTTCCCACAGTCTTGGATTGAAGCTGGCATAACATCAGGATTTGTTTTTAGAGTTGCCTGAAAAAGAGTAAAATATGCCTTTAACAGCCTGAAAAAGATTTAAAATACAGCATTAATTAGACATTCAAGGCTTCAATTTTAAAATCCTACATCAGAATGGTCCTTAATTACCTGAGTGACCCAATGGATATGTAGTGAGTTTCTAACCCAGAGTTTGAATGAACCTGGCTTAAAACTAGGAATCCATTTTAGAGTGGCCTGAAGGAGAGTTAAATATGCCTTTTAAAGCCTGAATATATGTCAATATAGCTTTACTTTTAAGCCCTTAATTTTAGAATCCTTCGTCAGAATGCTCTGATATTACCTGAGAGACACACTGGATATGTGAAGTTTCCCACAGTCTTGGATTGAAGCTGGCATAACATCAAGATTTATTTTTAGAGTTGCCTGAAAAAGAGTAAAATATGCCTTTAACAGCCTGAAAAATATTTAAAATACAGCATTGATTAAACATGCAAGTCTTCAATTTTAAAATCCTACATCAGAATGGTCCTTAATTACCTGAGTTACCCAAACGATATGTAGTGTCTAACCCAGAGTTTGAATGAACCTGGCTTAACACTAAGAATTCATTTTACAGTGGCCTGAAGGAGAGTTAAATATGCCTTTAACAGCCTGAATATATGTCAATATAGCTTTACTTTTAAGCCCTTAATTTTATAATCCTCCATCAGAATGCTCTGATATTACCTGGGAGACACAATGGATATTTGATGTCTCCCACAGTCTTGGATTGAAGCTGGCATAACATCAGGATTTGTTTTTAGAGTTGCCTTAAAAAGAGTAAAATATGCCTTTAACAGCCTGAAAAAGATTTAAAATACAGCGTTATTTAGACATTCAAGGCTTCAATTTTAAAATCCTACATCAGAATGGTCCTTAATTACCTGAGTGACCCAATGGATATGGAGTGTCTAACCCAGAGTTTGAATGAACCTGGCTTAACAGTAGGAATCCATTTTAGAGTTGCCTGAAGGAGAGTTAAATATGCCTTCAACAGCCTGAATATATGTCAATATAGCTTTACTTTTAAGCCCTTCATTTTAGAATCCTTCATCAAAATGCTCTGATCTTACCTGAAAAAAACACTGGATATGTGATGTCTCCACCAGTCTTGGATTGAAGCTGACATAACATCAGGATTTGTTTTTAGAGTTGTCTGAGAAAGAGTAAAATATGCCTTTAACAGCCTGAAAAAGATTTAAAATACAGCATTATTTAGACATTCAAGGCTTCAATTTTAAAATCCTACATCAGAATGGTCCTTAATTACCTGAGTGACCCAATGGATATGGAGTGTCTAATGCAGAGTTTGAATGAACCTGGCTTAACAGTAGGAATTCATTTTTGAGTGGCCTGAAGGAGAAATAAATATGCCTTTAACAGCCTGAATATATGTCAATATAGCTTTACTTTTAAGCGCTTAATTTTAGAATCCTTCATCAGAATGCTCTGATATTACCTGAGAGACACACTGGATATGTGATGTCTCCCCCAGTCTTGGATTGAAGCTGGCATAACATCAGGATTTGTTTTTAGAGTTGCCTGAAAAAGAGTAAAATATGCCTTTAACAGCCTGAAAAAGATTTAAAATACAGCATTATTTAGACATTCAAGGCTTCAATTTTAAAATCCTACATCAGAATGGTCCTTAATTACCTGAGTGACCCAATGGATATGGAGTGTCTAACGCAGAGTTTGAATGAACCTGGCTTAACAGTAGGAATTCATTTTTGAGTGGCCTGAAGGAGAAATAAATATGCCTTTAACAGCCTGAATATATGTCAATATAGCTTTACTTTTAAGCGCTTAATTTTAGAATCCTTCATCAGAATGCTCTGATATTACCTGAGAGACACACTGGATATGTGATGTCTCCCCAGTCTTGGATTGAAGCTGGCATAACATCAGGATTTGTTTTTAGAGTTGCCTGAAAAAGAGTAAAATATGCCTTTAACAGCCTGAAAAAGATTTAAAATACAGCATTAATTAGACATTCAAGGCTTCAATTTTAAAATCCTACATCAGAATGGTCCTTAATTACCTGAGTGACCCAATGGATATGTAGTGTCTAACTCAGAGTTTGAATGAACCTGGCTTAACAGTAGGAATCCATTTTAGTAGGCCTGAAGGAGAGTTAAATATGCCATTAACAGCCTGAATATATGTCAATATAGCTTTACTTTTAAGCCCTTAATTTTAAAGTCGTACATCAAAATGCTCTGATATTACCTGAGAGACACAGTGGATATGTGATGTCTACCCCACACTCAAAATGAAGCTGGCATAACATCAGAATTTGTTTTTAGAGTTGCCTGAAAAAGAGTAAAATATGCCTTTAACAGCCTTAAAAAGATTTTAAAATACAGCATTAATTAGACATGCAAGGCTTCAATTTTAAAATCCTACATCAGAATGGTCCTTAATTACCTGAGTGACCCAATGGATATGGAGTGTCTAACCCAGAGTTTGAATGAACCTGGCTTACCAGTAGGAATCCATTTTAGAGTGGCCTGAAGGAGAGTTAAATATGCCTTTAACAGCCTGAATATATGTCAATATAGCTTTACTTTTAAGACTTTAATTTTAGAATACTTCATCAGAATGTTCTGATATTACCTGAGAGACACACTGGATATGTGATGTCTCCCGCAGTCTTGGATTGAAGCTGGCATAACATCAGGATTTGTTTTTAGAGTTGCTTAAAAAAGAGTAAAAAATGCCTTTAACAGCCTGAAAAAGATTTAAAATACAGCATTAATTAGACAATCAAGGCTTCAATTTTAAAATCCTGCATCAGAATGGTCCTTGATTACCTGAGTGACCCAATGGATATGTAGTGTCTAACCCAGAGTTTGAATGAACCTGGCTTACCAGTAGGAATCCATTTTAGAGTGGCCTGAAGGAGAGATAAATATGCCTTTAACAGCCTGAATATATGTCAATATAGCTTTACTTTTAAGCCCTTAATTTTAAATTCGTACATCAGAATGCTCTGATATTACCTGAGTAAGTGTCTAAGCCAGAGTTTGAATGAACCTGGCTTAAAAGGTTCATTCCAACTCTCGGTTAGACACTACAGTCACTAAGGTAATTAAGGACCATTCTGATGTAGGATTTTAAAATTGAAGCCTTGAATGTCCAATTTATTCTGTATTTTAAATCTTTTTCAGGCTGTTAAAGGCATATTTTACTCTTTTTCAGGCAACTCTAAAAACAAATCCTGATGTTATGTCAGCTTCAATCCAAGACTCGGGGAGACATCACATATCCAGTGTGTCTCTCAGGTAATATCAGAGCATTCTGATGAAGTATTCTAAAATTAAGGGCTTAAAAGTAAAGCTATATTGACATATATTCAGGCTGTTAAAGGCATTTTTAACTGTCCTTCATGCCAGTCTAAAATGGATTCCTACTTAAGATGGAACCCCCACTCTGAGTCTCTTCCACCCGGTCATCACACATCCTCCCAGACCAGCCATCAGACGCCATCCACATCAATTCATCTATCTGCACATTCATAATGTTCATCTTTACATTCATAATGTTCATTAAGTCTTTAACTAACACATGGTTGTGGTGTGGTCCATGCTAGTGAACTGACTTTAACATGAATAGCAGCCTGCTTAGAAGATATCCTGAGTTTGATCTTTTTCAGGCTTAGCCCTGCATTAAAACAATCCATTTCTTTTCCATAGTTGGCTTACACTGCAAAATCGAAACATATCTGCCAGCTGTTTATGGTTGTTCGTCGTCACATGACGTGGTGCATGCTGCTGCGTTCCATGTTGAACTGTGTTTATCTCAAAGTATTAAATCCATTGCTCCAATGCTCCCTAACAAAAAGGCAAATTGCTTTTGAACGTAACTCTGTGCCATAATAGACTGTATAAAGATGGCTTGAAAGCTTCCCAAAAGTGAAGCCAAAACATTTTGATGGCTTACCATGGTGGCTGGCTATAGGTAATAAACCCCTCCCCTCCAAGTGAATTGGACAGACCAAAATAAATAAATTTTCCAAAGCTGTTTGTCATTTTAGGTCATTCCGATCACACTGATGTATGTTTAAGTGTGGTTTTAAATAGTTATTTGATTCTATAAAAACAGAGTGAATCAATCCAATTTTATTTGTCACGTAAAATTGTACAAGATTCGATTCTAGTGAAATGTAATCCCATTAGCTCGTCCAAGTCTCCTTCAAATCTTGGCAAACGTATAAAACACACACACACACCATGATTTACAGCTGTGATTGACTCGCAATTGGTCAAGAGGGTTTATTTACTTTGATACCACAGCTCCACCATCCAATCCCTACTGCGCTGACTCTGGCACCTAAAATGACCATTATGAGGATATTTTTCATCAGCATCGGTAAAGATTTGTCTGTTCTGTGTCTGTTTTCTTTTTTGTCACAGCCAAAACCTAGTTTTCAACTAAAGCAGGAACAAAAAGGTGAAAAATATACAATATAGTTAATGTATTGTGTTGGAGCACACACAAAAAAAGAACATTATTATATCAGACATTTCACAATTGTTGTTTGGAAAAAATGTATTACGTTTTTTTTCCTCCTGGTTATTGTTTGAAAGGTCAGTGATTCTAATGACATTTCTGAGAGGTGTGGTAATGGGGCAACCGATGCATGATGAGCAATCCGCCACACGCTACAAAAAACATGGCAACACGCAGAGTGGAATATGTCTGCTAATTGATGCCACCCCCCGTTCCATCTGTATTGCGTGTCTGTGTATGTGTGTTTGTGTGTGTATGCGTTTGTTCTGTACCTCACTCACTTTGTTCTTGTCACACACCTCATTTCACAAACAGTTGACACTGAATGTAAAAAAAGACACTCATTGACACGTACGGCATCAGGTGTGGACAATGTGTTACTCAGGTTAATTACTGTCTCTGCTTTTCTCTGCTGTGCAGCCACATTTGGTAAGACTGCTGTCCCAGCTTTAATTGCCTAATTGATTAGTGTCATGGAACTTCTGATTGTTTTCAATATTACTAGGTTGTAGTTTTTGGATAGTGTACTGTAATCTAGTACTTCCATGTTTGTAATCAGCTGTTACATGGCTGTATTTGCTTACATGCTGTTAATATAATCACGTCTGTTTTCTGCCACCAGACATTGAGTGGATAACAAGCCTGACTAAATACACCAGTGATGGAAGAGGTATTCAGTGTAGAAATACTGTAACAAGTTATGGATTCAAAATAGAACACATAATTGCCTTACTATAATATGTACTATACTACTATGATAATGAATTAAGTGATTGATTGTAAACATTCAAATGTTTTTGTTTAAAAGGTGCTGTAGGTAGGATTGTGAAGATCCAGGATTTAGCCAAAGAATTTGAACATTGACAGCTTCTCAGTCCCTCCTCCCCTTTCTGCTAAAGCCCAAACTGTCTCCTAAGCCCCTCCCCCCACAAGGGAGAATTAATGCATGTGCATGAGCAATGATTCACATGCAGATAGACTTTCTTTCTACCAAAAATGTTTTGCACTGTCAGGTAGTACTTGGCTTAAAAAAGCATTTCAAAAGGGGATACAACATTTTAAAAAACTTTGCAAAACTCTCACATCCATGTACTATCCACATACCACAATCGTGCGTGCTGTTCTGTCTGATATTTTTCTTGGTCTTCCAGATCTTGTTTTAACTTCCACTGTTCCTGATGATTGCCATTTCTTAATTACATTCCGAACAGATGATATTGGCATCTGAAACGCTTTGCTATCTTCTTATAGCTTTCTCCTGCTATGTGAGCGTCAACTATTTTCAGTTTTCTAGTGCTTAGAAGAAGCCATGGTGCTGATAAAACCTTAAGATTGACATCACCTGGTCTTTCCAGATGATGATTGAGAACAATCCATGACGCTGTCAAGTCTCAGCTTTCCAAAGAGAGCGGTGCATGCTAAAAACTCTGCAGGGTGCCCAAACTTTTGCAGATGCCATTTTTGTGTTTTCTGTTAATTTGAAAGTGTAAATGACAAATCTAACTTTTTGTGACATATTGTACGAATGTCTAAACTGTTATTTGATGCCTTGGAGATTTTTTCCATCTTTTCTTGGCTTCTTTATGCACATTAATACAAATTTTTACATGGGGTGCCCAAACTTTCGAACCCCATTGTAAGCATGACGTAGAACTAGGGCTAAAAAGGGTGAGAGAGGGGAATGCCATGCAGCAAAGGGCCACAGGTTGGAGTTGAACCCATGGCCATTGCATCAAGAATCAAACTTCAATACATGGGTATGCGCACACCAGGTGAGCTACACAGGCACCCATGGGAAAAGTATTTGGGGAAATTTCACAGTCCTAGGTGTTTTCACTGTTGATTTATTTAACTTTTTTTTTAAGTTCAGTAATTGCAACATCTTTCCACAAGTCAATGAGTAATAGTGTTAATCTGGATTTCAATATTGACCAAATCATGATGATTTATTTCCATAATCGAGCAGCTCTGCATAGAACGTGACTATGATTCCTATCATGTCGGCAACGACAGGAATTTGTATGTGCGGTTCATTTAATTGTAATTCCTAGACCGTTTGTCCCATTGATTTGTAAATAAACCTAATGGTAAGATTTTATTTTGTATAAAATAATGTAAGAAGAACAGTGAAGACAACAGGGGGTCTCTAAATACCCAATACAGCCACAATGGTGAGCTTGCTATCTTTTGTGTAGAGGAAAGTGATTTATGCACCCAACGCTGCATGTTTCACAATTACAAAATCATCCCTATAAAATCAATAAAGACATGAATAAAGATGACCCAACCCCGATGAGCCAGCAATGATCATTAAATGGCCATCCTGATCAAGAGAACCTCACATTACCGTCACAAATGGGAATCCCTTGGTGGTTTCTCCGATAAATAAGGCTTTATGACCCGTGGCATTCAATTTCATGACTAGACACTTAAAGAAAACTCTGGATGGACTTTTGACATGTACATTTTAGACCGGCCCTTATGGACGCAGAGGCGTCCCTGTGCATGAATGAACACATCATTATTATCCCATGAGCGCCTGAGCGACGTTTTCACTGTCACCTAACTGCTCTCTCACCTCGTTTGCATTCCAAGAGCAGGATTTGCCTATTAGGGGAAGTTAATAACTTGCTAATACTCAGAAATTTCAACCTCAGCAAAAGGCTGCTCAGCACTTTGAACGCACCAACATGCCTTAAATGACGCCAGCGAGCAGTTGGTGTGCACTCGTCCAATGCTTGACCCTTTCCACATTCCTCTATAATCTGCAAAGCTTAATTAATTGTAATTAATACTTGATTCTTGCTGCCAAGTGAATGGGACAGAGTAATTTCATTGACTTTAGTACAAGGCAGGGATAAAATGAACACAGTATTTCTTTCCTCAATGGAGCCATTTGCTTTTTATAAGTCAGAGGTGAGTCAAAGTCCTCCCTTAGGTGCCCTATGTAGTGCTGTAGTTGAACATCCAGAGCATTTTACACACCAAAGTTATGTATGTAAGCTGCTACTAGTATCCACATTGTCAGAAGACAAAGTGCCTGTGACCTTTCATGTGGACAGACATGGTCTAACTGCTGATCGATAGAAGAGGAAAGGACAGCTGGGTGGAGACTCGTGACACACACACACACACACAGTGACTGAAAGGCCACTCGCCACAGGAAATCACAGCCCAGTTTAGAAAAACTATGTAATGTCTGAATTAGGACCACACAGTCCAACTAAAATTGCATGTTGGAGCACAAAGAACTGCATTCACAAAATGCTGGGATGATCTTGCCACAAATACTCAAGGTATTTCATATTGGAGTTGTGGGTTTGCATTAGAATGGATTTTTTTGTTAAACTTAATTATTTCTAAACAGTGATTTATTGCTCCATTACTTGATAGCCTGCATAGGTAATCGGTCAATACTTCCAGATACATTTTTGAATATCTTGCTTTTTTATATAAAGAGAAACCCACAGAGCAATTATTTCCTCGGTGAAGAATGACCTGAGGATCACTATTATAGAAGATATGAGGAGAAAATTATTCAAATGATGCCGTGCATTGGTATTAGACAAGTAAATTTAATTTTACACACTTACGACTTTTCAAAAGGGAGTCGGTTTATTATTAGGACAGGATGAAGAAAGAACAAAACCTCAGGCTGCTGTCCCACAGCCACGGAGGAGAGTAGACTATTCCTGTTCAGTAGTAGTCCGATATCTTCATAAGTTTCTCTTTTCCATTGTTCTCCCATCACCTGCTTCCTCTAGCAGTCCTCTTTTGGACCAATTTCCTCTCCCAGCATCTCCAACGCCGGTTGGATGAGGAGAGTTGACGAGTAGCAACGTTGAGAACACACCACTCTAAACTAGCCAAAGAAGGATCAACATCGGTCCATAATCAGCCAGTTAGCTTAACAGCTTGAACCCACATACAACTGATGTACTCTTAGCTGTGGAGAATGTGGAATTTTGCAAATTTATTTGTCCATTTGTCGTTCAGTTCAGTAACTGAAAACTTTAGTTATTTAGAGCAACTCCCGCAAAATACTTTATTAAAAACCAACATCTCTTCTGATGTTTTGAGTTGTAATCATAACCAGCAGCTTAACACATGAAAAGGCATGAAACAATATGTTGAAACGCATGGTAATCAATTTCAGCATTTTTATTTAGCAAGTTAACCAAGTACATATGAGAAATTACAGTGCAAATTAACATTACTGTTATGTGTCCAACAAAAGTATGACAAGTCTGTTTAATTCAGTTTCTCCATCTCTCCCGTGTGGACGGTAGCCTACAAAATAACTGGTCATCTGATTAGCACACACATGGGAGTCCTGTATCGGGACACTACTCATATAGACGAGTTTGATAAAAAAAAAATTTAAGATTTTACACATGAAAAATGTGGGCCTACAGTTTTACGTAAACGGGGCGAAGCAGAGCTGCAGTGGAGATCACCTCTGCAGCTTGTTCACGTCCAGGGACGGACTGACAATTCTGGTACGGCCATCCCACCAACAGCCGCACAAAAAACAAGTCTAACAAAGCAATATGAACAGCCAAAAGCAGGGGAGCCAATACGATCACTTATACGCTACCACTTATACTAGCCAGTTTGTGATTGGTCCCTGGCTACAGATGCAGATTTGTAACGGGAGCAGGTCAGGACAGAAAAATGTAGTTTTCCAGCCTGAGCTGCTGGGCGAAATCAAATCGCCGGCAGAATGGCTAGCAGAAAACTTGAGAAAGATGGATGGGAAAAAGTAAAAGAAAAGAGGGCCAAGTCTCTCAAGACTGATGCAGCAAAATTACAGTGACAATATTTTGATTTCCAAAAAAGAGGACACTTGCAGGCCTCAAGACAAATTCAGAAAGGCTTCTCAGAAGTCATTGAACATGCTTTATTATGCCTCAATGGTACAAAAATAACTTATGTAATAAAATAAAATCTGGACTGACCTGTAACAAAATAGCTCTCTTTTTAAATAAATATGAAATGTTCTAAATATGACCTATTCTGTGTCAGCTTCAAAGTCCAGCTTCAACTAAATATCTCTTAAAACCTTTTCAATGTAATAAGATAAGGTTTTTCAGGGCCCAGCACATTTATTAGACACTGAAACATATGCGCTAGCTTTGCACACGGGTTACTCCACTTCCCAATTGTCCCGACCGGGACATGGACTTTTTTTAGCAGGTCAACAGTGAAGCTGCACTTACGCTTTGACATTTTGTGTGCAATGCTGCTCCGCTGTCTGATCTGCTCCCTGTATGTCCTCCCTGTCTGATCCGCTCCTTGTATGTCCTCCCTATCTGATCTGCTCCCTGTATGTCCTCCCTATCTGATCCGCTCCCTGTATGTACGCATCGTATGACAAGACAGCTTCTCTGGAATTACGTCACGCAACAAAATACCGTAGTACTGCGTGCAAAGCGCCAGTCAATTTAAGTACATGCTTAATGGTCCCATGAAAAACAGTTAAAACCGGACGCCCCAGACAGTATGTAAAAAGTGGACATGTCCGGGCAAAAGAGGACGTTTGGTCACCCTAAGCAAAATGCAAAAAACTCAGAGCTTTCATGATGGACAGACAGCAGAGTTACCTTAACATCAGCAAGAAGCACTGGTTAGTGCCAGGAGCAGGATACTTTATAGGCTGCTTTCATCCATATCTAAGCAAATTGCATAGTCAGCTATCAACATTGTGCATTATGGTTTTGAAAATGATCGCGCTATTTAGTGCTGTCACACGTAAGGTGTTTAATCATTTCTGTTAGGTTAATTTGAAATTGCAAAATGAATCGTGGGTTGACCGTGATTTCACTTGGTTGTATATGAGAGGTTGTAGTGAGCTCAGTTTTGCTGCTAGGATGAAGACTGTGGTATTGAATGGAACAGAAATCAGGCATGGACTGGTACCACTAACGTGCTAAACAGGGAAGGGGGCTAAATAATTCAGCAATTTGGGAGAAAGTCCAGGCCTGTTTAGCCCCAGCCTGTCCCTATTCACGTCACAGTGAGTCAGGGCCATGCAGATAAATTGGTTTGCATGTGTGGTGACACTTTTCAACTCCTTGCAGACAAAGCTAGCTAAAATATAATAGCAAGCTGAAAGCTGTCGCACTTCCTCTGAGACACACAGAATAGTGTTGACTATGCCCTGGTGACTGACAGGTCGTAGAGACGGACTCGGGAGAGGGAGGTAGGGGTTTTATTTTGTGTGGTGCATCAAATTACAAAGAGTAAGGGTTGGACTTATTTGTTAAAATAAAAAAAAATAAAAAAGTACCAGTACAAAAGGTGAACCAAAAAAAAGAAAAAACCAAAATCATTTCAAAACTGTGACCTTCAAAAAAAAAATTAAAAATCTGATTTGGGCTATTTGAGAAACCTTGGCATACAGGAAGGACAGGTTTCTTTTATTAAAAACTAAAAATCTCCAAAGCCACCACCTCCACGCACTTTTCTTTTTTAACACTGAAAGAAAACCAATCACTGAGTCAAACTTGCATCTATCATATCAGCACAGTGATAATACACAGAATATAAGCACACACACTTTATGCCAACAAGGAGGCTTTGTAATGAAAGGATGCTGAAGAATTTGGCTTGCTGTAATTCTTCCCAAACAACGGCCAGTAGCTGTCAACAAAGCTCGCCCGGGTACATTCATCAGCACTTGCATTTTCTCCTGGGAGTTTACAAGCAACTTGAATAAAAAAGGTAAGAAAATCTGAACTTCACATAATGTTCAAATTATAAAAACATATTTTCCAAAAGAGACATTCCACCTTGATGAGATCACTCAGGCTGGAAATAGTGCAAAAAATAAATGAATAAAGTCTCTTTCAAGTGAAGATTGAAGAGAAGAAATGTTTAAGTTGGCTAATTTGTTCCGTTTGTTTGTTGCAGTGATTGACTAAAGCAAAGACAGATACACAGCCAAATAATTAGTTACTATGTATGTCGACAGGGTTACAGTCTGGGATTCAGTAGATGGTCCGCTGGCTTTCTGACAGTCTATATGATATATCTCTGGACAAAATGCTGCGTTATACTTCAAGGTTTTGCAAGAGACATTTCTAGTACTGATCTTTCACCATTACTTTCTATTAATGTGTGTCTTGTAATGTGAGGTTTCTCGCTATATTCACCCAATGTGGGAATAAAAAAATAAAAAATTAGAAAGACTACACACTTTTAAGTCGCATGAGTGACGTCTCCCTGAAGCTACGATGCTTCTGTGTTTCGTCTCACACAAAAAATGCTTCAGGTTGCATTTATGTCCTGACAGCTGCACAGATATTAAAATAGAAAAAACAGCCCTGTTGGGTGAGACCAAGGGAGTAAGCCTCTCCTCTCTGGATGTAAGTTACTTACCTGTACCATTGGGTCTCGAGAGTTGCACCAGTCCATTGCTCAGAATTGTTACACACTAAGCCGAAGTCGATGACTTTCATTCTCAATGGCTGCAGTTAATGGTCCACCATCATGATGTCATCAGGCTTTAGATCTGCATTAAGGAACCATATGCTGTTCAGAAACTCCAGAGCAGTTGCCAACTAAAATCATGAACAGTAAAAAACCAACTGTAGTTTAGGGACAATATTTGTTACTTAAAATGTCTATCCTATCCATTTGTTATTTAAGGGTTTTACTACTAGTATTTAAATATCCCGATCAAGACTTGCAATTTAATAAGATGCATTTTGACAGAAGTCTGGGATTTTTATCAAAACTGTAATGCATGGGATACAGTAAACCCTGCATCCATTGTTTTAGAGTCTACTCTGCTATTTATGTTACCATTTGTATTTTTTCATTTGTATTTTTGCACTCTGACTGCACAGCCTACACTGTACCCATCATTTTTACAAGATTTTGGACAAAAACTTCTTCTAAATCAATAGGCAAATATCTATCAATAGGTAAATGTACCCATCTAAATATGGGTACAGCAGTGTTTTCTATTGGAAAAGGCCTTTGTGGGTTTTGTGCAAATCGCACAAAATACATTTCACCAATTTACAGCCACCAGGAATCTAAAATTGAATGCATGTTGATTGAAAGGTGGCAGGGTGAAATTGTTATACATGTTCACATGTAAAGTTACTGTTCCTTTGGTGAAAACAAAAAGGTGTGATGGATGTAGTGACATTTAGTGTATGTATGGTGAAATCGGACATCAAAATATGACATATGGAGGCATTCAGGGTAACTATGATTTCATGTAAAAGTAATTTCACAGGAATACCTCACACAATCTGAGTCAGAACTGCTGTGGGTGTTGGACAGAACCTTTTTGACATATCTGTGGAGACAGGAGTTGTGTTTGCAGTGAAGGATAAAACACTAGTGTAACGGTGAGCTGAACACTTTCCTGTCCTAAGGGTGCCTCATTAGCAGTGTGAGTCATTGTCGGCGCAGCAATCGAATGTGAATGCAAATGAGAGAAGTGATGGAAGGCATCTCCCTCAGTGGCACAGACCGAGCACACCCCCAGTGACTACTGTACAATAAATCATCCTTGTGTCAATGCCTCAGCGTTTATCATCACAACTCCCATTAAACACCCGAACCTGTGCAGCCAGAGTCATAGACCTCGGATTATAAAAAAAGAACACAGGAAAGCACCGTGTGGCAACTTTACACCATGGCTCACAGAGAAATCAAGAAGCAAGAGCAATAGAAAGAAACATTTTTCAGGCCCTCTTGTTCTGGTTCTACTAGTATTTTAAGGTACCCATGAGGAGCTGAGATCTATTCAATAACCCTAGCTGAGAGGGCAAAGTGACTGCTTAAACGCCGAATAGGGTTTATTTAATTCAAATCAACTGCCTTCCTGTCCAAAATCCAAAGCGATTGTGTTTGATTAGCTGTGTGAAATCATTATTGATTTCTGTTTGTTGGAGCACAAAGCCATTTGTGTGTGTGTGTGTGTGTGTGTGTGTGTGTGTGTGTGTGTGTGTGTGTGTTGCGTGCTCTGGGAATGCACAATAAAATATCTGTACAGTAGCAAATCCATGTTCATTTGACTTTGTAATTACATCTTTATTTTCCATTTGGCAGTCAGCCCAAGCTACATTATCAGTCATTCTATTTTATACCCACATAGCCTAGATTTTTGCGCAGTTGTTCCAGCTGTACGGTCTCTACGAGCAGGTGTGCATGACCTGAGCACGTGAGGGCCCCTGCAGACCAGAGTTGACCAGGATCACATTCAGCACATTAATCTGAGTGTAAAATAGATAGATTAATGAGCATTTAATGCCAAACTGTCACCCGAGCAGCGCTGTCTTCAATTATCATTATTAGCAAGGGATGGAATGAGCTAAATAGTGATCAGCAAAATGGATAGGTCTCGTCTCCTCTTGTCTTTTAAAATGGCTTCTACGTGTAACATGAATGAGTTACATTATAAGACAGAGGATGGATAAAAAGCACCAATAAATGAAAAGCAAGACAGGGTTCACTAATCAGAGGACAAACCCCATCCTCAAGGACATTGAACTCTGACAGAAACCTCTTTATTTTAAGATTGTCCCATATAATCCATACCACTTCCAGGCTAATGAAAAGTCAAGAGATGACCTTGATTGTTCACGAGCAAGAACAATCACGGAATTTTTTTCCTCCCTTTCTTTTATTCTTGGCAAGGTAGTCTGCCAGTTTCTACATTATATTATGTAGATTATAATTAGCACACCCACATGCACACCTCTATTTCAACATCATTTATTATTATTTATACTAAGTATTAGATAGTTTGTTTTAAAAGAAGTACACCACAAATAACCTGGTATATGAATTACAGCATCCAGGATGCTGAGGTTCAGTCTACTTACCCTGAGCTACAGTGTTCTGTGCACTGTACCATCTCCATGGTAATATTCTGCACTACTCTTTGTGCTTGCATGCAGGAACACTTAATATGAAGCTGAAAGTCATCATAATTCAATCTTGTTGTATAATGGTCTTTTTTTGTCTGGAACACTTTGTTCATTTACAAAGGCACTTAGAATCTGTCGTACACCGCTACGCTGCATGCGTTTTCACACAAACAAAATATTTCAAAATGAATTAAAAAAAACCTTTTAAGATAACACATAAATGCATGCAGTGGTGCTTAGATGTGTGGAGAGTAGTTTTGCATGTTGCTTTGTACTCAAAAGTGAGAAAAAGAGTGCAATTGAGGTGTGCAGAGACACACTCTCGCTGCTCTTCTTCTCCACGTCGTTCGTTTTATTTCTTCATCCTTCAAGCAGATCACCCACACACCCCCGCCAGGCTGGGTATATTTTGAGGAGCTGTGAAACCACAAGAGTTCTGTCTTGTGCCCAGCAATACCCAATGTTTTCCTCAAGGTTGATTTGAAGTACCTCAGAGAAGGAGAAGTGGATAGACTTCTACTCCTGCTGCGTTAACTTTCATTCCACTTCATCAGCACAATATATTATTTAGATATATTAATATCTACATAACAGGTGTGTTAATAAGGCCATCTTCCAAGTGTCCAGTGGAGAATGATTTATTCAGAAATGCAACTGAAATCTTCTTTACTTGACTGTAACTTTCAAGAATAACTGACCTGTGCTGTTGATGAGGTTGTGAAAGAAAAAGATTCAAAAGGTTTATTGTCAGAGAACTTACACAATGCAATGAAAAGCTTTCTTTGCCAGTCTTCCTTACATAACGAATAGAAATAAAGGAGAATAATACACTAAAGGTAAAACAAACAATAAAAATGTAATAGGGCAATATAAAAAAGTCTGAACGTGTAGATAAAATGCCAAAAGGGTTAGAGGAAAAGATTGAGAGAGAAGCTTTGGTAATGTAAGTTAGAACAATAATGATTTAAAAGAATCCTTTCAACATAAGAAGAATAGGGTGGAACATATGCCAAGGCCTTGTGCCCTTTGAGTGTGTTGCATTGTCAGAATGGTCAATGAGGGCTAAGCCCAAGCTAACTGAGGGTTGAAGGGGTCCGATTCAACAACCATCCATTCTTTTACAGACAAACACACACACACACACACACACACACACACACACACAGACACAGAGACAATCATAAAGAAGAAGAAAATAGGCAATACAATTTTACACTCCTACCAGTCAAGTCATATTAAGTCCAGTAACAATGACTCAGGGCTTTAAACAACAGCCATTTGAAATGTTACAACATACCCACAGTGGAGCGATCTGACCCTCTGCATCCCTGCATCCCTAAAACCAAGACCAAGACAAGAGTGGTAAATCTGCCCCATTCCATTAAACTTTACACACAGCTGTCTGTGAGATAACTCATCTCATTACCACACACTACAATATTGCAATAGTATGCTACTTGCACACTGGTTACTTCATATTTAATATTATACAGATTAAATTTCATTATATATACTATGTATGTAGGTTGTAAATTGTATTCTACACGTGTATACATACTCATTTTTTTCATCCCTCTAAGTATATTTTTCAATAGTTGTTCTGCCATTTTACGTTTGCTATTTTATTTTATCGTATTTTTTATATATCCCTCTAGACAGAGGGATGGATATCTCTCTCTCTCTCTCTCTCATCCACCTCCTCTAGACAGAGGGATGGATATCTCTCTCTATCTCTCTCTCTCATCCACCTCCTCTAGACAGAGGGATGGATCTCTTTCTCTCTCTCTCTCTAAGTATATTTTTCATCCACCTCCTCTAGACAGAGGGATGGATCTCTTTCTCTCTCTCATCCACCTCCTCTAGACAGAGGGATGGATCTCTTTCTCTCTCTCTCTCTCTCATCCACCTCCTCTAGACAGAGGGATGGATCTCTTTCTCTCTCTCTCTCATCCACCTCCTCTAGACAGAGGGATGGATCTCTTTCTCTCTCTCATCCACCTCCTCTAGACAGAGGGATGGATCTCTTTCTCTCTCTCTCTCTCATCCACCTCCTCTAGACAGAGGGATGGATCTCTTTCTCTCTCTCATCCACCTCCTCTAGACAGAGGGATGGATCTCTTTCTCTCTCTCATCCACCTCCTCTAGACAGAGGGATGGATCTCTCTCTCTCTCTCTCTCTCTCTCTCTCTCTCTCTCTCTCTCTCTCTCTCCCTTCTCATCTCCTCTAGACAGAGGGATGGGATCTGGTTGGGGAGAGTTCTAGTCTGGCCAGGCTCCTCTCTTTACCCTGTCTCTCTTAGTTATGCTGTAATAGTTTTAGACTGCTGGGGGACTTCCTTTGACACACTTTCTTCTCTCTACTATCTTTCTATCTTTCCATTTATGTGCATCCATGTCCCAGAAATGCTTGTTACTAACCTAGCTCCGGGGAGTCATTCCCCGGAGTCCTTATGTTCTTTTTCGGCCAGCATTTCCTCGGATCAGGGAGGTTCCAAAATCATGGTAGCAGCTGTTGCCATGGTCCCGCTACACGTACTGCGATGCCCTGCTACATCCTGCTACGTCCTGCTGTGCCCTGCTATGTCCTGCTGTGCCTTGTAACGCCGCACAGTGCCCTGCTATGCCATGAACTACTACAAATTACTATTTTTTGTGACTGTTATTGCCACTCTTCATTGTGATCCCAACCGGTCGCCAGACACCGCCTACCAAGAGCCTGGGTCTGTCAGAGGTTTTTGCCTAAAAGGAAGTTTTTCCTCGCCACTGTTGCACTGTTGCTTGCTCTGTAGGTAACTACTAGAACTGTTGGTCCTTGAAAATTCTGGAGTGTGGTCTAGACCTCCTCTATCTGTAAAGTGTCTCGAGATAATGCTTGTTATGATTTGATACTATAAATAAAATTGAATTGAATTGAATAGATAGTATGTGTGTAAAAGAAATTTGTCTTTGATGTACAAGTATGTCCTTGGTAACTTGTAGTAATTTCCCAATTTGGGATTAATAAGTAGATAAGATAAGTCTATCTATCTATCTATCTATCTATATCTATCTATCTATCCCCATTATCATTGTAAACTGCTGTGTGACAACAGAAGGCATGTAGCAACATTAAGGTAAGATGGGCTAGGCTGTTTAGTTCCCTAAGAGAAACTGGGTCATCAAATTGATTTACAAATTCCACCATTCAATTAGGTATTAATACCAATTTAGAATGTATCAATGCTTTGTTGTTCATGGATCCTTTTTTATTTGATTCTATTTATTGAGGAATTTATTCATAATTGCATCTGACTTAATTGCTTCCTAATCATTTCCAAGCCTCTCTGATCCCTCCATAAGATACAGTCCTTCATGTTTATTTGTGTTGGCCCCTGGGATTCTGCAGAAGTAGAGAGATAAACATGTTTATGATGCATACCCCGGACCTAGGATAGGCCTACATGTGATTCACTTCTGGCTATCAGCATTCACTGCCACTTTCATCAATTGCTTTAAATACCCACATTACTACAGCAACAACAGCAGCGCTTGAAAAATCAAACTGTATCTTGCAGAGATCCACCTATGTGCTGCTGTGTATTGGAATTCCAGCACAGAGCATTGATTTTTCTGAATGCTGGAAGTTGATCTTATGGAGGGTAAATACATAATATATTAAGAGAGCTTTGCTTCCTAAAACCAGTATTGCTTCTGCACAAAAAATAATTCAAGCATAAAGCCAAGAAAATCTGTTTGGGATTGCTGTAAACCACAATTCTACATCCAGGCACGTACTCTAAAGTCCACATTGGAAATTCATTACTGTACAGAAATGTTTTTTTTTTCAATACACAAGAATTTATATCAGCAAAGCATAATGTGTTTATCAAATCTTGACACAGTGGAATAAATGCCTCTTGTGTGGACAGGTGCTTTGCCTTACATAGCAAACTCCTCCCTTTGAGAGAACGGTAGAAAATAAATCAAACATTCACATGCATGTAGGCTGCCATTTGTATTCTCCTCCCTGGTTGGCTTGCCTTTCTCTCATGAATATCAACGGGATGTGTTGACTCTGCATGACTGGGATCCAGTGTTTAACTAGAGCTGTGGTTACAGGCATGGCAACAGGAGGAAGAGGAGAGGTCCTGTAGGAACAGGCTGCAGTCTATTTTTGGTCTTTTTGTTTAACCCAATTATAGTGTCATTGTGTACTGACTGAAGCCACATCAGTCGGGTGCCTTCTTTTGAAAAGTGGGACAACAACGTTATAGACATGGAAATGTGCAGCAGCCAAAACAATTGGGCACTGTTTTTATACTGTTTGTTGGGACAAGAAGAAAATAAATCCCACACTGAACAGGATATCACATGGAGTGTGGAGAGCGAAAAGGCAGATTTGGGTTAACATACAATAACAGCTCAGATGTCCCTCTCGACAGCACGCAACACCTTTCCGTAACCTTGGCGGCTATCGTCCATGTCACTGCTTCCATCTGCCAAACAAGCCCGGAGCAAAACAGACAAATCACATTCTGGCTTTCCACATCACTTCATCTATTTCAACATAAATGTATACCCTGAGATAAGCCTTCAATGGAGCCCTCAAGCCCAGTTGCAGTGACAATAAAAGTATAACGTTGGTAAATAAACGAAGATACGGCAGCGCCACCTGAGGCTGTTGTCTGAAATCAATGAAAGTTTCAATTTGGAGAGTTTTTCTTTGCAAGTAAATAAGGTAGCCTACTAATTTGTGAGAAGCCAGTGCTGACGCATGATATGAAAACCTGGCTGCTTGTGGGAGGCACAGTTCTGAAAAGAATCTCATCCATGAGCTGTTTAACTGCACTGATGCGCTTTTCCCTCAGCATCCGCCCTCCAGCCATCCACCTGAAAAAAAACACTTTAAGAGCTACTGAAGTAGGGCAGATGACAGTTTTTCCTGTGCTTCTCTTTTGTGTTTCAGTTTTACTGTGTGGTGTCATCTTCAGCCCCAATGCTGCTCTCAGATCCCAGATATGAATCATAGCATCACCCAAACTGCATTTCATCACTGACTTCCACTGGCACACTCCTAATGTACTGTACTTTACCACTCCTGTGAGGCATAGATTAAGTTAATTTAATCTCACATCGTCTTGAATTAATATCAAGGAGGCAGGAGGGCCGCCTGAGTAATTAGGTGCTACATTAACCCAAGTTACAGAGACATTTTAAGTGTTTGTGTGTGTGTGTGTGTGTGTGTTCCTGTATGTATATATATATATATATATATATATATATATATATATATATGTGTATATATATATATATATATATATATATATATATATATATATATATATACTGTATATAAGTATTTAACATCATTGTCAAAACACAAATGGCCTCTGATCTACTACTAATGCTACCATTAATAATAATAACAATAATAATAATGATAATAATGCAATCATTATTCATTGATTTGTAAGTAAAAAATCACCAAACACCAACACTTCAACACAGCCATGTCAGATCTAATAATCTTGTCTCCACAGCTACAGACAAATGCCAAACTCCCTCTACTGCTGTGTTCCGTAGACATGGGGTTGTTTGGAGTATTCACAGTGTGTCCCGGTGAAATGAACAGGTGGATTTTTGCTGTCTCCCTGGTGTGGACAAACACAATGCCACGGACTTGGTGTATCTGTGCCTGTATCTGGGAAATCATTATCATTCCAGGTGATGCAGGAAGACCGGAGATCAGCAGATGTGGGGACTTGTTAGACCCTTTATTTGCCATTGTACACTTCAACAGACATCACTCTTAATTAGTTCTCCATGGACAAGGCTAGGCATCTGGGCTTTTTGCTCTTGACCTGACCAAATTATGTCCTTTTTGCGCTCCCCTTGGCACACACACACACACACACACACACACACACACTCCCTTGTTCAAACTTGTTTAAGTAATATTACACTAATGGCATGGGTACATCTGTGTTGTTGGGAGGCTGTTGGAGCTATCACTCCATCTAGTGGCTGTTTTAACCCACATGAGAAAAACATGGGGGCTCTGCATTGCACACACTGCATAAGCAGCATGACTATAGTGCCCCCTGTAAGCTTTCTGTTTGACATTCATGCACATGGCCCAGAAGGTTTCTCTGGAGCTACCTCTGTTTAACCACGGAGATCCATCGGTCTCCTCAGTCAATTCAGTTAATCGTCTATCTATTCATTTATGCATTACCTCTCCACATCTGTCCAAAGATGTAACTGATTCCTCTGTATACAGTGTATATTCTCTCATTGGTATGACCAGCCACAATATGTATAAAATCAATGGAGCACTGAAGAGTGCTGGGCCTGTTTAGCCATCTGATGAGATGCAGAGAAAGTGCTCTTTAAACAATACAGTAGACCCATTTGCTATAAATATCTGTTCCTGCATGTAATGCTGCATTAATCAATATTGCTACATCAACAATGGCTCAAGTTAATGTGGAAGCTCAGAGCTTTTTGGGCACTTTCAGGTCATTGTTTTGGTTTCACGGCCTACAGCGAATATTGCCTCGGTTCACTATCACCAATCTCATTAACAGTTTACAGATGTGGCAGACAGCTGCCTTTGGCGAAAAAGCTCTCATGAACACACTGTAAGCTACCTGCTCAGTACCCAACAGCAGACACACAAAGTTAGGGACTAGCTTCTGAACATAGTGGGGGCATTTAGCAACTGAAGAAACAGATTTCCCTCATGAGTTGAGAGACCAAAGCAGCTAAACAGAGAGTGAACATTGGCTTTATATTTGTCAGGTGGAAGCAACTCAGAATGAATACTAATGGTGCTGCGTATCTGCAGGTCAGTAAATACACAACTGTTTGCTAACAAATGTGCCATTAAAAACAATCTTTAAAGGCAATAACACTATGGGCCCTATTTTAACGATCTAAGCGCACGGCGTGAAGCACATGGCGCAGGTGCCAAATTCACTTTTGCGCATGGTTCGAAAGGGTTGCACTTAGTGTCTTCATTAATTCCTAGGTGTGTTTTGGGCATAACATGCAATAATGTCAATGTCAAGTGTCATTTCCCATAAGCCAGGCGTGTTTGTACCTTGGCGCATTGCTATTGATGGCGGATTTGCACCGTAATATTTTTTATTTTCAGTATTTTCCAAGTGTGTGTGTGCTGCTGCGCTTCCCTGTGTATGTGTAACAAGCATAGTGTATGCGCTGTGCACGAGCCTAGGTGCATTTCACTAATGCGCTGTTAAAATTCAATGAAATGCTGCACAATTGACTTTAGACCAGGTTTTTGTTGGTCACTTTCTGCTGCCGCAAGATAGCAATACGCCAAGAATTCATCTGAACACACCTCCCTGTAAGACCAGCACGCTCATGGGCGCAAAGATGGGTGCTGGTGCATTTGCTATTTAAACGACGTGGGCGTGTGTGTGGTATTGATTGTGGTTTGAAGGTATGAATGAGTCTAATGAGTGGTGGCTGCATTTACTGACACATTCAGAGAGAGGAGAGTCAACCCTATAATAATTATATCAACAAGCAACCCAATGCATTTTCTATTTGTTTTATTTCTATTTCAAACATATGAATCAAATTGCAAGAATAACACAATAACAGTGAACATTCAGACATGTGCAGTACCATAAAAAACTCATGTGAAGACAAAAGTTTAAGATTCACATTGTAATAAAGTAAAAACATTTTTAAGACATTTAAGTGAGAGGAAGAAGTGATGTTCAAAATAAATAGAATTAACTAATGACATTCAGACTGTATGTAGAATGTATTTAGATGTACCGTTGACGTAAGTGAGTAACAACCATAATCTCACTTTCTGATTTCTGTATTCATAACAGCTGGAAAGCATTAATGGCACATAGAAAAAAGAGACAAAAGGAATGAAAGAGGAAGTTCTTTTTTGTAAACTGAGAAGTGTCTTCCCTACACATTTTAAGGCACTTTGTTATATAATTATTTGTGTGTTAAAGCTCTGCCAGTTAGCTTTTAAATCTCCGTAAGACTCCTTTAAATCAGCTTGCCTTCTCATTCATAAACTTCTTGTGGCAGTGACATTGATAAAGTGCTCAATAGTAAACTGTGGTCACTCAGCATTAGAAGAAAAATATACCTCAATTGCAGTGTGTAAGAGTTGTTGGACAAATTTTTAAAAAGTACCTTTTTCATAAAATGTAAGACATCAGCAAAACATAAAACACAGCTGACAGCAGTATTAAAAAATGAAGACAAAGCTGTTGTCTTGAAGAGCACAGGATCTACTTTGGATGCTTCTACATTTAGAAATGAGTCTTTTGAGGAAACAGTGTCTTGGCAGAGATGTCGTCTAAATATCTTTCTAATTCACTCTTTATATCCAGCGAAGGAAGATTGCCCTGACAATATGTCATACAAGTGGTAGTGCAGTAAGTCACAGACTTATTTCAGTACAGGTTTTCTTCAGCAAGTCCATCTGAAAGGAGACAGTATATTAGTGAAATGTAACTTAAATATATGCATCCTACAATAAATATATCAAAGGACAATTATTAGATCAGGGGCAGGATTGTTTGGTTGAAATTACCTTGCTGAAGGGCACTCTGCATATAGTGGTTGAGTTGATGCAACTCAGTGTTTTGGTCATAGTGTCCCAACTGCAAACTGAAGGGATCCATGGCAGTGAACTGCTCTGCAGGCAGCGGATTCTCTGTGATAGGCGACGAGAGCCAGAGGGGCTCTTGCTCCAACTGATGGGGCCCACTCCTGCAGCTCAACAAGTCCTGCTGGTAGCTGCATGCTACATCACCAGGGCCGGACATGCTGCTTTTCCTTGTAACCGCGTCCAGGTCTTTCAGAATGCTGTCGAACACCCCGTCATCGAGGACCATCTCGCGTTTAAGCAGAGAGCCTGAGGGGAGAGGAGGAGGATGGGGCCAGTCGCAGGTGGAGGCCAGGGTGTTAGTGGTGGCAGGTTGGGCCACATTTTGAAGTGGACTTAGGGTGTTATACATGGCAAAGCTGCTGGCCAGGGAGGAGATCTGCTGAGCCAGAATACTGATCTCCGCCTGCTCCCTCTCATTGTAATGGTTAGACTCTGTGGATGTGGGAGATTGGTTGGGGGTAGGAAGGCTGGAATGTATGGGCAACACATGGTGGGGAACATGATGCATTTGGACACGGCTGCCACCTTGTGGCTGCTCTAGAAGGCTGAAGTCGTCTTGATGCAGAGCGCAGTCCACGGGGCTCTCATACATGTCTGACACAGACCGGCAGTCAGGAACTAATCGAGCATCGGCGGAACAAGCTTGGAAATCATAGGTCGGAGATGAGGAGGAGGAGGAGGAGGAGGAGGAGGAGGAGGAGGAGGAGGAGGAGATTGGAGAGGCTGCTTGATCAAAGGTTTGTTCAGCGGCTGCAGGGAGGGAATCGGAGGGTGACTGGTGACACGTGAGCCCTGCCTCTGGGTAGGAATAATAGTAGGGAGAGCACTCAGGGGAGGACAGCAGCTGATCTGTGTATCCATGCACATCCATCAGGTGGTCATGGCTGAGCTCCCGCTGCTGCAGAGAGGCACTGGAGGAGGCCGGGCTGTAGGGAGGGGTGAAGAGAGCAGGGCTGTCACCCAAGGGAACAGGTGAGCTATCGCCTGGGGAGGAGACACACGCCACAAAGTATAAGTCTTGCTCGGACTCCCGCCTAGCTTTGGCTCCTGGCTCCTCGCTTTGGCTGTCAGAACTCCTCTGTCTTTTACAGCATTTAGTGTTGTTGTGGCTCTGAGCTTGTAGCGCCTGTTGACCCGCAAAACGGCAGGAATTTAACAGAGATAGAGATGATGGCCTGAAGGCATCACTGCTGATTTTCTCCTGCAGAAATCTGGCCTCTGTTTCACTACAAGCAGAAAATAATGCATTAAGTCGACATGTGAGACGTGAAAACACTGAAACATTACTTACGCTAAAACGTGAAGTTCGTCATACCTGATGATGAAGTTAACGCAGCTCACGCTCTGGCACTCAGAGTTTTTGTTAGCTCGAATGTAGACCCAAGTCCACGAAAGATCCTTACACTGGAGTCTGAGCACCATCTCTACCTGGAAGCCGTCATCTGCCTGCACTGAACAGGACAGAGAAGACACATCCGTGGTTATTATCATGCACACAATGAAACCAGCGCTCCATTTTGGAAATGAACAATGCAACAACATTTTCTGCAATGGATTATACACTTACTTAAACTTCTGTGAGAAACTGCACTCAAAGAAAGATCTTCAGGGTGGACGAGACCGTACCACGACAGACCAGTCATCTCTTCTGCCGAACAGCCCAAAAAATATAAAACACTGAAAAAGACACAAAAATGTTTGTCAGTAACCAGTACGAGAAGATTTTGATTATATCTGTTTAAAGGAGGATGTATGAATGTACCTGTCAGACAGCTGAGTGAAGGACATATCGAGCCTGTGGACACTGTTGAAGCTGTGATAGAAGTCAGAGTCCGAGCTCTGCAGGCGGTTGACCGTGGGGGTGCAGAGGGCCACGAACAGAGGCTGGTTGGTGGGACAGGCTGAAGACAAGGACGGACAAGGCTGAAGGAAAGACTGGAATCTCCCTCTGACCATCATGGAACAGCAGCTGCCATGTTGCAGCTTGAAGGCCTTGGTGGTTTGCATGCAACATATAAAGCTCCTCTCTGAAGAAAGATAACATATCAGTTTAGCCTTTCAGTATAAAAAGGACAGCAATTTTTACAAACTTTACGACAAAATAAATGATTTTATAGCACAAAATAAATCAAGCGTTTGAGGGAAATGTGGCCTGCATAGGATAAAGAATACCAGCAACATGAGGCGACCGCTCTCTTAAATGTGTGATAATAGCATGCGGTAATCAAAGTTTCTTAAGGGATATCAAAGCCTTTAAAGTTACCTGATGATGAGTTTTTTTAATGTCCAGGTTTGATTTAACTATATCAATGTCAGAGCGTTCCACCATGTCATAGAAAGTGTCTCCTTGAAGCACATCTATCTGGAAAAATGAGGTTTTAGCATTAGATACAACCCATTAAAGCACAATGTGAGATAAACTAAACTGTAAAAGATGTCCAAACAGACTCACCATGGAAAGACCGAGATATTCAGCTGAATTTTCGGACACATAGACCAGCCTCCCCTGTGCGGTGGTGACCAGGATGAAGCCGTGCAGGGCTTGAAGAAAGGCCTCGTATGGCAGAGAGCAGTGGGATCTCACCCCAGCTGGGAGTCCTAAGGGAGGAAAGAGTGAGTTCAGCCGTGGTTACACACTATGCATATCTGCAGGTTTTCACAGCTGTTATCTTTGATATAATCCCTGCAGTATACGGCAAACTTAGTCCCATTTTTGTCTGACAGCGACGCAGGCTCAGTGTAGATTAGTAGCTGAAAGATATTAAAGAATGACTGTAAATGAAATGTGAAGACTTACCCTGGAAGAGAACAGATTTCCTGATGTAGGTGCAGATGGCGGCCATGGAGTGCAGGTAGGAGAGACGCTCCTGGTCCTCCTGGTTGATGGGCAACAGAGTGCGCAAATTCCTGATCTCATGATTGATGTGATCCCGTCGAGCTTTGGATGCTCCTTTGGTGGATCTGGGAGAGACCATGTTCATTGAGGTCAGAGGTTGGAAGAAAACTGGGGAAACTAGAGCTGAGGAGCTACTGCCACACTTGCATTTCAATAGATCTGTCTGTGGTAATCCTTCAAGAGGCAATTGTGGGGAAGAAAAAAAAATCAAATGAAGACAAAAGGAGTAATTGGCCTGAACTGATCTAGCCTCTTCCTCAAGGGTTCCTATGGAAACTGCTGATATGAGAGGCTGCCGTGTCTGTGGCAGACACGAGGGCTCTCTGTAGACCTTGTCTGTGTGATCAGTATCTGTCTGGGCCCATCCACAGAGAGTCTGGGGTTTTATAGCTGCCATGGCTTCAGCGTGGGCGTCGCATACAAAGAGGAGGCTGGGCTTCTGCTGCTCCCTTCATTACCTTATAAAGTGGGTGTCCTCGCAGCGGGGCGCCCCACGTCACCAGGACACAGAGAGTGCCACAAAAGGAGAATTCTATCAGTTTGTATCCCAGCACCTTAACAATAAAGAGCCATTAAAATTATGTAATTGGGATTTTTTTCCCCTTGGATACTTTCAAATACCAGACTAAGCTTTGACTTTGCCTGTGGAATATTATACCACAACTAAATTGACATATAGATATATATATATACATAAGTAAGTTATAAATAAGTACGTTATTAAGACTGGTGATGCCCCTCTAGAATGATTCTGCACCAAAGCACCCTGATAAAGGCTAATCTGAACCATATTTTTAGATTTTTGTCAATGCAGTTCCAGCATCATTGTAGCCGGGTTAGTATGTATCACATACAGTGGTATACATACAGGCTGCAGACAGGAGAAAATTGGATTAAGTGCTCCCCGTGGTGTAAGCATTGCTGGCACCAGAGTTGGGGGTCTTCATTTTCTAAAGAGCAATGCGTTGATTCATCCACTGGGGGACGTGGAGCAGAGACGAGAAGAAGAAGAACAAGAGGTGGAAGAGGAGCGTCACTGACCTGAACCTCCTGCAGGAGGAGGTGCGCTGCCCGTCGGCCAGATGACGAGAGGCGCACGGAGCATTAACATGACATTTGCACGATTTGCACCAAATGTTCATTTCGACGCCGATGATGTAGCCACCTAAGGTAAAACACACATATTTGATCAGAAAGTATACAATAAGTCACAACGCAATCAAAATAATAATAATAATAATAATAATAATAATAATAATAATAATAATAATAATAATGAGTAAAACCTGATCAAATGTGGGTAATTCTGACCCAGAATAATGAGAGTAAAGCCCCAGTGATCTTACCTCTGCAGGCTCTGGTCTGGATAAGGAGTGTTGCGTCCCTGCTTTTATAGCCCCCCCCAACACGGCAAAACTCATCCAACTCAGCTGGTGGGGAAGAAGAAGAAGAAAAAAGGCATGTTGTTACGTTATGTTGTGACGCGATGACAAATCATCAAAGCGGGTTATAATTAGCGAAGTGAGCCCTAAAAATAAGACGTTAGATTGGACGCAGGATCCCATTCGGGCGATTTAAAGTGGTATGCAAATGAGATATCATTATTATACAGTAGGAGAAATAGGCTGTGTGTGTGTGTGTGTGTGTGTGTGTGTGTGTGTGTGTGTGTGTGTGTGTGTGTGTGTGTGTGTGTGTGTGTTGATAGCGAATAATTTTAACCGTCTGCAGGTGTTGGTCCACATTGTGTGCAAATATTGTGTTCATTAATTAACAGAGGGTCAGTGGCCAATCAGCAGTAGGCTCCCTGGCACAGATGCTTAGAACACATGACAGTTGGAGGGACTGTTACCCCGTGTTTCTATTAATGGTTTTATTTCTCACTCAACACCCACAGTTGAAAACACCCTTATATTTGTAATAATGGCAGAGACATCTAACTAGTTTTATTATAAAAAAAAGAATTTCATTACAAGTAAAAGTTCTGAATGTAAAACCCTACTAAAGTAACAGTATTACAGAAGTTTTATGAAGGCAAAGTAAAACTGATATATTATAATAAACGAGGTTACTAAGAGCCTACAAATGCATCAATGTGTAAGCAGCATGTTCAGATCGAGGTGCACCAAGTTTGATCTTCTTTTTAATATGTTCATAGGTTACTTGACTGGTTGCCAAACCAGGGGTTGGGCCCCTCTGAGGGGTCACAAGATATATCTGAGGGGACGTGAGATGATGAATGCAAGAGGAAAGAAAAAGAAATTCTAATAAACAAATCTGTTTTCATTTTCTTGGGATTTTCTCTAATCTCATGTGAACTGTTATTTAAAAGAAATGTGTGTAGAGGGGAAATCTGTCTTTTAACTCACTGTTGACATACAAACTTTCTAATTCTTACTTACTTCATACTTTTATTCTTATATATTTCATAAAAGGATCATCACTGTACTGTACTTTGTCACTGCATGATATTAACTGCATCCCTAACATAAGGGAGTGTATGGTCTTGGTGTGTTTATCTAACCCTTGTGTCATTTTCCCGTCGACCTTGCAACTTTTTATTTTTATGGGTCTATGTATAAAGTTTTTTATACATTTTTTTTTCCACTTCTTACCAATGTCTTTGTCATATTTTTCCTGCTCTTTTGACGTTTATCATTTTTTCTCCAAATGCTATAAAATTGAATAAAACACCCCAATTCAATGAAAGTACTGAGCTGATCCTTTATTTTACTTGTGAAGTGTAATGGTTGTATGGAACTATCCACATTATATTTTTTTTTTACAATTTGGTTGGAAGAAGCCCAAACTTCTGATATAGAAACATGTTGAATATCAGAATCAGAATCAGCTTTATTCGCCAGGTATGAGGACACATAAGAGGAATTTGATTTAAATGTAAATGTGCTGTATTTATATAGCGCTTTTCTAGTCTTAACGACTACTCAAAGCGCTTTTACATCATACAGGATACATTCACCATTCACACACATTCATACACTGTGGCCGAGGCTGCCGTACAAGGTGCCACCTGCTCAGCAGATAAACATGAACACACATTCAGCAACTTGGGGTTCAGTGTCTTGCCCAAGGACCCCATTTAGGTTGGAGCAAGCCTCAAATTTAACCCGAGGACAACAGGATATATATATATATATATTTAGTTTTTTTACACAGGACTTTCACCCAGGAGACCAGACTTCATGTCCTGTTTGAAAAAAAAGTAAAATCAGAGTTGTTTTTTAACTTTACCGAACAAACGCCACTACGTTAAGTTCTGCGTCCTGTGTGTAAACGGAACCGAAGTAACGTAACAAATGTACTGACTTTTACCCAAACCAGGATCTTTTCCTCAACTTGAGCAAGTTGTTTTTTTGTGCCTAAACCAAACCATACTGCGGCCGTTTCATAACGTTATCAATGGGTTTAAAACCACAACCGTTATGTTTAGATATTAGGATGGAAAACGCTCCTGTGGGTTCCATTTCCTGCCACCACTAGGGACGTTAATTCATGAAAGGCTTCTATGGGTCGCATTACAGTGTAGAAATAAACGACCTATATCGTCGTATGGTTTGGATGACAAAGTAAGAATAATACTACACAATAATGAAATGTGAAGCATTGTAAAAACAGACGTATAGGCCCATTATAAGAATAATTTTTTTTTATGTCACACAGCATCACAGTTTAAACCGCGATGGGATCATGATTCAAATCTGAGCAGAGAAACAGCTTGATGCATCATTTAATTTCTCAACAGATCTTCTGAGCCAGTCAGCATTCATAGGGCTTTAACTGCGCGTGTGTTAGTCACTCAATTAAACCCTCGTTGGAAGGGAAATAAGCTACAGGTCTGCAAATGTGACGCATTGAGAGGCTGAGAGGCTTACTCACAAAATGATTTCCTTCAGCAGATGAATAGATTATGGCCATCACAAAACATGTTCTAGAAACAAGGCATACTAGAAACCTTGCATTGTACAAAAGGCTGCAACTCACTCAACATGAGTTACTTTTTCATGGAAAACTACAGATTAAAGTTGTTTCTCAGTGACTTGTTGCTTTCTTTTCCAAAACGTTTAAGTTCTATATCTTCTATCCTCTAAGGGCTCGTGCTACTTAATGCCTCTTTTCTCAAAACCCCAATTTAGGGGCATCAACGACGCTGGGGAACAGGGAACTAGAACTTGAGTGAGAGAATTGCACAAGGATAGAGGGGGACAAGACAAAACAAATCACTCCGAACAAATCCTCAGTCTGATTCTCAAGGGCCAGTGGGATCGTCGGGAGTCCTGAGGGGAAATTAGAGAGTCATTTGCCTGAGTGTCTCCTTGCATTAGCGCCTGCGTTGCTGGCTGAGGCAAGGCTCCAGGGCCAGACAGAGGGACCCAGCGCAGCACTGCTTCCTGTGTGTGGCGGGGCCAGGCGGGACAGGGTGTCTCTGCTGCCTCACTTTGAGCTGACCCTACGTCTGTAGCCTGCACTTAACACTGCAGATAACACTGGCTTTATAGCACGGGGCTGGTGACAGACAGGAACAAACTGCCAGGCCGCTACTGGTAGCAGAGGCATAGATTGGAGCTGGGGTTCAGGGTGGAACACTTTCAAATAACGGGACACCCCCCCCCTCACCAAAGCAGCCGCACGCGTGACATTAGGTAGTCTGACAGGCAGTCGGGGGGGGGTCGGTGGCACCACGGCTTCAGAGTACCCACTGAAGTAGACGATGAGGGCTATCAGACAGGCCGGCTGGGGCAAATTCAGCTCTCTGGATTTGAGCAGGAAGCAGAAACTGGGGAACTGCATGGTTCAAAGACCTGGTAACTATTAAGTGTCACATACAGTAGCTCCAAAAGGAGGCTGCACTCCATAGATAAAAAAGGGGGAAATCAGAATGCATCTGGCTTGTTTTTCAAACGATGAAAGTCACAATTATTATTTTGCAGCTTCACTCTGAAATAATTTGTGGGCCTCACTTAGCAGATCCTAAACACGGAGGAGACCATTTAACCCGTGTGTTGTCCTCCCTTTTTCAGTTTTCACTAACACCACCTAACAACTAGTTTTACAGTACTTTATGGAATTCATGGTCAATAACCCTCATTTATATAGAATTACACCTAACGTTTGAGTTAAAACAGCAGAAATGACTTAGTTTAACTAATAGTTAAGATCAGAGGAACATACAGATGAGTTTAGTCAGGAATGAAAGTGATCAAATGTGTTTACAAAGAGTGTTGTATGGAATCCAACCCATTTTTTGTGGTAATTTGGTTTAAAAGAAACCCATATTTCAGATATAGACATTTTTTAAAGGGGTCAAATTTGACCCGAGGACAACAGGAAGGTTAATGGTTTCTGGGGCCAAATCTGGCCACTGGCTAGCAGTTTGACACTCTGTGGTGTACGTAGGGAGTCTATTGCACAGGCAAAATCAATGTTTTTACCTTTCCAACCTTGACTGTGACGTCTCAGAGTGCAAATGACAGCAACATTGACCGACATGGTCAGTTTAGTCTCAACCAAATCCATAAAGCTTGAGAAATCATTATTGATTCAATTCATTATTATTCAAGCTCGGATAACAGAATGGGCAGGTTAAGGTAATGAATATATTACACATTTAAAATGACAAATTTAAACAACTTAAATGTTCTCATGTTTATTATTGATACAGTAATAAAGTATATTGCACAGGAAGTCCTGACCAACCCTCTGAAAAACGTGTTAAATACAAAATAAAAACAGTAAGCATAGGGGGCCTGCACAGGTGTAAAATGAATCCAAATACACTTCAAGCTTTGTTCTATTTTTCCCAAGCATTCTTTGTTGTTTATGAATTATTCAGCCATATACTGAAAAGCCTTAAATTTAGAATACACTTCTTGGCATGAAATCAGTTGGGTTACGTACTTCTTGGCAAATAATTACTGCTCACACTGAATAACTTTGAGTGTGCGCTTTAATAAGTTATATAACTATATAAGTTGACAAATGTTATCTTGATAAAGTCAGAATCACTGTGCCAAGTTTGAGCAACTATTTGGTGAAGCCTCCTCATAAAATTCAATGTGAAATAACAGGGAAGCCTCAAAAACTGGTTTTCACTGCCACTAAAAATGTAAAATATTGATGGTGAGTAACCATCACTGGCGAAATTTGTTGTGCAGGTATTTTATTTTTGCAATAGTGTCTACATTGCCATTTACTTCATACTGACTTCATGTCATATTCCTGAAAAGTTCTGGACTGAAAATGTCATTACCCATAAGCTTCCTGAAATAAAAATGACTAAGCCTAACCACACTTTAGAAAAAGAAGATTGTTCACCAGTAGTTTCTTTTGTGATTAGCTTCCCTGTGGTTTCACTACATTAGCTGTTGTATAGTCCAAGTAACTGGGGTTCTGAGGAATATCAAGTGTGTGATATGTCCATATGAGTCACATTGGCACCACCGGTCTAAAATAAAATTCAGACTTGGTTTGGGCAGGCAAACATCTGGAACTCTACATAGGCAAAGAGCAGCATCATCATGTCTCTTCCCAGTAAGGCCTGACATGCCACGATTGGCTTTAGTGCAGTTATCTGGTGACTTCAAACTGTGTTTAAGATTGTTTACACTGCTTCACATGAAATACACAAATTTGTAAACATTTACCTTGTAGGACAGTGTTATCCAATCCTGATGTTTGGGACTGAGAGCCCTGAAGGGTTTAATTCTAACCAGCTAATCAGAAACTGACTGATACAGATTCAATTGAACTATCTGGCCAGACAGAAAACACATGGTCCCAAAGACCAGGACTGAAACGCATTGACACTGCTCACAAGTGTGTGGTAGCACAGTTCCTATTTACATCTAAATAAATAGGCAGAATAAATACAACTTTTTTGCCTGTATATTCATCCTCACCAAGTCAAACATTTCAACAGCACGCCGTATAACTCATTATCCTTATATGTAAGATTCAAAGGATGTGTGATATTTTGTATTTTTCTTTCCCCACAATCCCAAAAAAACAACAAAGAATTAATCCAACAAGTATTGCCTATGTATCCAAAGCCTGGTATATTTCACTCTATAGACGTTTATCGTCATCCAAAAACTATTATTAACTCATCTGTAAATGAGCCACAGCACTGTACTGGGACACAATGACCAAGGCCACTTTAGTTTAAGATCAACTCGAAGTAAACACACGTCCTGCTGCCTTTAGTACTGCAAGGGCACCAAATTCTCAACTGAAAAAAAAAATGATTTTTTACTTCTGTTTGAATAACTGTTAAAAACTACAGAGACCAGCTGTTTATGGACATGAATTAACCCCGGGTTGGTACTATTGAGTAGGAACAACTGAGGGCCACAGACAGGAAAGGGAAGTGATGAGAGACTGACTAACACATCGTAGCTTTTGGTCTTTATGGGATTTGTTAACCATGTCAGAAATATAGAATATCACCAACATTATCCTTTGACTAAAGTGGATTGAGATTACAAGAGATGCTTTAAAAACAGACCACCACCACTCCTGTGTTTTAAAAGTTTTGTTCTAAAATTTGCAATCAGAATAAAAACACACAACCTGAATCACACATCCCCAATTTGAGCCATTCCTAGTCATTTTCCAGCTGTGTGGTGAGTGTGTAAGCCCTTATGCATTAATAATCTGCTCAGGTTTAGCTTTGCTTGCAGTCACACATGCACACTTTTCTGTAGGATTGTCTATAAGTGTAACAACTACATTATGCATATTAGTAATCATCTCCCCCACAGCAGGCAAACTGAAGCAGCTGGACTGGGACTATGTGTAGATGGGACCACATGCTTACACACATACACAGTATATATCCGCATCATGATTCCCTTTGGCACTGAAAAACAAACTACAGGGTTAAGGGGTGGGGTGGTGTGGCAGGCGACTGACACTACGACTCAAACATCTGTGTGGAAAGGCTTCATTTTCTTGGCTGGCGGAGGGGGTAAGCGAGTAGATGTCTAGTCTTAATAAACACCCAATGGTACATGCTATTGAGGGAGGTAGATGGACTTGATTATTTTACAAGGCGGACAGACAGCTCGCTTCAGTCGCCCTTCAAATCACCTTGACACACTTGAGAGCAGAAAGGTGCTCGCCATGTTATGATGAAGCAGGGAACAAGGTAAGGAAAATCAGTCAAACAGAACCTTTCACAAGCGCACCTCTGTATACCCTACACTCTCCTTCTCCTTGCATTTAACGTCAAAGTAATAAGTTAGTCATTTCCAATCTGTATACGGTGTACATATCTGCATTTCCTGCATTTGGACATGGTGGTTTGACATGGTTTTATGACATAGTGAGAGCTGCAAGATATACAAACTCATGACCATCTCAGCCTCTCTTTATCTGGAACAGAATGCTCACATTAGTCTTGTAGGGGAGATGTGGCGAGTGTGACATCAGGACGACATCGACAACAAAGAGGTTAGCGCCCATGACCTTTGGCTGAGGTTCTTGTCTCTTCCTGTGCTTAAAATTAGAAGTCTATGATTATCATAGGCTGATTGGATTTCTAGAGAGGCTAGAAAGAAGACAAAAATGTGAACAGTCAATTGTTTCTGTCACACGTAACCAGTGTCTCAAGGTTTAAAATATCCTTATACATGAGAGGGCTTCATGGTGTCCAAGGAAGTCATACGGAGAATATTTTGGTCAGTGATGAGTTTTCATTTGAAGAATGTGGAAAATATATCCCATACGGATCCAAACTTCACAAAAAAAGAGTCTGTTAGAGCTCAGTTGATTAGAAAGATAAAAGCTCAGTGTCCTCAGTCCTAGTTCTGCTTCCCATTCTGCCGTGTCAGCCATGGGAGGAGAAGATGGGCCTGCTGATGTTGCTGTTGGTGGTCATGGCTGCCAGTTCCCACCTGGAGTGAACAACAGGAAGAATCAGAGGGAAGAATCTTAGGATACATATTTACATCCACAACAGTGTGGCTTGTGTACACAATTTCTAGCCCAGACTGGAAGTAAACCTTGCATTGCATAAATAGTGACCAACAAATAGAAACAGGCCAACAAATTTTGTACATGGTTTCTACATTTCACTCACTTATTAATTGGGAACTACTAAAGTAGATGGGGTAGGAGACAAATGAATTACACTCCTGGTTTCAGTCCTTTTCACTATCTGATTGTTCAGGAAAAATGATCGCACGTGTACTAAAGTGCATGTATTACAAAATGATCTTGCATAAATATAGACTATACTTAGTCAAATCAGGAGACTGCAGGTTAAGTGTGAAAGCACTGTTAATCTTCACAAAGGCTACTTGCTCTAGTATACTCCATACAAAATAAAATTCCATTGGGATTAATGTTGATGTGGCACTGAGGGTATGCATGCCAATTTTGATTTTGTTTGGAACGTCCCGCTGTCTTTAAGATTTGAGGCATAGTTGATGTCTTTACATTGCACTTTTAATAAATTCAACTAAAGAAAACGACTAAGATTTGAAATATCCAAGGTGCTCAAAATCTACTACAATTACAGTCCCCCCCAATGGGATGTGGACAAGGATGAGAGAATGCCCCGCTGTAACACGAGAACCAGGAGCAGGGCTGACAACAGGGTCTATTGCTGACCTGCTGACAGGTCAGAGGTTGAGCTCCAGATTGTTATCACTGGCTCTGGTTTCACACTCACTCCCTCTCAATTGCTTTGTTCGTTTTTTTGTTGTGCACGTATGTATTTAAGAGGGGAGATTGGCATTGGAGCTGGAGATGCCAGTGAGGGGCAAAGGGAGTAATCCATATAAAGTATTGTGACCCCACTGAAAACCCTCTAAGGGTTAAAAACACAACTGCAAAGTGGGGAGTGTGCAAGGTGGCAGTGACAGTGTGAAAGAAATGAGAGGCTAAAAGGAGTAATTAGTATTAAGTTCCATGGGGTCCATGCGTAAAAGAAAAAAACAAAAACACATAGGTGCAACTCCTCTATTTCAGACACACTTTTCTAATCAGTAAATTTATTAAATTAAAAAAGTGGTTCTATGCTTGAAATGGAATGATTGTGTGAATGGTATTCCCTAAGAGAAAAAAATTGTATGTTCCGTATTACTGGAAAAACAGAGGGTGGCAGACAGTAATTACTGAAACACCTAATTTTGGAATTGTATTTTGCCTTTACATTTAAAAAACAAAAAAGTAGCTTTAACACAGTTATTACAACTTCCCTACCTTGTGACATTCAGTAGAAGCAAAAAAATAAAAAGGGTAAAACTGAAATACATATTTTAATCATATCAACGACCTCCATGCTTATCATGACCTTAGAATATATATGTGTGTGTGTGTGTGTGTGTGTGTGTGTGTGTGTGTGTGTGTGTGTGTGTGTGTGTGTGTGTGTGTGTGTGTGTGTGTGCGTGCATATGTCTGTATCATGTCACAGGTAAAGCTGAGAGCTTCTGCACACCCGTAGCTCTAACAGCCAATGAGAGGAACAAACTATTTCCAAAAAGGAGACTACTGAGCCAGTGACTACTATTGTTACCTCCTGTCTGGCTGTGATCAAATAGAACCATCAGTGCCATTAACTAAAACTACAAAACATACTTTATGGATATCCAATAACTGGTTACCAAAGTAGCAGCTTGTCAGAGAAATTATTTTTCCAGCCTTTTTCTTTACATTAAGCAACAATGATTTTTTGGGATCTAGGGATGTGAAATAACATAGCGCTTGTATACTACAGTTTGGGAACAACGGGTTAAGAACTTTGAGGTTTTTGTTTTATCATTTAATTAATTAAATAAGGGCATTTTAAAGCCCAAAGATGCTGAATTAGAAATTTCGTGAAGAGACATTTTTTTTCCCCATTGACACAAAATTAATGAAGTATTAAATTGATATTCTATTTAGGCTACGTTACTTTGCTTTTGTTTTTAAAAATGCTTATCTTTTGCTACGTTTATGCATGGTGGCATTTCAGAGCCCCTAAAACGGAGGTGTTGGAAATGCTGATAACCTGCTTTTTTTTTCTTTTTTAACTACGGGTAACATTGTAGTGTGAACGGGCAGAAACGGAGACCAGACACCAAAATTTAAAAAAATAACGTGTCCTTCCTTGATTTGTCACTCCTCTCTCACGTGACCCTTTTCCAGAAGAAAACAAACGACACCAGCCTTGACTACTGGTGGATAATTAAACATGGATAAAGAATTACAGCCATTTCTGAACTTGTTGCTGATGCTAGCTGCAGTTTAATTCTGCAGGAATCAAGAGGTAAGCTATTATTTGATGGATTTCTTACAATGCCTGTGTCCAGTGGCATTATCAGCTTTACCGGCATGCACAGGCCCAGCGTATGTACATGGTCTGTGATATGCGTCTTCAGCCATTTTAGTATGGACAGAGATTAGTTCTGAAACGGTGCTAAAACACGTGAGGATTATTAAAATAAAACCAAAGTAGTTTGGATGTAGCCTCAGTGATCCTCAATTGGCTGGTGTTGATTTTTGTCAGCTGGTCTGTGCTAGACAAGAAGTTTTGCCTTTAACATTCAAAGTTTCACCATGATATACACAAGTCTTCATGCTATTATCAGGATGATACAATTACATACAAATGGTACATGTAGGGACTTAAAATCGAAGTCGGACAAAAGCCTGAGTAAAACTGGTAAAATAAAGGATAATGAGGATAATTTGCCTGAAAAAAACAGCCTTATTACTGAGGGACAGAGTGGTGGCAACAATGACGAGAATAATACAAACAGAAGAGGATGTTTGTCTGACCTGATATCATGTGGGAGTCCTGACTGCTCCAGACTGTACTGAATAACAGCTATTTTGCATAACGTCTTCAAATTAGGGCCTGAAAAGAAGAGACGGAGTAATGAGTCATAGACTGATCAGAGACACTAATAATACTCAGAATATACATTTCAGCTGTGGGAATTCAAAATAGATCTAGGCAGGTTAGATCTAAGAATCTTTAGATAAAAAGGGGTCAGATTTCCTCTTAATGGTGTGAAAACCACCATGTTCTGATTCTACCATACCCCAGAAAATAAATGAAACAAACAGTGTTCATGAGGACATGCAGAACATTATGGTGCCAGTGTTAAATCACCTTAGTACAAACTTCCTCTCAATTATTATCACCGTCACGGCTGCACCACCATATGTTCAGTGATAAACAGTGTGAAGGCACACGCGACTGGCACGTGGAGGCGTATGCCACAGGGGACGCACTGGGTACTGCCAGTCCCATACGGTCCCTGTGCAAACCCACCTACACAAACTGTGACCTGACAGCATTTCAGGCTACCCCAGTGCAAGCCGGAAAAAGCTATATTTGGTAGTCTATGAGACGGAAGTGTCCCATGTGATACCACATAACAGGCCAGGCATACTAGGCCAGGTGAGAAATAAAGCAGGTGTGTTAGGAAGGCACTGGTCATATAAACTGTATTAAGGACTCCACCAGATAGCCTATTACAGTGATTCTCAAAGGAGGGTCAGTGGCACTCTGCCAAGGAATATACTAAACGTTTTCAGATGCTTTTTTTTTTTTTTACAAAAAGCTTCATAGTTCAAATCAATATTTAAATTTTTAAATCTATAATAGTTAATAATAATTTAACAAATCCATAACTCTTAGAATCTGCAAATGTGTTTAATACATGTCTATTTCTAACACATTTCACTTTCTAACACATACACTGTTGTGGATGCTGTTCTTTCACATAAGAAGTGTAATAAATAGGCTATGTCTTATTATTCCAAGGGACATCCAGCACACGAGGTGTCCCCGGTATATTCTCTATCTGGTAAGGGGTCCTCGGCTGCACAAAGATTGAGTTCCTTTGACTTGTTTAACCTTTTAAGAAGGCTGAAAATACTTTATTAACAACTGCAACATGGGGTTGTAGATGAGGATTTATTATTATTATTTATTTATTTATTATGTGCAACTGCAAGATTAGACACCTTTTTAAGCGAACAAGAGACATGTATAATGACAAGAATACTTACTGAAGTCTAAGATATACAGGTCTGAATGATCCATGAGGTTAAATTCATCACCCATTCCTTGCTCTGGACAGGGGCTGTAAAGAGAATAAAACAGTTTTTATAAGATTGCAGCTGTCAGCTAAAATGAACTGAAACTGACTAGTTGTAAGTGGTCAAAGTTTTAAAGCTATCCAGGAGGACAACAGTAACTCCTTAAACTTCCTGTCTTTTATCATGAGCATGAGACACAACGTGCCAAGGATGTATTTGGTACTCAACTGTTTGGGCAACTTAACCAACAGACTCCCAATTATTTATCTTGTCATCCACCCTCTTAGCATCTTTCTTTAACTACTAAGGTTCATGATCAGGGAGCCACAGATTGTTCTCAAAAAGACAGTTCTCTGCTGTTGTTTTTTTCTTTTTTATCTTGGGTTGGCATGATTTAAGCCCACAGGAAGTGGGACGGCAGCCCATGCTGATAGTCTCCCAGACCTGTGCAGCCACTGATATCACTGGACATCTGTTTCCTGCCACAGCTAAACACACACACACACACACACCTGCAAAACACCTGGTCCACCACAAAATGCCTAGCTGTATCACAACTCTCTTCAGTCACCATCTTTGTATAAATGAATAAGTTTAAATGCAAAACATGGCTACTTGAAGGGAAACCGTATAAAAACTAGGCCTGTCAATTGATTAAAGCTACAGTGTGTAGTTTCTGTTGCCCCCATGAGGATTTCTAAGTAATGACAAAACTGTCAGCTCGTCCACTTGATACAAGCCTTACATGATCGCGTACGCGCCCTCGCCCCTCATCCACACAGTTGATAGTGGCCAAAGAGGACACAGTGGATTAAAAAAAAAAGACACATGATAAACTCTTCAGGATAAGTAATAATCTTTACTCAACCTTATGCGCGGAAAAGTCACCGGACGACACAATCTTCTGAACATAGTCACAGTGAGAAATACAGAGAGTTGTGTGGAGCTGATAGTCTTAATTAGCTTTTTAGCATCTCATTTGGCAATGGTAACTGATGTTTATTTATATCAAAAACTAAAGCTTTAAAATAATATTTTTAATCACAAATTAATCACTTTTTTTTATCAGTTCAAAAAATGTACTCCAAATAATTGATATTTTTCAAGTTCCAATGAATGCTCTTATTAACACGGGAACGATATGCTTGCTTTATGCAACGTATTATTATTGCAAATCCAAAACAATGACAAGAATATTCTCCAGAATAACATCAAAAAGGTACTGTAATCTCAAGCCCATCAATCAACAACAGATGGCCACTTGGTGATACTAACACAATGTAGTAGCCCACTTTACACTTTAAAAGTTAAATGAACATTTCATGCATTCATACATCAGCCGTATGCTTGAGTTACCAGTAACCATCTGGAAGGGCTTTAAAGCTGAACTTTCTATTCAAAAGACCATTTTCTTTATCCACTTCCAATCAAGGAGCTTTGTTTCTGCCAGTCATCCCCAACGTTACTGCTGCATTGCTTCCCGATTCCCCAAACTATGGAACGGCCCTAGTCCCAAATCAAAGAGGCATGAGTTAATCGCGCATCAAAATAATTAGTGCTGTTAAAAGGAATTGTTGAGTCAATAGTATCACGTTAATTTGCAAGCCCTAATAAAAACACAACTCAAGGTAAAAGTCTACAGCTTGTGGGAGTGCAACTAATATCTCAAGGAAGATTTTTTCCCCCCACAGGCAGTAAGTATATTTCTGTAAATGTACTAGATGCACATTACTGCTTTGTACCCACAGTGCACCAAGAGACCTGTCCAGATTAGTGCACTTTACAGTTTTACCCTACCCAGAGGACAGTTTCAGCCAGACAGGTGCATTCACCATGCACTTGACTTCACTACTGTAGACTATTGTCTACAAAATCTATTATGGAGAATAAGTGAGGAATTTGGGCCTTAAGAATAGCTTAATCTGATTCTTTCTGCTACACGTGTACTGGCACATGTCCAAAGACTCCTTCAGACACCAAAACAGTACTGTTATAGCAAACTAGCAGAACCCACTTGTTTTGAATAGCTCAGAACTACATTTTGAATTCTTTACCAACACCATTCTCTTGCTGAACACAACATACTCTCTCTTCAACAGTTTCTCCACCCATCAATCTCTATTCCTTTTTCCCGCTGTCCTCTCCATCGCATCTCCCTTTGCTGCGTGTTCAGGATGTTGTAAGGGTTTTACGTTGCTAATCTTCCCTAAACAAACATGGTAGTGGCTTAAAGCGGCCAGGAGAGGTGCAGAGCACGAGCACTGTCGTCCCAGGGGGCCAGCTGGGGAAGTCATTACGCCCCCTGCCCCCCAGGAGGTGATCCACCCGTGCTTATGGCAGGGCCTTTATCAGAATACTTTCAACCACCCAAGCCCCGCGTCTTCATTAGACGGTCTACTCCCTGTCCCTGTCTATTGCTGTTTATTAGGGCTCATTTTAAAACCAAGAGAATGAACACTAATATGAACTTTGTAATTAAACAACTGCTGAAATAGATAGAAATGTAGCATGTAGCAAACTTGAACAGTATAATAGTAAAACAATTCTATATAAACTGCCTGAACACTGGTCAGACCTTCATGGTGGCATTAATCCATACATTTGTCGAGAGGATATTGTTTAGGACTTGTCCTGACACACCCAGCAAAAAGTCAGCTGTTTTTAAGGATCTGTGGTCAACAATTGTTTGTAGATCTAGCAATGTAACTGTCACAATTGGCTGGTCCTTTGTTTGCATTAGATACTATGTGTGGAAATGACACTCAAATCAGCAGTCTGTCTCCCTAACAGAAGTATTGAGAAGTAGAATATCTAAAGAGTACACTGCAGTAGCTGTCAACTACTGTGGAAGCTCTCATGAAGAGAGGGTTTAGGCCTTGGATGCTGACGCGTGAAAGGGTGCAGATAAGGGGATGCTTTAACAGAGAGTAATGAGAGATGAAGATTGCATCCCCTGGAATGAGACTTTCTCGCATGCTCATGAATAATACCAGCCTGGGTGTGAAATTTAGCAGAACATTACAGATTGGTAATGCTTTATTGGTGAGAGCCTGACAAGGTTCATAGATGCAGGGGAAGGAGAAAGGGGGTGGTAAGAGGTGTCTGATAGACTGGCAATAGTTTGAAGCGGGAAAGTCACAGTGTGCGACTTTATGTGGCATCCTGGTGTTTGATGGGTCACTTTGTTACTCGACCAGCAAAGTATCACTATGTGTGAAAGTGCTCCTCCCCCTTCAGCAGCAGTGGTTTCCCAGTCTGAATGAGGCCTGAGTGATGGCGCTCCCCCACTAAAAAAAACACAGGTTGCTATTTCAAAACAACACTCAATGAGGGTGCCTAATCACCCAATTGCCAGTCCTTTGTAGCAATGCACTGCCTGCTCATTACCTTCCAAGCCTAGGCCTCAAAACGGTAGAAGAAAGAGCTGAACTACAGTCCTAAACTAATGAGGAAACAGAACCTGGGAACACTCCAAATTGTCTCAAGTGTCCAGAAATTTAATTGCCAACAAATTCTGAAAAGGACTTTCAGAAACAAATTGAGCGATGGAGCAAACTATCAGTGGCGCCTCTACTTTCTACACACTGATATTAACAATATAGCTGGAAACTGTCCTGTCGTAGGCATGTTTGCAATGGCTTCATTGGCCATATCCTCATTCTTGGAGTGATATGATCTGCATCCTTTTCCTTTCTCCACTTCCTATTGAACTTTGGCCCTTCAGAACCATCAAGCTCACAGGAACTCATCGCGGACTACAACTTCCTGTAGATCACCTTATCAGGATGGCCAGACATGAAATCAAATTAGCATTTTGGTATCAAGTGAAAACAATGGGAACAGGTATTAATAGTACCACAAACAAAAAAAAAACAGACAACTTGAGGGCTGCACGATTATGGCCAAAATGATAATTACGATTATTTTGATCAATATTGTGATCACGATTAATTATTACGATTTGTTGATTTTAACCAAAACAAATTTTATTGTCACATAGGTCATTTATAACTGCTTTCACCTTCATATTATGCTACAGTCTTCTTATGTTGAAGTTGTATGTTGTATAGACATACAGTTGTAACACATGTAAATGAAAATTAGCTATCTGAAATAAATAGCGTAGGATAGATAGAGAGATATATATATATATATATATATATATATATATATATATATATATATATATATATATATATATATATATATATATATATTTTTATATATGCATTTTTTTTAAATGCATCTCTGAGAAAGCTCCTTCACTTGTTTTCAACAATAACTGATTAAAAGAGCTTGGAAAACAGAGGGAGTGCGATGGACGTACTCAGAGTGACAGCTGACTCATTATGAATGGGTCCACCACGGGTCGAATGGCGGGTCAGCAGAGTTACTCAGGTCGTGTGTATAAAATGTCTGTATCACTGCGCTGCAATTTTATGAACTATGATATTCTGGCCATGCGTCACATCTCTGGCCCAGGTCCAGCAGCCTCCGTCTCACATGCCATTACTCTACAAACTGAAGATAGTTGCATTCAACTTCTTCTGTTTTTCTCCGTGGCGGCCGCAATTGCAGAGTTCCCAGCGGAAATACTGGTACAAATGCAGGTTTGCCTCTCATGCTTAACAATGTACAGCTGTGTTAATAACAATTAAAACTGTTGACAAATGTCAAGTGTGGACCGGCACTGTGTGGCGGGGCTGCAAGGAGAGTAAAAGGAGAGATCCAAACACAGGCACGGCTTTACACAAGAAATGGGTCATGTAATGCAAAATTAAACCATATCGATATAAACAACATTGCAGCGGATGCGAGGACATTAGGTGCACCGGCGTGTCCTAGAGGAAAAATATTACTCGCGCCCTAGAGCCTGTGAGCTAACAGACACGAACTAGCACTGGTCACTGCTGTTGTCTGAGAAACACTGACGGGACAAAATGTTGCGTTTACTCGTAAACTGGTAAACCTTGAGACCGACGTATAACCGACTGCTATCTGTTGAATTCCCCTCCCGTTACTCTGTCCTCTGTGACTGTCTATATCTAGAAACTAAGCTGCGCAGAGCAGGGAACAACTCAGACTGGCTCATGGTCAGACAGTGGTTTACGGAGCGGTAGATGGACTTTGCAAAAAAACCTGGCGCGTTCTATGAAATGACGCATTTAAAAAAAAAAAAATTAAATAAAAAAAATTGCTTGATCGCGCAAATTTTATCGTGGGAAGTCAAAATCGTGATAGTAATTAAAATTTGATTAATTGTGCAGCCCTAGACAATTTGTAAATTACTTCGACATTAATGTGTTTTTATATAAACAATTTAAAGATTATAACTGACTGTGGTCTAGTTGTCTTGACCATTTGGTAGGATGAATTATTTTGCCCTCTATTTTTTTTATAATCAAATGACAAAGCCTACAAATACAGTTGGATGGTAGCAGTTTACTAGACTGTTAAGAATCAAGCAAGACTTTGCAACAGTTTGGACCCAAACTTTCTTTACAAATCCAATAGACTTGGTTATCACAGATCGTTAAATTCCCGTCCATTTCTTTTGCCTTAATCTCAACTGTCTCACCTCGTCTTACCGAGCTATCTGTGCCCCCTCCTGGGCAGTGGCTGGACAGTGGATTAAGACTTGTAGATGCCCAGACCTAAGCCCCATGCAGAGGGTGAGACACAAACTACAGCTGGCTCCTAAAGACAGACGCCTGGCTTCAGATTAGACAGAGGACATGCCTGCCGCTAGTGAAGCATGCATCTCAAATTGCAACCCCCTGTGGACAAAATGTATTTGGACTTGGTGGCAGTATTGGAGAAAGAAAAAACAAAACTATAAAATCCTTACAATTCTCAAGCAAACACATATTCCATTTTATCAGGACAAGTTTTTATCAACCCAGCTGCCTATAAAAACGAAAACAAGGACATTAAATAGCGTTTCAGGACCTTGAACACAGCTGGTTAATATACAGGGGGAAGTCTAGAGGGCTTGTCAAATGCTCCTCTATAAGCTACTTCCTCTATAGCCCAAATCTTCATCTGCGGCTGCAGACTAGCATCAAGGTCAGCCACTTAATAGGAGACACTCAACAGAAAATTCTGACAAAAATACAGTGGCTACAGACCATAGTGTTGATACATGTATGATTAAGGTACATGCCTTCTATCAGAGTAGCTCACTAGTAAACTAGCTACTTTCACAGGCCAAGTGATTTTCTCTTCATATCCTGCTTCTAAACTATTGATACAAGTGTTTCCTGTCATGTTAGTTGGATCCTCCTCTTTCACTAACAAAAACCATGTAGTGTTTCAGTAAGGTCTATTTCACTGCCACAGGTTGTTTAAACACGACTCGCTAACTGTGAACGAATAGCCTCTGGTTCTGTTAAATCAGCAGACTGGTGTGCTTTGCTTATCATTTTTTACTTTGTCTTCATAGCATGGCATTGTTCCACAGAGGGGACCTAAAACCACCAAGAGGGGTTTTCTTTGTGATGACAGTAGTAAATCACAAGTTAAACTACTACTATTTAGACATGTGAATTTATGTGGACAACAGCATCACAAAGCGTCCCCTATGCAGGCTGTTTATTTGAGCTGCTGTGTAACACTCAACCCTATGACACCTTAGTGTACACAGCCTGTTAGTGGGTTAAAGAGGGTTAAGATGCAGATGAAATACTATCATGAGCTTGTCTTTGAAGAGTAAATCACAGTGTTGCTGTGCAGCCCCAAGGTCCTGTCCTGACACGTGCGGGATGCCCCCGTATCCTGTTGGGGTCATCTCCACTGTTTGACAGGTTTTATCTCTGGCATACTAAAAACACACACACTTGCACACAAACAATTAATAAAAGGAAACTTCTGCAGCCTACCCTTTGACACTGAAGGACAAACACAACATGTGTGTGGCACCATAATCTATGGTGTGTTGATAGGTGTGTTTCAATGGAGCCAGTTTCCACTGTGACAGATCTGAAGATATTATAGGGTGCAGGAACTGCAGCCAACATTATATTTAGATTCAAGAATAAATTCAGAAAGTAGGAGTTTTCATGCAATGCCTGTGCCTTGCAAGAAATAGTTCTTCCAGGCAAGACATAGTTCTTCAGAATTAGTTCTGGTTAAGTCCCATGTTGTGTTTAGTCTAACATTTGAACTGTCAGGTTCAACAATGATAACAAGCCACACTTTAACCGGCTGGACTATCATAACAGCAGCCCTTTCAGTCATTGATAAGGTGCAAAAAGGCCTTGTAGGTGATATCGAGGCACCAGGCTTTTGACCCTTCTGATCTACTAACAAAATCACTGGTTTCTGCAGAAGCTCTCCGGCTCAGCAACTTGCTGTTTTGAAATGACCAGCTAAATTCCACAGAGATTAAATATCATGGTGAGATTCTGGTGGATTAAACAAGAGGTTTTTGGTTGGGATGTTTTGGCTACCAGTGAGATTACCTGCTATGTAAGCTCCCTCTTGCTCAGAGTATAGAAAAGCCACACACTCTCCCACCTGAAAACTCAATAGTAGCAGGACACCTGACAAACAAAATCTGTTTGCTTCTAAACAAACACACAGCATTTCCCACCTACACTAAACCAGGGTAACGAGTCAGCATAAGTCAAAAAGATTTTAAAAGAGGCACAATAATTGAAGCATAAATGTTTCTGCATCTAATGTTAGTAATGGCGTCATTTTGCTATCCATCTTCACAAAATCTATCAAGCGACTGTGCATACTGCCAAATGTAACACACACGTTAAGGCTGGCAGAGCAAAGCAAGCATGCGTGTGTATTTGCACCACTCTGACGTCAGATCAACAAGAGGAGCTGTGAGTCATGTAAATACACAACAAATGGTACAATGCACCTGAAGTAGCGAATCTCAGCAATAACCAATCAATGTGACTGAAATTCTAAAACCGGGGGAAGTGAATCATGGGCTTTGAGATATTTTAAGGCTTCTAAAATCCTGACAGTTTCTCATTTAGAAAGATGCCAAAAACACAATGCACTGAGACACAAATTAGGGAAAGCAGTCATTTATGATGTTGAGTGCAGCTGCGCCTGAATTGAAAGGTGTTATCAATTTAAAACAAAAACTGAAACAGTCAAAATCATCCAACAGTGGAGCCACAGTGCCAGCAATTTAAAAACATGGTTTGCAGTCTTCTGTTTGGCTGCGCTATAGATGTTAAGGAATTATTCAGTAATACTTTTATTTTTGCTTACGTGTGGTGTATTAAGAAAACTACCAAAAGCTATCAAAAGAAAAAGCATATGATCTCTATCCGACCTATTTTTCAGTCTTCAGCAACCAACGTGTGAATTCAATGTGCAGTTTTCAGTTGGAAATAGTGAGCACAGTCTCAGTTATCAATCCTAAAGGTTAACTTGCACAATACTGCGAGCACTCCCGCCATGCCAGCTGTCCCTTGCACACAGACGTTGATTGGGCTCTGTGACTGCCTCAACCTACCTACTACCAGTGAAAGGCCATTAAAACCCCTTTAAAGAACACTCATTAACAGCAGTCCACATAAAAGGTGCTGAAGGGCTAAAAAGGCACAACATCTTAATTCATTAGAAAACTGGGATGACAAAAAGCAAGCTTTCAATCACAGATTAACAATTCACCACCAAGACGTCGTCATTGCAGCCGTTAGGAGGCATGAATACCTGTCAAGCTAAAAAAAAATATTGTGAAAATACGATGGAATGAATACATGTTGTCATGTCCAAGTAGTTCAACGGCCAGCGCCAGATTCCCCTTCAAAGATTCCAAGCCGTCTGCTCCCAGCATGCCAATCTGTCATGTCCTTGTTCACATCCTGCCCCTCATAGGATGCCCTGTTCTCAAGCTTAAAATGCTTCCCGATTTAGCCCAACCTGGGCTTGTTGTAAGCAATTATACACAGAGTATGATGAATGCCAACAATGACCACATACACTCAGCAGGAGATCCATAATCTATGTGGCACTGTCTTCATGTGCAACTCAATTTTAGCAATGTTCAATGCCTCGGAAGCTGAAAAAGTTCAATATGTACAGGGTTTAGTAAAGTATGCTGCTCTGCCTGTGTGAGTAGGTGAAGGTCAGTGCAGGTGGAGTTAGTCATGCACGGGTCGTCCTTCGTGGGGCAGTGAGCAGGTCTCAGTAAATGAGTGTAGCAGAGGTGCTGAGGGTATATCAAATTGCCCTCCGTGAGAAAGAATGCTCCCTGAGGTCATAAATCAGAGATGGGGCAGAATTTCGCGCCTTTCTGCAGCTCAGCAGGCCTGTTTAGACTGACGTAAGTGGCACTCAATATAGCCACTAATGCCTAGCTTGTCATTCACACACCCACTCTGTTCATTTACCCTAAAGAGGTGCAAATGTGTACCTAAATACCTACTAATTAAATCCTGTTTAATGGCAATCAATTAAAATTAAAAGAAATTGTTTAAACATCAAGGCGTATTCAATCTAAATCTAAGCACATTCTAACAGTGAACACTTGGAGAGATGCATTCAGAATCTCATGTTTTAGAATCCCTACCCCGGTCTCCTTTTACCCATTACAGGCTATAAGAAGCAGTTAATGTTTGTTTTATTTTTATATTTTTTTTATTTGACAATGCACAGCTTCTAATTGCTGATTTGCATCTGTAGTCCCTGGGCAGAAAACAAAGAATAACATTTGTTTTACAAATGTGTTTAGTGTTAACACACCTCAGTGTCATGTCCAGTCAAATGTGTAACCCCTTTGAAAGCAGAGGGCTCTTGGTCTTAATAGTTTTAGTGTCCTTCACTAAAGTAATAAATTATTCCTCAACAAATTCCTGCAGGCAAAATAAATATCATAAACTGGGAATAAGTATCAACAGAAGGGTTCTGTTTTGGATCAATATGAAAGGACAACTAACCCAGGAAAACAAGATGTGGACCATAAATTTGAACACAATTTCCTTGGTAGACCTACCGAAATGAGAAGCCCCACAAAAAACACAAGCGAGGTGTCCAGCAAATAATTCATGGAGGCATGTGCAAGCATTTGTCAGCTGCATTGAGACAGACACCAATAACTTTTTAACTCTGTTAACTGCCCTAGTGTTGTTAGGTCATGCAAAAATAAACACAGGAGAGACAGCAATTGCTGGTTTTAAACCCAAAGTGTACACTAAATTAGAGGTGTATTATGAAAAATACTTGCTAAGTCGAATCTAAATCAGTGGAATAGGAAATCTTTCCTAGTAAAGAAGAGAAAGCAAACAAATGGGTGTTAGAAGAAGCTGCTCGGAGTCTGTTTGTGTGTCTTAGTATGTGTGCATGCTTATGGGAGTTCCTGTGTGTAAGAGGCTTAAGTGTGCTCATGTAAACAGCAAACGTGCAATGCTGGTCAAGAGAACCTGTGTGGCCAACTTGCTCAGAGCCTGCAAGGATCATGCTCTAATTTGTACAGTGACAACAATATCAAAACAAAATCTTGGCAGACTCAGAACAACAAAATCCTACAAATTACAAATAACAAAAACGGTTCTCCCCTTAAGATATTTGGTGTGCACATTATATATATATATATATATATATATATATATATATATATATATATATATATATATATATATATATATATATATATATGTGTGTGTGTGTGTGTGTGTCTCAACAGCTTAAGGCAGTGAAGATGAAATGGTCCCAGTTTCCTGAACCTTTTAAACAGAATGTTGGAGGTATTGTGTGGAGTTTGATTTCTTCCTCTGCTCAGCCAGCACCCTCCATCATTCCAGCGACCAATGACACTCCCTTTCCAACCCAAGCCCTATCTGCTCACAACAGGAAATCATGACTCCTTAAAACCCATACTGCACTAATCCTGGCGAGAAACAAACAATGCAAAACTATCTTAAAATAGAAGCACCTTCTAAAGCTCTTCATCTCTAATAAACATTTGTTTTTCTTCCTCAGTTCCATATCAATAACTGAATTTGCTGAATTTTAACTAACATTAAGCAGCAAATTGTTTCTTAAGATTGTAATTACTCATTTAAATTTAAAATAATTATTCAAACAAATAACTGTTGCACTTAAGGCTATCTTAAAAATGTTTGCCTATGTTAACGGTTGGAAAACAATTATTTTGATGACAATAATGCTGTTGCATAATGGATAAATTAAGATTGCACTTGTGTATTAGGGTGTGTTGCTCCCCATGATGTGGTCACTGGAGCAGTAGAAAACAAATCCAGCAGCAGCCTGAGTCCTTTAGGACTTGAGGGCCTGTAGACGTAGTGGGGCAGAGAGGACCCTTATCCAGGGGCTCCTGATCCAGACTATCAGGTTATCCCAGTGGGGTTTGCCTGATAACGCTGCCTTGCTGATAACAGTAGCCCAGGTCCTGGACTACTCTGGACTATGCTAATGCCATTAGCTACCTCATTACTCCACGGGCTACTGGCCTATCACTAGCCCATCACCAGCGCAGAGGCACCTTACCAGCTAAGAACCCCCCGGCAATCACTACTGTCTTACGACCAACAAGGGAATCATCACAGACTGCTGTCTACAGGAGCCAGAGACTCCATTTGGTATGATGAAAAGAGAGGAAAGTGTTTCTCCACAAACTTAAAAAAAAAAATTAAATAAAAGAAATCACAAAATGATCATTTTGAGAACATGTGCTTCATAAAGACGGTGATGACAAATATAAGAAAAAAGACTTAAGAGTATAGCAATTTAAGTGTCTAAATAAAAGAGTTGGTAACATTTCCTATCTCTGGCCAACCTCTGAACTTATCTGGTAGTTTTTCCTTTCTTTGTTGCAAACTTACTGAGCTATAACTATCAGTAGAGACGGTGTATCTTAATAGAATCACCACCTCACCACTTGTCCCTGAAAAACTAACAGCTTGGTATTTTAATAAGCTGGCTCCAGAAAAAGTGTCTGCACGTGTCCTCGACAATGCACGCAACATTGTGGCTGTACGCAGCTGTCCACAGAACACAGAAAGTATGTCAGAGTCTCCTGGACGGGTGGACTGGGACTCTGGTCACTTAACGGTTAATGATCAGTTAAAGAAGGTTGGCTATTGGTCAGGAAAAACAACTACTAAATAAATTAGTATTCCTTCTGCATACAAACAAGGTTTCCAAAACAGTCCCTGTTTTCAACTGTAATACCAAGTGACAATGACTTTGACATTTCATATCCTTCTGAAATGAATGGAAACCAATGGTGTGCGGAGAATCCTTCAAACACATAAGTCATTCTAAAAACTAAAGCATTTTTTACATAAACACCATGGGCTGTCTTTAGTCCAAGTGCAGTTTACATTTTCTACACAAGACTTATGCAACTAATAAGCTAAGAACACATGAGTGGTGTCCGCTACATTCAGCATTTAGCGGTGTGGCACCGCTCTCTTTATAACACAGTAATTTAATACAGTGGTTAATTATCTTGCGTTATCAGCTTATGTTTATGCTTTTGTTTTGCACTCCTTTGTGGGGAATAAAAGGAAAATTTTTTATATTTGAACAGTGAACCATTCAACAAATAGATGTAGGATTGCTAATGCAAATTAGAAAAGTATTGTATTGTGTATGTGTGTGCATGCCTGCATGTAACTTTGTGTATGGGTAGATATCTGTATTTTAAGTGGTTAATTCGGGTGAAGAGGAGTAAAGTTATTTAAACAGTACACATCAAACCCTTTTGCAGTTACATATATATTTATATCATTAGATGCAATATTATATTCATAAAGAACTAATTAAGTATTTAAGCATTACAAACCAATCTAAAAAGAAGAATTTTACCACAACAATCACTGGGGAAGCCTAACAAAGAAAATATTTGGGAACATCCTTAATTGCAGTCTACATATAAACCCTTTAGATAGAATCGTATGCAAATTTAACAGTGTAGAGGAAAATGATTGTTGGAAGTTTTTAAGTGGTAATATTTTGTGCCTTACCTGGTTCCTCCAAAGAGGATAATTCGTTCTCCAACTATACAACAGCACTGTCGTCTCCGTGGACATGGGCCTTTCCCTTTTGGTTCAACCTTCTTCCAGGAAAAGGCTTCTGTAGTGTGAACACACAAGAACAAAGTTGAGCAAGCCATATTTTGACATAATGATGGAAAAAAGACTGAATCTTTCAAGATGGAAGATGCATTAAATCGTCAGATTACATCCTAGCTCAAAAGCGGGATCTTTAGCACAACAGATGTTGTGTGTGGGCTACAATAGCAATTAAAACCCTCAGCTACTTTAAGTTACATAAACCTACTATTGCTTCCCATTGTGCCTGCAGTTCATTCGGCCTCCTGCTATATTTAACTACAAACCCAAGGCCCAGGGATAAGGGAATAAAAAGCAGCAATTAAAGCAAACAGACAAAACCTAACCTTCAAATTAATTTAATAAAACTTCAGCAATAGAAACAAATCCTCTCTTCTGCTCTGCAGAAGTGCAATATGAGTGTTGACACTCTCTCAGTTGTTCCAAATAAGGATGTCATGTTTAGTCTAACACTCTCAGAGCCAACAGCATCATTGCATCTCTATAGCAACAAGCCATTCTGAATTTGTTGAGTAATAGGACTAGAACTGAGGTACTGCCATCTGGTGGACTGCAAAGCACATGTTTAAATGGTTAACAGCAGATCACCCAATACAAGACTCTCCAGCTACAGTAAACCTAGTACTTGATCCATAAATACCATCTGATGGCCTTTAAACTGGTAAAGCTAGGACAACTATTATGATACACATTAGTATGACCACATGTGCTTTTCACAATGACTATAATTAAAAAAAGACAGGAGCAGGGAGAAAAATAGGCTACAGTCCAAATACATTTTCAATAACTTGTGTATTGGGCGTCAAGTTACTCTCATGCGCTGTATTCAAAACTTTAATTTCTTCCATAATATAAAGATAATAATAAAACAAATATAAATAGTGTATAGTGCTATTTTCACACCATTCAGGACAATGGTAAATGGACTGCATTTCTACAGCGCTTTTCTAATATTAGTGACCACTCAAATCACGTAACACTAAGCACCATTCACACACATTGATACACTGCCATACAAGGTGCCACCTATTCATCAGATAAACATTCACACACACCAAATAGCCCTTACACAGCCTGGAGGTGTGTTTGGGGTCATTGTCCTGTTGAAAATAAATGATGCCGTGGTAGCCATGCTGGTTCAGTATGCCTTCAATTTTGAATAAATCCCCAATCCCCATTGTCACCAACAAAGCACCCCCACACCATCACACCTCCTCCTTCATGCTTCACGGTGGGAACCAGGCATGTAGAATCCATCCGATCACCTTTTCTCCGTCTCACAAAGACACGGCGGAACCAAAGATCTCAAATTTAGACTCATCAGACCAAAGCCCAGATTTCCACTGGTCTAATGTCCATTCCTTGGGTTTCTTGGACCAAACAAATCTTTTCTGCTTGTTGCCTCTCCATAGCAGTGGTTTCCTAGCTGCTATTTGACAATGAAGACCTGATTTGCGCAGTCTCCTCTTAACAGTTGTTCTAGAGATGTGTCTGCTGCTCTGTGTGGTATTCATCTGGTCTCCAATCTGAGCTGCTGTTAACTTGCGATTTCTGAGGCTGGGGACTAGGATGAACTTATCCTCAGCAGCAGAGGTGACTCTTGGTCTCCCTTTCCTGGGGCTCCTCATGTTTCAAGTTTTGTTGTAGCACTTGATGGTTTTTGCGACTGCACTTGGGAACACATTCAAAGTTTTTGCAATTTTCCGGACTGACTGACCGTCATTTCTTAAAGTAATGATGGCCACTTGTTTCTCTTTACTTAGCTGATTGGTTCTTGCCAAAATATGAATTCTAACAGTTGTCCAGTAGGGCTGTCAGCTGTGTGTCAACCTGACTTCTGCACAACACAACTGATGGTTCCAACTCCATTAATAAGGCAAGAAATTCCACAAATTAACCCTGACAAGGCACACCTGTGAAGTGAAAACCATTTCAGGTGACTACCTCATAAAGCTCATTGAGAGAACACCAAGGGTTTGCTGCGCTATCAAAAAAGCAAAGGGTGGCTACTTTGAAGAAACTAGAATATAAGACATGTTTTCAGTTATTTCACACTTTTTTGTTAAGTCCATAATTCCAAATGTGTTCATTCACACGTGTACTGGTTCACCTACAGCCACTGTCCAAAAACAGCCGGTGACAACTCGCACCAGCAGGAGGTGGTCCCCTGAGATGGAAAGTGCCCTGAGAGACTGCTACAACACTACAGTCTGGGATGTGCTGATCGACCCGCATAGTGAGGACATAGAGGGGATGACACACTGTCTGACGGACTACCTGAACTTCTGTGCAGACGTGGTCTCCCCCATCAAGACTGTCTGCTGTTACTAATGACAAGCCATGGCTTGTCATTAGGGTAACAGCGGACAGTCTTCCTCATGTTGTTCTCCCTCAGCTTCTGCTCCACCTTTCTCCTGTAGCTGTCCTTAGCTTCTTTCACACAGTGTTTCACCTCCCGTTGCGCTGCCTTCATGGCCTCCCTGTCCCTGCTCCCGAAGGCAGGAGGTCAAGGCTGTCCTCAACAAGAAGAAGGCTGCCTTCAGGAGCAGGGACATGAAGGCAGCGCAACGGGAGTTGAAACACTATGAGGGAAGCTAAGGACAGCTACAGGAGAAAGGTGGAGCAGAAGCTGACGGAGTGCCTTCAACACCATCCAGCCCCCTATACTCCAGGACAAATTGATCAGGATGGGAGTGGACCCCTATCTGGTAGACTGGATCAGAGACTACCTCACCGACAGGCCACAGTACGTCAGGCTGAAGGACATCATGTCTGACACTATGGTAAGCAGCACTGGAGCCCCCCAGGGCACAATGCTGGCCCCTCTTCTCTTCACCCTGTACACCTCGGACTTCTGTTACAACTCAGAGCTGTGTCACATACAGAAGTACGCAGATGACACAGCCATCGTTGGGTGTATCAGGGGTGACCGGGAGGATGAGTATCGGAGTCTGGTGGTGGACTTTGCTCTCTGGTGTCGCACTAACTTCCTACAGCTCAACACCTCTAAGACAAAGGAGCTGGTCGTTGACTTTGGGAGGTCCAGACCAAGACCACAACCGGTCCTGCTAGAGGGCGTTGAGGTGGAGGCAGTTAAATCATACAAATACCTCGGGCTGTGGCTGGACAACAAACTGGACAACACACACCAGCCACTTGTACAGGAAGACACAGAGCAGGCTGTACTTCCTGAGGAGACTGCGGTCCTTTAACATCTGCAGCAAACTGCTGTGGATGTTTTACCAGTCTGTGGTCACAAGTGTCCTCTTTTACACTGTGGTGTTCTGGGGGGGCAGCATATCGAAGAAGGACACCTCCAGGCTGGATAAACTGATCAGGCGTGCCGGCTCTGTGGTCTGGATGAAGCTGGACTCTGGTGACTGGTGACGGTGGCAGAGAGGAGGACACTGGACAAACTGCTGGACATTACTGAAAATGCCAGTCACCCCCTGCACACCGTCATCAGCACCCAGAGGAGCCTGTTCAGCGGAAGGCCGCTCTTTCCCAAGTGTCGGACCAACAGACTCAAGGACTCCTTCGTCCGTCATGCCATCAGACTATACAACTCCTCACTCGGGGGGAGGAGGAAATAGGGCAGAGAGGACCATACAATACAATACATACATACCTGGACTTCCATTAATACCTGGTCACTTTATCACTTTAACTCTGGACTCAACACTGACACTTTGATAATAATTTATGGTCTTTTTATCTTTATTTGACGAATGTTCTTATTGTTATTATTATTATTACTACTGTTAATATTACTGTTTACTATTACTATTGTCGTCTTTATAAAGTCTTTTTTTCTTGCAAAAACTGCTGCTGGAATTTTCAATTTCCTCGCGGGAGTCATCCCAAAAGGATTAATAAAGAGAAGTCTAATTCTGTATGTATATATATAAAAAATACATACATACACACTGTAAATCCAATGCTTCAGCTATGACGACAATGCTTTGTTTGGAGCAAGAGCCAAGGTTTCTTCTGGAAACCACAGACTTAAAAATCAATTGGGCAAAAAAGTAAAAGCAGACAAAGTTTAATAATTTAATGTCAGTTTTTTTTATCTGCATATTTCTGGCAAAGGCTGGTTATCTTTGTTGCGCGCTCGGCATGGTAAAAAGGGAGCAGCCAGCCACTATCACGTATTCAATGAGGGAGGAGAGGATTGTCTACATGAATATCTACAGAAGGAGGAGGAATAGTAAAGTGGGTCAACATGAGCTAGCACTGCCAGTGCTGCATTCTCTCTATAGGAGGTAAACGTCATCAATGCAGTTAGCTCAAAACCAACATTACTCGGCAGCGAAGAAACACTACCAGGAATGACACAATTAACTTGTTTTCCCAGTCTAAAGTAATTAAATGGTGATCACCTGGATTGAATTTCCAGAGGTCGTTGAAGTGCCGGTCCATACGTGCATTGTATCCGCCAAATATATACAGCTCCCCATTGTAGGAAACTAAACACACAAAAGGAAAACAAAAAAGTTATTTTATGGTCTATCATGTAGATCAATGACATTTCCTGCAGAGTAAATGGAACTATGTCAATCATTTAAATCAGCTGGATTTGTTTAATCAATGTGGGCAAAAAGATTATACTCTCACTACACAAACAATAAAAAACTAATCATGCTTGAGAAGGACAGAGAAAGGTCACACTGGAAAATTACTGCAATTTGTGTACAAATGAATCATGGCAGATAGAAAACTTGAAATGATGCCGCAAGTCCAAGTTCTTCCTCTTAAAAACCTGATTTCAGATAATTCAAACTAAGAGAACCATATGTTTAAGGATAAGTGTCAGACTATTAACCTCGCAAAACAAAACTGAGAAATTTCCTAACAACGATTTTTTTTAGAAGTGTGTGTTGTGAGAAAATCCTCTGTTGTGGCTCACAACTCTTATCTCTAAATGCATTATGGGTTAAATCCTTATTGATGTAAGCATTTAAAAGTGATGATCCCAAAGTATGTGTGTCTTACAGGCTGAGTGACTCCTGCGTCCCTCTGGCAATGGCTGTGTTGAAGGGGTGCTCAGCCAGCAGTTGGTCTCTGCATCAAACACTTTGATCTTGTTGCAGTAGATCTCGTTGTTGGAATGGAAAGGACCAAAGCGGTCGGCTCGCCCTCCAAACACAAACATCTTTGTCCCGATGATGGTGGCTGAGTGGAAGTCCCTCCAGCGTGCCGGAGTGCCCTGCAAAGAGAAGATCAGCAGATTGATGTACTTTTACACGCCATGAACGTAGCAGTAAATTAATTAATTTAAATTTGTTTATTAATCCCCAGTGGGAAAATTACAATTTACAGAACATTAAAAGAGACAGAACATAAAGCAGTCTATTAAGGACAGGTAGCAAAGACGCTGGATGTGACCTACATACTTACACCATTCTTGCATAACCTGACCTATACCTCATAAACTAGTTTTAGATCAAAACTCATCAAGTCCCTGGGTATAAAGATTTATCTTCACACTGGCAAAAGATGAGGCTTCTTGACCAGCAACTTTAGGTACCCACTGCCCTCTAGTGGACCAAATCACCAACTACAAAGCCACACAAAAACAAAACCACTTTTTAGGTACCTCTAGCCTTTCAGAAATAGAGTACAGTAATAGGGACATTGTATAAAATGTAGTGGGATTAGAATAATAATGCAGCTGGTACTGTCTGTCAGTACTCGAACTATGGATAAAAAACAAACATACAATAGTGATATGTGATCAGTTTCCACTGAATGAAACTGCCTAACAAAGGCATCTACTCCGTATGCTTTTAGATGGTCATGGTAAAGCCTTTCACATGCCTTCCCTTCCAGAAAGTGATTAAATGGTTTTCCCCAAATGCTATGCAGGCAAGCAGGCTCTTGAACTTGTTTTATAAAATAGAGTAGCTGGAGAATAATACAATACTGCAAAATAGATTATACAAAAAAACTGAAAAATACCACCTTAGTAAACTAATTGTAATTATTTGAAAGATTATGTTGGATCTAGGAAAGATAAGGCTAGACTTGAAATTATATAAAAGAGTGGAATAACAGACAACTCGTAAACTTTACAGAAAAGCCTTGTTTTTCAAGAACATGCAGAAAAAATGTATTATTCAGTCACATCACATGCCCAACTAAATCTGTAAGCACCAAACTAATAGCTTTGATGACAAAATGTTATCACTAAGGAACCAAAACGAGGGACTAATAGAGTCCTTTCTCCACCAATCCCTAGTTCACCTGAGGCACTGGTGTCTATGTCTAAAATATACTTTAGAAGAGTTCATCACGTGAGCAAGCTAACTGCATACAAACACAAATGGCATTTCCTAAATGGGCAGTGTATAAAATCCTGTGAGGCTTTTTGGACTTGGCCACCTAACACGGAGCTGCATTACATTTAAGTGCCCTTGTATCCAGCCAATCAGACCACTGAGAGCTTGTGTAGCAGTACTGCCAAACCCGTAAATAACCAATGGTTTGTTGATTTCCAACAGTGCTTTTAATGTTACTGAGCATGTTGCCGGTCTATTCTATCTTTGTGTTTTTTTGAGGGAGTGCTTTGTGTCCATAGTTTTTTTAACTTAAACATTGAATGCATGGCATATTCTGTCCAGGAACTAATACATTATAAACTTTGAATAATTAACAACTGGTGTTTTTTACTCACCCTGGCATTAATTAATGACCAAACCATGGTTGTGGTGTCCAGCTTGTGGATGTCATTGGAGAAGCAATCCGCCTACAAAACAGCAGAGGAGACGGATTACACCATGTTTTAATGTTTCGAGTGCAAATGCCACAGTGACGAGTGATGAAGACTCACCAGCTGCTCATATCCTCCAAATATATACATTGCCTTCCCCAAGACACAGGACGAGTGGCCATCCCTTGCCCCAGGAACAGTACCCGAAATCTTGGGTGTGAACCATCTGTGGGTGTCTAGGAGGAGAAACAATTTATTAACTAAAAGCACTCTTGCGAGGGACTTCACCTATTATTTTACAATACATGACTTTAGTATGCAGTAGAAAACCATCACACATATATGCAGGTGTTACAGTTCCCTGACGTAAAAACTGGTTTCTCTCGCTTTTGCTATCACAACCTAAAGGCCCGCACACACCGGGACGAATATCGCCGGGCGTTATTCGTCAGCGTTTTTCAACGCGTTTTTTGTGTTCACACCCAAGCGATTTTCGCTGACGATGAGCCGAATGAACATGCAAATTCATTATCTGTCACTAGATGGCGCTTAATGTAAACAGAAATACCCCCGTACATAGGGTGGCGCTGCGCAACTTTGCGCTTCTGATACTCGCTTGCAACTCAGAAGAAGAGCAGAGAAGAAGAGAGCAAGTATTTAGAACATTTCTTCTAAATCAGATATAGCTCTTTATGTTCCGAAACCAACGAGACCAGCAGCTCAACATTTATTTAGGACATCGTGCTTTGCCTCTTCCTCGTCTTGTGGCAGTGATGACGGTGGCGTATATATGTCTTCTTCGTTTGTGTGCTCGGTAAGACCGTTTTGTGCTTGAGCACCCCCAAGTTGTGTTTTACTGTAACTTCAGAAGCACAAGACACGTGAGCAAAAGGGCCGATTTCATTGGTCGGATAGTTTTTGACGCGGCGCGTCAAACCAAAAAAACGAACCCGAGGCGTTTTTAAAAATGACGCGCGCCGGTGTGCACACTCTCATTGACGCCCTTTGTTTAGTCACGACGCGTTAAACGTCGGCGAATATCGCGCGCGAAATTCGTCCCGGTGTGAACAGGCCTTTAAGCTCTAACAGGTGCATCTCAAAGGCAGCCGCAATCAATCCCTTAACAGTGTGAAGGCCCGTACACACCGGGACGAATATCGCCGGGCGTTATTCGTCAGCGTTTTTCGACGCGTTTTTTGTGTTCACACCCAAGCGATTTTCGCTGACGATGAGCCGAATGAACATGCAAATTCATAATCTGTCACTAGATGGCGCTTAATGTAAAACAGAAATACCCCCGTACATAGGGTGGCGCTGCGCAACTTTGCGCTTCTGATACTCGCTTGCAACTCAGAAGAAGAGCAGAGAAGAAGAGAGCAAGTATTTAGAACATTTCTTCTAAATCAGATATAGCTCTTTATGTGCCGAAACCAACGAGACCAGCAGCTCAACATTTATTTTGGACATCGTGCTTTGCCTCTTCCTCGTCTTGTGGCAGTGATGACGGTGGCGTATATATGTCTTCTTCGTTGGTGTGCTCGGTAAGACCGTTTTGTGCTTGAGCGCCGCCAAGTTGTGTTTTAGTGTAACTTCAGAAGCACAAGACACGTGAGCAAAAGGGCCGATTTCATTGGTCGGATAGTTTTTGACGCGGCGCGTCAAACCAAAAAAACGAACCCGAGGCGTTTTTTAAAAATGACGCTTTTACGCTGCGTGGCGTTTCGCGTCGGTGTGCACACTCTCATTGACGCCCTTTGTTAAGTCACGACGCGTTAAACGTCGGCGAATATCGCGAAATTCGTCCCGGTGTGAACAGGCCTTGAGTTAGATGCAGGTCTACTTACTGACATCAAAGGCATAAAGCACATTGCAGGCCCCCTCTGTGTCGTTACGCCCACCCCAGAGGTAGATAATATCATCCAATAGCACAGCTGTGTGGCCATAACGCATATATGGCACTTCACGGACACGTTCATGTCCTCCTGTCCTCAGTGGAGGCAACTTCATCCAGCGCAAAGACACTATAGTACAAAACAAAAAAGGTACATTAATTCAATGCACAGTTGGAAAAGTAACTGCAAGTGTAATAAGTGAGTCCAAAGCCAAAGTAAATGTACTACAGTGCAGTACAATGGTAACCTAATTTTCTGATTTTTAAAAAGATATAAAACATTACAAGCAGGCAGCAATACTGGAACAATTAGGGGATAGAGATTTAAATTTGAAATTTAGGTCAGCAGTGAGTGACATTTTACCAAGCTCTTAAACCTACTTTTAACTTGCTGTATATTAAGGCAATATGTAACAAAGTGTTAAACATGTAGATTAATTGCTTATTTGCCAGTTTGCCTTTAACCTATTTTGAAAGGTTCAAAACAGAAGGTAAAAAGTAAAATGTCAGAAAAAATAGACAAAGGAAAATCAAAAGGACTTCAGAAGGCAGCAGGGTCTGCTGTAAAAATACATCAAAGAGAAGGAGCACAAAGCAAGGGACAAGGCTATGGTCCCATTTCCATTTCAATCAGCCAAAGGCATCTTTATCAAGGTTTGGTGCCACAGATCACAGCTCAAGCTACTTTAAGAAGGTGTAAAACCCTAAAGCAGGTGGTTAACCACACAGTGAAAAAAATATATAAATATATATAAAATAGGTTACTAAGAGGAAAAGGGAGCAGTAAGTTTAGAGCAGCATGTTAAAAGAAAACACCTGTGTTTGTGAGAAGTCAACATAAAAACAGCAAAGAGAACATTTTACAAACCACAATGGAAAGCTTGGGTTTTAACTGCCAGCTGTAATGAGTTACCGTTTAAGTGGTGAAGGTTCAACAAACTCTTGAAACACTCTTATCCTTACTACAAATATGTTCCTGCACGTTACTAATAAAACATTAGATTACAAATAAAAACATATAGTGGGGTTTCCAGTGTAGTCTTGAAGTAAAATTAAGTAGGAAGAAGTAAGAGTGCTGTTGAGACCTGCCAATTGTATCCTTTTTTGATTTACTGATGTTTTTCAGGTCAAAATACTGCAAAGGGATGAACATCTGAGATCCCACAATAGTTGCACACACTGTCAAAAAACAGCTGAAAACAAGAAATTACTGAAGAAATTCCCTGAATTCTTAGAGTTTATAGGAAAATCCACACTTAATGGGAACCCTCAATATATACACGTATGATCACCACCGACCTGTGTTGAAGACATGCACATCAATCTGACGGAGTGTCTCGTAGTCCTCCCCGGAGCAGTAGCCTCCAAAGGAGTACACCTTGTGCCCCACCGCCACAGCAGCATGGTTGACTCTCCGCGGCCCTCCTTCTAGGTGCACCGACCAGCGCAACATTCCACGCGCAAGCACCTCCGTGACTGCGAGTCCTTAGACCATCACTCTGCCACCCACTTGGATTCCATCAAGCCAACACCATTGAAACCTGTGACCACAACAAGAGGAGTAGCACTCTGCTTAGGAGAACAGTGGGGAAAACTAGGAGGGGCAATCCAGGAAAACAAAAAGAAGGGACACTGCATGTCCTCTTGGATCGAGAGTTGCTCAGCTCTGGTGTTGCTGACAGGTTCACAAGCCCCTGTATTATCTGCTGGGAGGGTATTTTAAGAAGTGATTAGACCTACACCTACCACTCCCCTTTCTTTCTGTTCACTCTCATCCCTGTAACAGCCCATTGCACAACAAAAGTTTTAAAAATAGAATCATATAAATAAATATGCACCCCTTTTGGGCTATACCATATCAATAGCATTTCAGACAAATGGCTTCAGTAATATTTTAACATTAGTGTGTTCCGATTAAAGGTTATAAAATAATAGTGTTTCTATTCTATATAAAAGAGAGCAAAAACTAAACTGTCATCTGGCTATCTGGGCAGTTGTTTGATGAAATTATGGGCATAAAAAAAAAGACTCAGTAAAAATGGTCTGCAGTTCAATGGAAGCTTGTAGTTCAAAAATACTTTCAAAGAAGGTCTATATAACCTATTTTAACAGCAAAATAAAATATCTAAAAGAACAAGTTAATATATACACACTACGCATATGTCATGCAAGTGAATCTGTCTTTTGCTACATATGTCCCCCTGTTTATTCTGTCTCGGTGACTCACTGACCTCCAACCTTTGTTTGCTTTTATAAATAAATCCCCAGAAGACCATTCAATATAACATGACGAGCAAAACCAGGGAGACCTTGGCCACAGGCAATGGAAGTTATAAGTATAAGAGTAATTGTTTTGTCTCACACGTTGTAATTGTTTTTCGAGCATGCTTTAAAAGCTGCCTTGTAAACTCAAGACCCCACATGCAGTGACTTCACACAATACAAACAGTTACAACGTGAAGGCAACATTGCCTCATCTTTGCTGCAGTAAACCGGTCCAACGGTAGTTTCCCCTGCATGTCACATTGAGGTTTTCGCAGTCCTCATTCTGAGTTGTCACGTACACAAGATTTTGAGAAGAGGGGCATGTTTGTGAGTGTTGGAAAGCGGTTTCTACACCCTCCTAAACTACTGAACAGGATGTTTTGATATCAGATGATTAGCTAACGTTAATGTTAGCCATGGCACTGACAACTTGACCACAGTGGCTTTGTAAAAAAAAATGGGACTAGGAACATCAATGTATACTACTGCATAGATCTCAGTTGACCATGTTTATTGTATACGCACAAATAGTTGATTGATAAAGCTAATCTTGACCCGGTGACATTGAGCTTTAACACGGTTAACGTTAAGCGCTAGCTACTACAGTCCAATGCCTCGTACACTAGCTAACTAACCGACATTAACGCTAGTTGGAACGTTAAGACAGGAATAACACACACCTGTGAGTAACTGTCCATCAGGGTCGCTTGTCTCACATCCTCTTTAACAACAACAGTGTAACGATAATAGTGTTCCTGTATCCAACTCTGTGATAACTGTCCAAGGGAAGCTATTGCTATCTATGCTAACGTTAAAGCTAAAATGTAGTAACGTTAGCTAGCTACCTAGCTAATTTAGCTGTTAGCTAGCTAGCTAACGTGAACTAAATAAAACCGGCCGGCACAAGTAAAAATAACAGCGTTTATTTCTAACACTGGCAAAGTTATTGGACAGACAACAATATAACCAGAGGAATATAATTAGTCAAACGTTACCTTCAGTGGTCAAGTAGGTTGTGGTTAACTGGTGTTTAGACAAGCAGTGCTGCTATCCACACTGGGAGTCCCTACCGACTCCCTCGTCACGTGTTGGGAAGAAAAGCATCCACTAGCATCCTCTGTCGGCTGCTTTTGCTGACCTGTCGTATTTTCAGTTTTATTTGTTTTGTATAGTTATGCTTTTGTAAAGCTCTTTGAATTGCATTTGTGTTATAATTGTGTTATATAAATAATGGATTCGGATTCGAATAAGAACTTCTTCTAACCTGACAAGAAAAACATTGGCCAAAGGAATGTTAACTCACGTCTTTTACAACATCATGGCCGGATGAACCTGTTATGGGGCTTTGGGTTTTGTTTGGCTATTGACCCACCGCCCACTCTCTGCATACTCCGTTTCCCAGAAATCCAGACACCAGCCTGTGATGAAATAGCACTAGCTAACTAGCCCAAGGATTGCCATGTGTCATTGTGTGACTCTGAAGTATGCCTACAGTGTGAGCACAAAATGGAGCTAAAAAAAAGCATATAATAAAATTAATGATGACAAAATTCCATTTAGCTGCTTTGGTCTTAGGGTCCTGGTATTAACATAGACAGTTAAAGAAGTTGATTAAGCTAGCTCACTGTCATGGCTTACTGGAACACTTGAATAGGATGGATTCACTGTTAATGTTAGTTACCTGCAATATCCTGATATTCCTACTACAGATTTGTCTGCTGAGGAAATAACCTTACCAAAAACCAACCCACAAAGTGAAACTTGGCCTTGGGAGTCTGGGGCTCCAGGGGAGTAGTTTTTAGGAAGATAGGAATACAGAGTTTAACACAGTGGTTCCCAACCTGGGGGCAAGGAACACACATCGGTTCCCAATATACATCTGAGGTGTGAAAGATGATGAAAGGGAAAAGACAGAAGAAAATATATATTTCAGATACACAAAATCATGCTTTTTCATATCTCTATTTTTTCTTTTCTTTTTCTCCTTGTGACTAGGTACTTTTACCTCTCCAGGCATTGAAAAGCCTTCAGATATAACAAGAAGGAGAAGGAAAATAGTTTATGGGTGAAACTGCTTAAAACGTATTATGGCCCTAGCTGATGAAATCGCCATCATTTGCTTGTAGTAACCTAGGTGATTTCTGTCACACACAATAACATAATTGCAGCAGTAGATGGCGTTGTCATACACATTTTGAATTGCTCATGAGTTCAGCAGGCTGACACAGACTCAAAACACAGACTCCTGCCCAAAAATGTTTTTAGAATATGATCCCTACCCTAGTATTAATGGTCAGATAACATGGCCAAAGTTGATTCAGTTGGTCTGGTTGAGTTGCACGTGGGCAAAGCACTTAATAATCTGATACTCCGTGTTGGCTGCCTGTATGCCTGCTACACACGAGGACTGGCACAGTATGGTCAGTTACTAAGAAGCATCCCTGGAAATCTCAGTGTTTTAGTGTCAAGTTGCTTTTCAGCATGGACGGAAATTATATTGACACAGGCTGGTGCAAGGCCAGTGCATTTAACCAATAAGCCTTACAACCTCAATTTATTCCAGTGTAAGATTGCCATAAAATTGGTTTGTTTATACGTGATAATTTATGTTTGATTTAAAGAAAAGACCTCCATCTTGTAAGCACCTTTTTAAGCTCAATGCTGTCAATAACTAAGAATGTGCTCTTGGACAGCTTGCCTGGGTGGGGAACAAAATAGCCTTCATCTATCAGACCTAGTCCTACTGTAACTGTGGTCCAGGTGATGGGGCCAAGGATAAATGTGAACAGCTCTGGTGGACCTTGCAATTTCTTAGTATCTGAAGCCTTTCCCATGTAGTGAATTTTACTGGAGCCCCTTAAATAGCCTGTTTTACATGTCTAGGCTGTGAATGTGGCACATCATACTACTTTAATTTTGCTACTTAAGTTTTAAAAGCATTAAATTACAACGGGGTGGGTACTTTGGTGTGATCAACCTTGTTCTAAATGGTCAGGCTGAAGTGAACGTAGAGCCTTGTAAACGGATTATGGCACTGAGGAGCCATGTTACAGCTGTCATGAATCTGCCTATATCACTACCCAGGTCTGGTCCACTTAGGGGGGGCTTTGATTGATTCATTATGTGTAGGCATTCCAACACCATGCCAGCTGCACGTCATGCACAATGGTAAGATTGTGCCTGGGGCAGCCCAAACGACAGCTGCCCAGGGCTGCCCCTTGGAGCTTTGAAAGGTGATTACAGACCACAGACAGACTGAAAATCAGGTTACAGTACACCGTGGGTGCAGTAGGTTTTAAAATGATTATCACTCAAAAAGTGAACCATTGTAGTTTGTTACTTTTGTAGGATCACTATAGATATAATCATGTCAGCTCAACTATTTTGTTCTTTGTTAGGTCCAGTTGAAAAATCCGAAATTAATTCTGACGATCTGAACTGTAGAACCCAAAAGCTGTTGACTTAGCAGTCCTTTCTCATACTATTGCACAATTACAGTTAGATGATGTTATTATCTGGAAGTGGACCCAGGAATTTCTCGAAATGGCTTAGAGAAGTTTATTTAAATGATCAAATGTCTGGGACGCAGGATGTTATTTGGGGTAATTGTTTTGTTTTTGAGCTAGTTTATGCAAACCTCATGTTGTATAATGATATGGGATACGATACACTAATATTATACTGTGGCACACACACACACACACCTTCACCTATTAGAGTTTGTGCCTGGCCTCAGTCTATAATAATGGAAATATTCTGCGTATTCACTAAAAAAGAGAAAAGGAGTAGAGCTGGCTTTTTTATTCCTGAAAATTACAATTACAACTGCCATTATTGAGTTATTCAAGTAGTTGATAATCTCATAAACATTTAGAGATGTTTCTCTTGCCTTACCGCTCTTCACAGAGGTGATATGTGTTAATAGTAGTTTCAAATTGGAAGTTTCTCATCACACAGGAACAGAGTGCAGCTCTGCCCAGTAAAATACATTTCTAGCTGTCACATCCAGTGTGTTCGGCCTTAAAAATCAGGCCTGACATCCCACCTGTCAGCATTCACACAGATTGCGTCACCCATCTGACCCTGCTGAGCCACTCTTTGACACATTTGCTTAGTGGTGTGTTTTACAAACTTTATAGCCAACACATGTGGTGTCTGTCTGTTGTTATGCCTTGACATAGAGAACAGGAGTTGCCCAACTGCAGCATAGCTTTGCTAGTCAACAGCAACTGCTAAAACCAACTGTTGTTGGCCAAACCCAATGATGGAAGCGCTTTGCAATGCTTTGTGGCAGAGTAAAACACAGCCTCTACTTACAAATGGCTCATTTGGTCAACCTTTGTTTTTACCATGGCTCATAAAAGTCCTGAGTGTTCTGTTATTATGAACAGTAAAAGCAACTCCATGAAAAATAAACCAATAAATGAAAGGATAGGAAAAAAAATGTGTGGGGATGTTGACATTTAAACAAGTACTGTAATATTTTAGTGACAAATTAGCATTATTTTCATCTGCTTCTCTTAGTACTCTATGTACTAGTAGGAGTACTGTATGTAACTTGCCTGAAAATGTCTGTATCATTGTAAGTATGGTAAGTATAATGTGAGTATACATATGTTATTATTATTACACTATTTAAACTATATTCAACATACTCCTGAGGTTATTTCGTAGTTTCCACTATGTATTTAAATTTCTTAGGCCCATAGTAAGATGTGTTGCTGTAGAGCACAGTGTTATTGTAATTGCCTAAAACTGCCTTTTTTAAGTCTTAATTGTGATAATATCAAATACTATGCAAAAGTGCATTTACAAGCTAAGGGTCAGTGCATTACTACATATACAGAGATATTCCCGGATGTAAACCGTACTGATTTGACTTCCACTATAGCTGGATTAGGTCAACAGCCTTAAGCAGTCCAGAATGATGTCATAGAGCATGATCTAACTCTGTGGTCAGATGATTGAATCATACATTTTCCTTTAATTTGGGGGTTGTTAAATGAACAGAGCTCCTCTCTGTGAGTTCTAAAGAAGATGATTGGTATTTGCCTAAGGTCATTTTCTCACTTATGGATCATTTAAAGTGGGTCGGAATTAGGAGTAAAATTAGTACTTTGTTGCAGCTTTTTATTGGTAAGGCTATGTTTCTAATTACCAATTAACCAACAAGCCATACTTTATAAGCATAGTCATGTGGTTGTGCAGGGAGGTTGGTTATTGGATAAAGCTTCAAATCCTAAACAGATGAGTGATTTAATAGAGTATTATCATTTCCACTGTGGTCATAAAACGATGCAAAAATACTGTTAGGATAGGTGAGAGAGTAGGTTTTGACAGTTCTGTAGTTCACCTGTGAGCGGAAACACAAATTTGAATGTTTGCTAAGCTTCATTAAAACTGCAGTTCTGCGGCTTGTTCTTCTCTTTGGAAGTTGTTGAGAGTGCTCCCATTAGACCCACCGGAGAGCAAGTTTTCTTTAGTGTTTGTAGTGATTTTGTTTGTTTGTTTGTTTGGGGTTCTCTCACATCAACAAATAAAACCTAATGAAGGGTAAGAAATTCTCCCCTAAAGCCCCTATAACCTCACTATGTGGCTAAAAGGGTTGTTTGCCATCTGCATCATTACACTCCATTCTACCATAACAGTTTTACTCTTTATTTTTTATTTTTGTGATGTTGTGTTATTGACGCAGTTTAGCTTCTTTTTTGTTTGCTTGATATTTATTACCATCATGTACTGTATAATGGGAAATACTGAATACCATTCCAAAGGGTCTTTCAGACACAACTGGCAGCAACAAGTATTTTCATCTGAACCACTTTAATTATGTGGCTCATTTTCTATTTTTGCCCCAGAGAGCCCCGCCTCATCCCTCCTACCCCCACACAGTTGGAACAGTTGCTTCATAGATTGCACAGCACCTGTTTTAAACCCAATTGTTATCCCACGCCCTATATGAACACTTGCACCTGCTCCTATATCATCCCCATGTAATGCTTGAATAAAGTACAGTTTGATACTCTGTGTTCTCTCCATGAATACATCTGTAACCTGGAATGTGCAGAGCATTGCACAAGTTGTCTGTTTAAAGCAACAGTTTGGCCTAAAAGGTCATGTGCTTTTCATAATCCAGACATGTGTGCAACAATCTATGCCAAAAAAAAACAGCAGTCCGGGTTATTCTCCAAGTGAATTGGACATTGTGAGCACCAATACCCAAAAAAGGAACAATTTCTGCTTTGTCACTGGTTCTGCAGAGAGGCAAATGAGTACTTTATGAAACCACAAAGTGAGCCTCAAAGTTGTGTTTTTTGGCAAAACCACACATGTTCATGCTCACAAATAGTGACTGAACCTCAACATGATATGTCTCTTTGTAAAATTCCAATTTCCTTTTTCATGTTTTGCAAATTGTCATTCTACTTTGGAGACAAACAACATTCTAACATTCAGTTCTATTTGTAAAAGTTATCCACTGGTGTCAGTGTGCTTGTTAGAGTGTCAGCATCAACAAGCCATGCATAGCTCAGACTGGTGTCAGCAATGAGCTCATCCATTCCACTAACAGGAGGTGACATGAGTAAGGCAAACAATAACGTAGAACTTTCAGGTGGGTCCAGCTTGTTATGTAAAACCCTCGAGGCCACCTTGTGTGTCAAAGCAGGAAAGAAAGAAAAAACACATTTTCTTGACTCTTTGAGGTGAAGAATAATGATGTCCTCACAGAGTTGACCCCACTGCTTTTCAAGGTTTAAGCACATCTGGGAAAGTCTTTCCAACGTTGTCTGTGTGCTTATTGGCATTTTCTTATTTACCTCCAATTAGAAAATATCAAAGAAAGATTACCTCAACCAAAACATTAAACTAATCTGTAATGCAATAGCGGTGTTCAAAAATGACTCAAGATGTACTTTGGCGTGCCTATATTTTTCCATTTGCCCGAAGCATTCAGATGAAACAAATTTTCTTCGGCTGTTTCTGTCGTGAAGTTTTGAAGTACATCGTGATTACAGAGCAGATCCATCAAATGTCTAGACATGTAAATGTTGAAATGTAAATATGTAGGTTCAACTCATTCTTGATATCTGCATTCCAAATGTTTGGCAACACTTCAAGATTTAGATGTCAAGCATACATGCGTGCAACACACTCCAGGCAGGCTGCAGCACATGATTAAAGTTCCTGGATGTGAAATATATCACACCGCCAGGTCAACAGAGCCTCCAAATAAAGGCTTGAAGGCACCCAACCTGCCACTGGAATGACATCACAGGTCAAATGTTAGACCTCCCTCTCAAGGTGATTGATACTGTTGGAGAGGGCAAAAATAAGGTACAGTTTTCTTTTGTTATTTAACCTTTGATATGGGAAAATTGCTTCCTGCTGCCTGAGGTTAATTGCCATGTGAACCAATGATGTCACATGATGGAGTGACCTCATTCAGCCATTCAGCCTGACTGCCACCTGAGGGTGACTTCAAATTGCACTCTGCAGAGAAAAATACAATAAAGGCCTGTATGACACAGTGTGTGCTTGCTTACTGTGCTTCCCACACTGGAACATTGATTTGCAGCATGGATGAGCTGCACTGCTTTCTATACGGCTTTGGGGTTTTTTACACTTCATTTGAATTACAGATTTAAATAACTTTGAGAATACAGACTTTGTGCTATAGCTAAATATTATTGCCAGCATGCTCACTTGCTCACAATGACAACATGCAGATGTTTAGCAGGTATAATGGTTACCATGTTTACCTCCTTAGTTTAGGAGTAACCATGCTAACATTTGCTAATTAGCACTAAAGTTCAGGTCAGACGGATGGGAAAGTTAATAGTTTTGCAGGTATTTGGTCATAAAACAAAGTGTTTGAAGGTATCCTGGAATTACTACAAGATAGCCTCAGATGATATTCTGCACCAAATTTCATGGCATTCCATCCAATAGTTTTTTTTGTGATCAAATTTTAATTTTTTTTTTTATATTTAGAAATTATCAACAGATACAAACAATTACAAACAATACACTGAGACATTGGAAGCTTGAAATGCGGGAGGCAAAACAACACATGCAGAAACAGACACACACAAACATATACATAAACAGGCACACACACATACAGACACAAGACAAGGGACCAAACACAACACGCAGGTTGAGGTCCTCAAGGGGTTAGCGATGTGCAAAGTGTCCAGGGTCTTTTCTGGCGCTCCATGGATGCGCGCTGTTGACAGTTCCATGTACACAACATCCAAAAAGGAAAGGGTCCATGTACGGATAGACATGTCATGAGGTGATTTCCAATGGGTTGCAATAATTTTCTTCACAGCTGTAAGTCCAGCAAATACTTAAGTTCCAGAGACCGGAATGACTGACAGATCATTCAAAATCCAAACATTGACAGTAACAGGCACAGTAACATTAATCAAGGCGGAAATTTTGGATGCAATATTGTTCCAGAACTGACCAACGGGAGCGCACTCCCAGAACATGTGAAGATACAGTATGTACCTTGAGCTTTACCTGGCCAGAAAGTGCATAAAGGGTTGTTAATTATTTTCATGTGGTGCATTTTCATGCTGGAGATGCAGGTATGCAGAGTATGCAAACTTCAGACCAGGTTCTTTTCCCGGGCTTCACGTATTTTAGTGGGTGTTGAAGGATACATTTTATGTATTATATTATACGTCTTAGAGATCCCTGTTCCATAGACTCAAATTTAATAGATTGTATACTGGGTCTTTATTTGGCGACTTGGGGTAAGTAGGGAAATGTTAAGAGGCAAAACTGCGGACTTGGAGATATCTGAAGAAGTGTGACCTTGGAATATTATGACCTCTAACTAGGGCTTCGAAGGGCAGAAAAGATCAAATAGATCAGCAAAGACAACCAGTTTGTGCCGATGCCAACCAGCGAAATTCTGATCTATATGTGAAGGCATGGAAAGACGGTTGAGGGATAGAGGAGAAAAGCTATACATCTGATCAAGGTTAAAATGTTTACCAAATTGTACCCAGATTCTAATGGAATTAGAAACAACAGGTTTGAAAAAAAAAGTCGTACTATTGGTCTGCGTCATAAAGGGAGCTGCTAATAGAGAAATAGGGGATATCGATGCATGTGATGAGAGTTCCATCATTGCCCAGGCAGGCCCGTTTTTGTCAGAGAATGCCGTCACCCAGTATGCCAGTTTCAAAATGTTTGATGCCCAGTAATAATGGAGAAAGTTTGGGAGATCTAGCCCCCCTTCAGATTTAGGTCTTTCCAGATAGATCTTCTTCATTTGAGGGGTGGAATGATTCCATATAAACAATGAGATATAGCCATCCAATTGGATAAAACAATATTTTGGGAGTCAGACAAGAATTGTTATAAAAAAACACAGGAATGTAGGTAGTACTATCATCTTGAGGGCGTTGATGTGGCCCGCCAGCGAAATGAGAAGGCCCGACCACCTCTCCAGATCCTTTTTTGAATAGGCCTGAATGTTGACTTTGAATTATCAGCTTTTATAAAAACCAGTGAAAGCCTCTTTTGATTTTTAACATTCTCCAAAACAGCTGATACTCATCTACACTGCCTGATGCATTTTTCTAATGCTGTGGCCAATTGTTGGAAAGGACTAGAAACTGATTTAGGAGGTAAAACAAAGGCCATCTTGTCTTAAAGCTAGGTCTGACTCCTGTTTTTATATCTGAACATTGTTACTGACACAGGGTTACATTGTTTTTACTCATGATGCCATCCTGCTGCCAAAGTTGGGAGGCTGAATGGAGCGAATATTACGGGTTGCATGTTTGCATTGAGGAATGGTGCAAACGGAGGCCAGAGATCATGGTGTTATTGATGTCAGTGCAGCAGTTACCTTCAAACAACATTTATTTTTTGGAACAATGCTGCTACAGTTTAGGACATGAACAATATATGCGTCATGGCAGACGGTTGAGTATCATTGTCTCTGCTTGCCTCTTTCTGCGACAAACTTGGCACTCTGTTTCTCTAAAGAATGACTAAGATGGCATTTTATTGCATATGATGTCATGGCTCGTTACGGCTGTGATAAGAGTGGACATGTTCAGAGGAAACGTGTGAAACAGGACTACCAAGACGAAGCACCACAGGGGGGGTGTGTGAACGTCAGCTGATAAGCATGCAGTCTTATTAGGTCAAATATAGGCCTTAGGTGAGTGTCAAAACTAGGTGCCACGGCCACAATTACAGTATATTAATATTAAATTTGTGATTATAGGGTTTGGTACTTTGATAAGTTTCAAGGCTGCAGCTTTTATGTTTTTAAGATAGTTGTGTCATAAACTATGTTGCGATCCGTTCTGTTCTCCGGCTGGATAGATTTGGGGTGGGTCAAACTTCTCGAAACCCATATGGACATCATGAAGTAAACACTGAAAATATGCCTTTCATAACGTGTTTATGATTTGCTTTGTCCATAAACTGCAGCTGTCATGATGCTCTATTTAAGAACAAATCATTTCATTGTTAATGCTGTGTATTAGCTTCAACGGCTGGAGTACAAAAGCCCACAGGCGAGCCATCTGAGAGAGGCTAGCTCATTGTCAAGACGTGGGTTTAGACTTGTGAGCTAAGAGCAAAGGAATTTAAAGCTATTTAGATCAACAGATAAGCAATAATACAAATGTATGACTTCACAATTTCATCGGCACTATGCCGTCACCACCTCGAAGGTTGTGTTTTATTTGGCATGTTTGTTTTGTCACTGGATACCGGATAAGCGGATGAAGATGGATGGATGGATGGATGTTTTGTCACTCACAACTTTAACTTTCTCTTTAGACTGTGTTTCTTCCTACTGTATTTAAACAAAGTAAAAATAAGCTGAACTGGTATAACCATGCTCATGCTGCTTTTAAACTTTGCCAAAGTCTTTTTTTTAGATATTCTGTTTACGCTCTGTCTGTCCTGCTTGTAAAAACTTAAAAGTAAGGTTTTTGGCCACAGGACAAATGATTACATTTTGGTGGTGATCCAGGCCTGGCATCCAACATTAAACAAAACCGTTTTAGCCATCACTATACAAGTAATAAAAAGAGACTTGATTCTATTGACTTAAGGAAATTCAATTGATAAAGGAAGTTAAGTCGGAGAGTGTCCGGTGTTTGGGTTAGATCTCTCTAGATGCTGTCTACTTTCTAGAAAGCTCAGGCCAAGCATGCCTGACATAAAACATGTGTAACCCTAACCCTAAGTATTTCCATTTTTCTACTCCTGTCATATCAACCATGTCAACCAAAACTTCAAATCTCTATTTTTTTTTTTATCATGATCCAGAAAAAACTCAATCTTATCTGTACTGAAACTTGACCAGGAGGCCGATCATGCCTTTGTGATGACATATGCCAAGTGGAAAAGTACAGACCCCCTCTAGCTCCCATGCATATTCTCTCCTCCGCCACAGCTATCACTCTCCTTTTATGCGGGCTGCCTCGGTGACATCACCCCCTCAACAAGTCTTCCAAGTCGTATTTACTGACAGTAATAAAATGGCAGATATCTAACAAGGGTGATCACCAACCAGGGCCTGTGGTGAGAAAGCATCAGGATTGTATTATCATCTTGGGAGGCAATGATATCAGCCATCAGGCCAGAACCAGCTTGCCTTTAACAGCCCTCTTTAAAGATACACATAAAGGAAGATGGCACAAATAAAGAGCTTTCCAATGAAGGTTGAGGTTTGAATTATTTGTAAGGGATGTAGGCAGCAGAGTTGAAATTTACACACAAGATGTGGATGAGAGCTGCGGGGAGGGAGGGGGGACTTCCAGGATAAACAACATAAGGAAGGTGTTACAGTAGCCTAATCTGACTTGGTTGGCAGAGGTGGGACACCTGGTTCAAATCTAATCAGACAGCGACACTGCGAGCAAAATAACTTTCCATCCCTTTCTGTTTACAGGCTAAGTGGAAAACAGGGGCTATACACACAAAGCATTCTTAACTTAGACCTTTGGGGATATTGAGATTAGGGCTGGGAAATATATTGATGTTGTATCGATATCGCAATATTTGACTAGATATTGTCTTAGATTTTGGGTATATCGTAATATCCTAATATGGTAAGCGTTGTCTTTACCTGGTTTTACAGGCTGCATTACAGTAAAGTGATGTCATTTTCTGAACTTACCAGACTGTTCTAGATGTTTTATTATTTACCTTAACCCACTAAGTCATTACATCATTTCTGGAGAATATTTATCAAAAATCTCATTGTGTAAATAACATTTTGTTAAAGCACCAGTAGTCAACCATATAATGTTGTCACAATATCAACATTGAGGTATTTGGTCAAGAATGTCGTGATATTTTATTTTCTCTATATCTACCAGCCCTAATTGAGGTATTATTCCTAAAAGTCTACCAGTGAACTTTCAGCAAATCTTACATGATGCTATGCAAAGTATCTATGAACCTGCCCACCATTTTATTGTATTTCATAAAGGACAAGTTTAAAGGAATAGTTAGATTTTTTGGGAAATATGTTATCAGTAAGAGTTAAATGAGTAGATCAATACCACTCTCAGGTCTGTGTGTAAAGTCCTGGGCTCAAGACATGAGGCAATTAGCTTAATTTAGCATAACTGCCCCCTCAAAAAAAAAGAAAATGAACCTACCAGCACTTTAGAGTAAAGTTTTAATTAGTAAGCTTTAGAGGTGGTGTGCTCTTTGACTTTGTTGCAATGGTACGCTAATCGACTCCAGGCTAACTCAGTACCTACTCAAATAAGAGTGTCTTTCAAAATGTCATAATACTCCTTCAACAATACTGGTTATATCTGATTGGTTAGTAGCAGAAAGAAATGATGTGTGGTGTGTTATGTCATGTTTGTGTTCACAAGCTTCTCAAAGGCTGCTAAATGGAAGCATGTCTTCGTGGAGATAACCCAATAAAAATAGCAGCCTCTGTTGAATTTTAAGGCCTGTGTAGTTAAAACAAATGATAGCTAACTCAACAAGTTAGGGTTAGAACATTTTCATGGGGTAAATATGTTATGGATTTTTTTTTTTTACTTAATCCAGTTGTATTCTAGGCTATGCTGTGGATTGTAGTATTTATCTATATTTTCTCAGTGGGCTGGTCTTGCCTTTACATAGCATGACTTGCAAAAAGATATACGTGTATACATTACTTTCCTGATGAATAATGATTAGAAATTAAAAATAGACCACATTTCAAAATGTTCCACTTGAACCCAACCAACATTTCGGCATGTGGTGGTGTCATAGTCACGCAGTGTACCCACAGCACACATAAATCGCACACTTTTAGAGCCACTCACTCAGAAATATGAGGAAATGGCATTTTAAAGTCAGCCAAACCCCTTGAACTCCACCCATCCAGCTTTCCGTGAACACTACTCAGCCTGTGCAGAATTTATCTCTGATTTCAAGCTGCAACACATTAAAACTCTTCCTTAGATGACTTCATCATGAAACCAGAGCTCTTTTAAAAGCATCATTAACCATGTCGTCTCCGGCGTCTTCCGCTGTCATGTGGAGTGCTGCTGAGTGACTGTTGTCCCACAGTAACACAGGCAACTTTTGAGCACATAAACACAATCTTTCTTAAATGTAATTACAGTTTTTACATTTATAAATGTTATGTAATTTTCTACGAGGGTCGATATTTTGAGAATTCCCAAAACACTATGTTGCAGAATTGTGGCATGCAATTACTTCACTTTCCTTATACTGACTTGGTTTAGTTTTAAGTGGCTGAGCAGCTACTGCGAGCCATTCAACCAGGTGATGGGGTCAAGTCAGAGGGCAGCTAAGTGAAGAGTGAGAGTTCCTTTTTTTGGGGAAAGCTTTCACCAATGGAAGCAAATTCTCCGCTCTGCTCTCTCCAAATATTTTCTCTGCTGTCTGCTCTCCTCAGTAATCCCTGCTGCCCTGACATACGTACGCCACCCTCTGCCATTCCAATCATTCAGCCCAACATGTGCTCTGTTGAACCGTAGCCACCATCAAGGAGTGGTAGGGGTCATTATCTGATTGACTGTAATTTGCCCCCCACACTTGTCGTGCCAGCAGCTCTGAGGTTTAAGGAGCAGAGCAACAGGGCTGTTCCATTCAGCTGGAACTTTTGTGACAGCTGTTCCTCGCTGATGGGGAAAAGCTTGGAGCTGAGGAAAGCACTCTCACTCCTGGACAGACAGCGCTCACATGAGCCTCTGAAGCTTCTTCTCTCTTTCGATTTCACCCTGGATTTTTCAAAAGCCTGCTGTCTGTGACGGACCTTTTTGTTTTGTCTTGTAATTTCTTTGTGCTGGAACAGAGCAGAACACCCTTAAGGCTGAATCTGCTCCTTTGCACTTGAAGGTGGAGGTAAGGCAGAGGCAGTGTGGGTGTGTGTGAGTTTGTTTCAACTGAGGATATTACCTCATAGAGGATAAGCTGTGATTGAAGAGGTCTGACAAAGGTCTCTCCCTCTGACTCCATTACTCGCCTCTTATCTGGACAGATTTTCTGTTTGGGTTCAGAGGGGAAGTTTTGACAGCCAGGCTTTACAGCACCCTCTCCACTCTGTCGCTTCTGACAGAGAGAAAGAGAGAGAGAGTTTGTATGTGTGGAGAGGTGGTGACTTCATTCCCTCTCTTAACCAACTCCTCTTTTCCCCTCCTTTTTTTGACCTTTTTTTTTTTCGCACAGCACAGTAAGGCAGCATGCCAGCAGTTTTCATCTTGCTGCGGTCCCTGGTTATCAGGCTCCTCAGTAGCAGACTGGCAGGCTCAGTGGCACAGTTCCTCAGGAGAAGCCTCTCTACAGGCGCTGCCCACCTTGGCACAGCGCTGCGCCACGTCTGGGACCGCATTCGATCCCAGGAGTCCAAGGAAGCTGTGCTGGGCTGTGTGTTGTGCATTCTCAATATGCACAAGAAGGTGGAGAACTGAGCGCTCCCTCCACTTTCTGTTCAACCCTCCACTTGCTTGCTTAACAGAGACTGGGCAAACAGAACTGGTGAGTGAGAAGAGCGTACAAAGAGATGTGACAGACTTTTTTAATGCCCATTTGGACTTCAACATATTTTGTTTTTTTATCTGGACACTGGCAATGTCTGAGAGCATTGTGAGGAAGGTCCAGCCCTTCACCATTGGGACGAGGCTGTCGGCCCCGGCTGTGCCAAAATGCCAGGAGTTTACACAGAGTTATCTGCAGAGCCAGAGTCTGGATAACTGCACTCTGCAGCACAACCTGAACTCTCTCTACCTCAGTCGATCCCAGGTCTGCACACACAGTCCCTGTCTTGTCCCACCCATCGTCAAGCAGGTAGCCCCGGTTAAGCACAATCCAGAGGACATGGCGGCTGAGGACCACGTGAACCAGAACGTCGCCTCTGCCTCTGCTGTCTCCAGGTCAATCAAGAAGATCACAATCTCTGGGTATAAAGGCAGATCAGAGAACACGGTGTCAGTGGGACCAGCACAGCTCTCAATCACAGGGTCCACATCTAAAAACAACAATAACAACAACAACGTCACCAGCACATCAGCCGATCCACATCTGCCCAGGATTGTGGGTGTGAGCTGTGAGAATAAGTCCAGTTCTCACTTCAAGGTACAGGACACACTTTACTACTGCAAATATATAATAATCAAGAAAATAATCACATATAGGTGGGATTTGTTTTAATATTGCAGTATAATTAAAAGGCAATTTTACTCAATAAAGGCAAAATGTAGGTAGTTATTACATAGTCTATTTTTAAAGATATGTGTAAAAGGTTGTTACAAAAGGCTATTACAAACAACAACGAGAATACTGATATTAACCTTATAAAGACTAAACTCAGCATGGAAAATAGACATTTTGAAAAATGTTTTTAATTATTTGCTGACATTTACCAGCAGGCTATGGGCTGAAGTATCCACATGGTGTTTCACTTTGTGTTAATTAGTAATTTCATTATTAGGGATTTTGAGATAATGGTTTTAAAAGAATGTCTTTAAATAATAATATATATTTTTTTCTGATAAATGTACCTTGACATAATGTAAAATATTAAAGTAGTTACCGGAAATGTATCGAGGTATTTGTACGAGTTATTCTAACAAGTGTAAATGTCTAAATAGTTTTGGTTTTTTACCTGCCACAATTTCCGTCGTCTTGCCCAGCTTGTTCTGCTCATTTACGGCTTATTTTTCCTAAATATTTTAGGTTTTACTCAGAAGAGACAGCAGTGATGAACTTCAGGCCACGCAGGGACAAACCAGGCTAAAAGTGAACGGAGAGAAATCCGTCCAACAGGTAAGATGCTAACGTTAGCTAACTGCTAACGTTACATAAAAAAATAACCAATAAATAGCTAGCTAAAGAAAACAAAATGACTGTTTGCTGTTATCTCACCAACGTTAAATGAAAGTTTAATTTAAAAAGCATATCATATTTAGCCCAATAAATACTGTATATATTTAGTGTTTTGAGGTCAGAAAAGACAGTTAGAGGTCAGAGGTATTTAGCATAGACAGTTAAAGAAGGTATTTAGCTACTATATCTGCGGCAGGGGAGTTGATGGATCTTACGAAATGGAGTCATCATGTGCTGGGTTCACCAAACTTTATTTTAAAGTTTATTATATTTTACATTTGGAGCAAAGTTACATAGAGGTGGAAAACCAGTTAAGTTATGGGAGCAACGTGTCTTTGAACGTCATACACATAACCTGTGTCCTCTTGATTAACTGTAATTTATTGAAGAAAGAGTCTACAGAAGAAACACAGTATGTGTATATTGTAGGATATTGTTTAAAGTCAATGGGCTGTTGGATTTGGCCCGTGTTCTTGTTGAAGTCATCAGTGTAGGCTATGTTGTGGATGAAGTGCTCTGTTACAGCAGATCCTGCAGGGGCAGGGCTCACTGGAAAACATGAGGTCAGGGAAGATGTTAACAAAAGAAAAGGCTTGCTGCTCATGGAGGCTGCTTATAATAACACACTGACACAGCAATAGCCTAATTTCCCCTTTTAGAACAAAAAACTACAGTCCTCATCTACATTACCTCCCATTCCACAAGCACAACAATACTTCGCTTTTCCTCCTCTCATATATTATTCATGCAAATTCCCCAAAAAATGGTTATCATTTCATATGAGAAGGATGTGGTCTCTTTGCCTGTTCAGGTATGAAAGAGTGAACATGATCTGCTATTTAAAGGTGAAATGTTTACATGTAAGGCTGACAGTAAAACATGTCAGACATCCAAGGATCTGTCCGTTCCTGCTTCCTTTATGTGCCCAGATGTTTCCTGATGTGAGAGCAGCAGAAATGCTCAATTAGGAAAGTTGTGCCAGCAGTGTTCCATTTCATTTCTCATAGTGCTGACAGTAGGTTTTTTGTTAAGAGGGAACTTGGGTCACACAAGTTTAGTTTATTGTCTCTGGATAGAATGGATAAATATAAAAACATGAATGAACACACAAACATGCCCTCATTGAGAGCTGTAAATCAGTCTTATAGGTTCTATCAGAGGCAAGCAATATCTAGTGTTCAGGTGTGATCTAATTAATGTTGCAGTCAAATTGAAATTGCCATCATGTTGTCTGTGTTGTCTCCTCTCACAGTTGTCAGTGCCTGACACGCTAAAGAGAGAGCCTCAGACGAAAGAAAGCCATCAACACACACAGAATGAAGCGTCAGCAGCTGTTACGTCCCAGAGTGACTTCACACAGCGCAACTCCCTCTTCAACCAGGAAGTGTTGCAGGTAAAATGTAGCATGCGTTCACAATATCAACATCAGCAGTTAGTTGTGGTCAGTTAGGATGTTTTTTGTTTTCCCACATATAATTGGAACCTATAAAATGTTTGAGGAGGGTGTGCTTGTTCCACACCACTTTTCCTGAATATGCAGATGGAGATGTTTTAAATGATTTTGAAATTAGATTACAGCAAGCAACTTATCTCTCATCTCCTCTGATGTGAAACTGTTTAAAGGAAAGATGGTGGAGAGGGTTTTCCTCTCAAAATCAACCAGTTACACTGTTGAGATGAAATCAGAATGGAAGCTGCCAGTAGCATGACCCTCCGAGGAGAACAAAATATGTACTGGTTCTTATTTTGTCCCGAGAACTGTATGAGCTGTGTTTGGCTGAGGGAAGAGAGGGAGGGGAAACCGCCACAAGTGAAGCAATTATTTAGGGATGAGATCATTGTTTTGGCTCCATCTCTTTTCTCTATGGCCCAGAGAGACTCAGCCAAGCTGCACAACTAGTTGTGTTATCTCATTGCTCCGTCCACCCCAGTGTACAAGGACATTTTTCTGCGGGTTCGGCTGTAGGACATTTTTTCTGGCAGTTGGCCATCAACCATCCAAGTGATAGGCTGTTTACTTCCAGTAATAAGAAATTAATTTTGGATGTGTCAGCTGAAGGAGACATATGATGTATGTACTGTATGTGTTGAAAACAGCTCTGTAGCACGTCATTAATGTTAACAAGCTTAGCAGCCCCTTTGCTCTTAAGTGGAGCTTGTATTTCTGTTGCTTTTGGAGGAAACAGCATTTTGTATTTTAACTTTATTCGAGAATGTACTTTAAATAACCAGAGCTTTTGGTAAGTGGGGACCTGCTTGTTTTACAGGGATGTGGTTGACTGCTATCGCTGATGAAAATGTGTTATTTCAGTGTTACATCGCTGTGGAAGTGGAAGTGAGTTTTCCACGGAGAGGCTTTTAAAGGTCCCTAATGTTTCAAGCAAGGAGAGCAAAGCAGGTCACCACATGGAGAAGCACAGCTTTGCTGAGGGCCATATGTTTCAGAGGCCGCACTGCAAAAAAGCTTGCCTTTCACCGTCTCATTTCCACGATAAAGTCGAGAAACTTTGACTCCCACAGTCTTTTCAGGGCCAAGTTGCATTACTACAAGAAACAAAAATTTGGCTTGTTGGTTAACATTTTATAAAGTGTAAAGATGTGCAAACTTGTTTTCCTGTTAAAATGCTGAAAGTGGATTCTTTGAGGCTTGTGGAAATGAAAAGCAGCCTGATTTTTGCTTATGATCACCAAAAATAGTTTGTTTTTAAATCTGGTATTTGTTGACTCCAGCGATGTTTTCCGATGTGGCCACAGATTTTTCACCAAAAAAATACAATCTGAACCGTGTGTATTAGCTGTCTATTTTTTGTGGCTTGACTAAAGCCTTACTGTACATTTTCATAAACCGTCTATTGTTGTGGAGAGCGAACAGGAAAAAACAAGAGAATCATAGACTTCCTGTATGAGGTCATTATAATGCCATGGGAGCCAGTGTGAGGCGATAGGGGCCTGTTTTGTCAAGCTCTTTTCCTTCTGTTCAACACAGAAATACCTCCGCTGCACCAGGGGGCTTTTAAAGTTAATGACATCACATTTTACTCTTGAGTAAAGAGTTGTTTAGAGGCCGTGTCATGTGGCGTCTTGATATTTTATTGATCTAAAAGGAGGAGTTACTGCAATATTCGTTGTCAGTTGTACTGAATTCCTTTAGAAATAATTCCTTAATTTAATGTTATAATGACTCACTTTGTGTGCTTCACTGTAACTGCAAGCATTCTACACAAAAGCACAAAAAAAAAAATTTATCAATTGTATGACTCATTTAGAATCTGTCTTAGAAGCAGAAGAACTGGAGTTGATTTATTCATCCATTCAATTATTGTGACTTGGGTGGGTCACTCACTTCCACACTGGGTTCTTTGCAAAAACAAACTTGTACTTTCCAACACTTTGACTTTGGCCACCTGGTTTGCAGTTTTTCACTCCATACAAATGTTACCAGAAAAGGCAGCTTTGCTTGACAAAGCCTTATGCAATAGAGCCCAGGCACTCGCCAAAAGAAACGTCTGCTCTGCATAACATGACACCGGAGAACAAAGAGCTGTTCTTGATGTGTCTGAGGCAACGTATTAATCTATGTCAAGGAAGAAAATGAGGCCTGTTTGCTCTCCTGATAAGCAGAAACAAGACAATTTACCATTGTGACTACCGCTTTGTTGAGTGTACTGTCACACAGCAAATATCTGTGTACAACTAATTGGCTGTAGATGGCCAGGTCATGTTTGTAAATGAGAAGTGGTTCTCAAACAGTTTACCTGGATAAATAAAGGTTAAATAAAAAAAAAGAATAGATGAGCCTCAGATGTGAAAGTTCTACATATAAATTTCATTGAAAATACTAGTAAGGAAATCTGTCATTTTGTTATGTTTCTGTGTTAAATATCGAGCCATACAAATGTATCTACAAATATAGTGTTTATACATAAATAATTAATGCTTCCTTGGCCAACCTTAGCCATGTTATATATTATTCTAAAGCTAATACATTCTCAGATTTTAATCTAAAATTAAGAAAATGAGCAACATCATTGAACAGCTGAATCTGGTCAATAAACAGACATGAGTGGTTGCCTATGATGTGCAGAGTGTAAAGCATATCTTAAACATTTTGGTCTGTATGTCTGTTTGTGATGTAGGCAGAGGCGTGGATCAAAGGCAAGCTGCAGGACCTGAAGGACGGATGTAATATTCAGCGCTGCCCCCTGCAGGATTGGGAGGAGGCCTCGCAGACGCTTCAGAGAGACCTCAAAGACTTTGAGAACACCCTAATTCAACTCAACCAGGTAACATAAGGATTCAACACTCTAGCGGACATATTACCAAGTTACCAGTGCAAGCACATCACAGCAACCCACATCCAAAATTAAATGTTTATTTTAACTTTTCAACAGGTAATGGGGATATGAATGCAAACATTAATCACTGCCGTTGTAGCTAAGAGAGTCTGTCAGATCACATAACACATAACATAATGGGCTCGTAGGCAATTCCAGTCGGCCAGAGAGAAAAGCAGACCCTCAATGTTCCAGACGGCTCTGTCAAGCCAGCTTATACATTGTCCCTTAGGAGAACATGTTTGGAAATGGTACAGTGCTGATAATTAACCTCCCCTGACACACAGACGGCTCAGGAAGGGTATTGACTGAACCAGGAGAATTTTCAAGGGTATATCCAAGAAATAAATGGCAGTTGTCCAACATCTGTGAAGCCGTCTGGCCCATGAGCAATGACTCTGACAAACTCGAGGTGTCAAATGTACTCAGCCACTGTTCTATGTTAGTTTGGCGGCTCCTCCTGCACTACGCCCAAAGTGAACAACGACTTTCTGTTTCAAAAGATGGGTGAGCAGTTGATCTGCAAGCTGAACCCCACCTCTGATCTGGTGAAGAAGCAGCTCAGCCAGCTCAGGGACCAGTGGCAGGCCCTGAAACAGACAGCTGCAAATCAGACGAGGGCCCTGGGTGGAGCCAGGAACCTGCAGGAGTTCAACAAAAAAGTGGACAAGCTGGAGGCCTGGATTAAAGAGAAGGTAAAAAGAAATCTGTTTCTGTTGTGTAGAAGCGATTTAATTGCAGAGGGAGGGCTTGTTACCCTTTTATCATGTGTGTCATTTTCAGAGCCAATCGTATTGAACTATTGAGTCAAAGCATAGCCCTTTTTAATGATATTTGTTTGTTTTGTTTTTTTGCAGTTTGGGATTTTAATTTATTGCTGACTCCATGATGCTAGCATTTTCTATTCATTCATTCATGTTCTCATTTTCAAATTTAACACTCATGTGAAACAGGGTAAAATGTGAAATTTGTTATGCACCATTTTAAATTTTGCAGACATTTCCCCCTTTTTCATAATTTTTATCCTGTTCACATCATCTCCCAAATGTCCAAAAACCCCAAAACAGTTGGCCCAGAGGCAAATATGAGTAGACAGACCGCTCTGATCAACTGTTGTTAAGATTAAGGTAATTGGCACAACAAAAACAGCACTTAGAAATTAGCTCAGTATCCTGGAGGCGTCTCTTGTTTGTGTATATTCACCAGTGTAAAACATCTGCCTGTCATTATCAAAAAGCAATCTACTGTTTTAGGCTTATGTTTATCTTTCTGTTCATGTCCATGTCTGCCACAAGGGAACTGATGATTGATAATGAACCTGTGGGAATGTAATGGAGGAAGTTGCTTATGAAGTTTTAAAGAACATCCTTCCCCAGAGGAGACTGTATTCTCCATTTAGTTCCTCTCATCCTTCCCTCTGTGCATTAGCATCAAGTTCTCACCTAATGCTGAAGGCTATTTCTGTTCAGCATCTTCCTTGGTAGCAGGAGTAATGTGGTTTAATCCTGGTGCCTCTGAAAAAAGAAATAATGGTTCGGTTCCTAACAAATGGGGCCTGTGAACACTGACTTTTATGTGTGCCAGCAGGAAGAGGAGCAGTCTCTGGTGAATGTCCTAGGGGGGAATGTTGACAAAATGCAGCTGACCAGGAGAATTTTAGATCTGAAACAGGTGAGCATTGTAAAGGAACAAGCAGCTATTAATAATTACCAGAACAAAAAAAACAAAACAAAAAACACTCTTGAGGTAAATATATACACATTCCCATATGTTAATAGTTTATAATACAATTCTGTTGAGGTTTCCCAGTCATTTATCTACAGCTGAGGTCATAGTTGGATTGTGTTCCCCTGCAGGATGAACAGCTATACAGAAACCTCCACGAGGAGATCAACCACTTGGCACTAAAACTGGAGAAACAAGGGAAGACAGATGGCAAAAACATCTCCAGCAAGAGGAAACACATCAATAAAATGTAAACTTTGTCCCTTACGTTGAAATGGTATGCTGCCAATTACCTCATCTATCTAGACAGAAGACTTATTTGTGTGTTATCTTCTCTGTGTAGGTGGCTGAAGGTCCAGTCTCATCTGAAAAACTACCATGAAAATCTTCAGCTGGCACTGGAGGTCTCCTCATTCTACCAACAGGCCGATAATACCTTGTTTGCTATTGATAACATGGTAAAATTGCATGGCGGCCTAATTGTTTCTTTTTCGCTTAGATCTTAGATTCACATTTCGCTCACATTTACTGATAAACATATTCTCTTCTCAGAAGAAAAGCATATCTGCAGCCAAAGAGCTTGACAGCTTCGGCGATAGAGAAATACGCGACATCGCCAGTCAAATCATGGTAGGTAATGTTTTTTTTTTTTTTCACTTAAAGCAGCAAGAAGCCTTCTCAACCTAACCTACAGGCCTGTGTGTGGTAGGTGCTAGATGTGAGCCTGTCCCAGGTGTCTAATCTCCATCCTGCCCTGGCGGCCGGCGTCACGCAGAAGCAGAGCGAGGTGAAGGACTGCTGGGCGCTTCTTCAGAAGGTTTTCAGGTAAGACAGCAGGCCAAGGATTTCGCCGACAACTTTGGTGGCCCTGTGAGTACATGCACCATTTCACCCAGTAATTGGTCCTCCACGGATTTCCACTGAGCTGGAACTGAAAAAAAAAATGTCTCAATTGGTACCCTACATTAAAATTCTGCACTGGCAAACCCGAGAAGATATTTTCCATTTGTATAAAGATTTCTGTCTTGACTAGCCTTGTTAAATTTGGGTTTGAATCGGTGAAAAATGATAAGCAAAGTGAAGGGCTGGTTTGTCTGGAGACCAACTACCACACAAGGGATCACTCACCACCACCCACTGGTTTAGTTTGTAATAATCAGTCTTCTGCACTGCTTTGGATTGTGACCATGTGTTTGATTACTGTACTATGTGAATGATGTCTTGGCTTAATGAGTTGAGTTGGCAACACGGTTTGTTCTCTTCTCACGATTAAAATCCTGCCGTCACCTTGAATAGTCTGCTAAATCTAAGATATTACATGTTTACAAGCATATTTTGTAATTTGTATGGCATTGTAAAAGAAATGTATTGTTACTTTAATAGCCTTCGGTAAGAGTCCAGCCTTTTACATCAGAACTAATATCTACTTAATGAGTACACAGTTAAATGCTGTGGTAAAATGGGAACCAAGCTACAAGAAATGAGATTCTGATTGTGCACTGTGGTCCATACTGAATTATTGACATCAGTTGCAGCCTTTCAGCATGCATAGTAAAACATATGGCATTCTTTGGAATTATGTCCAATATATAATAGATCCTGTTATAGGTAGCGAATCTGTACATTTTAGATTTCTCTGATGTTTCTTGTGAAAATCTGGGAACTTTGAGGTGATGGTGTTTCAAAACTTTGTTCTGAAATGTACCATATAAATTAACTTTTTATTTTATTATTTTTATTTATAATAATAATAATAATAGTAGTAGTAGTAGTAGTAGTAGTAATAATAAACTTACTAGGATCCATCCTTTAATTTTAGTCTGGCCAGTAATTTTTATGTTATCTTGTACTGTATCAAAGTGTTGTACTGACCAATGGATAACATTGCAATCCTTATACTCTAGCTGTGCAACATTTTTCATTTTCACATTAATAAATACAGTCAGGAGTAACTCCATAGTTTTGACATCTGTCTCCAACATCTCCTGCTTTCCAAATATTTCTCAGGCCGAGAGCTTGTAATGTCAGCGGGCTATCTTTAGATCCAAATATTACATCATCTCGTCTGTCTTATCAGCTGCGTTTCATGGCTATTTAAATCAAAAAACACAAACACTGGTAGAAAACTTCACAGCCATATTTGGAGTTCACCACGGGGCTCTGGAGCTTTGCTGTCAGCACCACAGTAACATCCCACTCTGCTCCCCCTGCAGGAGTGACCGGACCACACTCTCTCCCACTGGCCCAGCTTTCACCAGGGAAGATGCTGACCCCCTGACACCCGCCCGAGAACCCCAGTGCAACGTGGGAACTGAGACGCAAAAAATCATTGGAAAAGAGGTGAAGGAGGAGCAGAATCGTCTAAAAGGCTGCGTGGTAAGTAAACTCAATCTATTACTGGTGAAGTCACAGTGTGGCTCTTGACTGGGAGAGACCAGCATCATCAGTACGACGTCTGTGGCTACAGAAAGTGACGCACTTTGTCTTCTGGTTTGGAAAATGCCTGTTTTACAATTAAAGCAGTTTTTTTCCCTAAATAACAGTGTTTTTGGAGTCTGTCAGATGTGCTATAGGGCAGTGGCATCTAGTGTTGGCACCCAACACACTGCTGGTTTTCCATCCAGATGGTTAGTTGCACTTAATTACATCATCTGGTGTACGAGTTGTGAGGAAGGCCTTGATAAGATGGTTAGAATGAATACCAGCATGGCTCTAAAACCCAAAGACCCTGGAGTGAATAGAGCATTATATAACTATTCAGTCTTTTCAATCTCTTGAAGTACTTCAGTCTGAAAATGTTATGAACATTGCCCTGTAGGACTTACAGGAAGAGCTTTTAGAGGTGTTATTTATACTGGAACAAGGATTCCTTAAGTGTCCATGAAAAATGTCAAGCCGTGACTGTACAACTTGGCTGAATGGTAGGCTAGAGCAAATAAGCCTTCCCTTCCTTTATGGTAAAATAGTATTTTAGCTTTTAACTGCTCTGACCAAAGTCATTGGATTGATATTATATTAGTAGATGGCCTGTGGCTCAGTGTAGGGTGAGTGAATAACCTGCAGAGCATGTGGATTCCTCAGACAAGACATTCCTCATGTTGGAGGCCAACCAGCACTCTGTTGAACACGTGGGCGCTCTTATAGTGACCCCACTGCCCATAAACCTACAAGGAAATACTATAAGCGTCTTTTAGAAGAGGAGGTATCCAGAAACTTAAGTGTGTGGTATGTTAAAACCAGTAATTATGTGTATATTTAGTCTTTTAAGTTAGCACATTAAATCTCTTTATAATCTGTAAGTGAATGACCGGTGGCTATTTGTGTTCATCACAGAGGTATCCCATAATGCAACGCTCCTTTCTTGTTATTGACCCTGAGCCCTTGTGAAGTCCCTGCCCAGATGATCAAGGAGGGAAAATCTCACTCTTTTCAGTATATTCCCCTGCTGATGTTTTTAGGCTCTAACTCATCAGGCCAGCAAGCCAGGCTCACTTGTTTCTCTCAACAGGTGCTGAGCTCGTTGGCATGGCCGTCCCAAGCCCTTTCACTGCAGTCAGTTGCCTTTATTGCACTGGGAGCTGGGAGTTACCTAGGTGCAGCGTCTGTGGGAGACCCACTTGTTACTCTTTTGAAAGGACTAATAAGACACCCCAGACAAAACCCTGGAGCCCAAAGGCCAAACTCAGCGCCAGGCACAACCATCAGTTGTACAGTAAAAGTAATTTGTCACATACTTTCGCAGCGCTTTAACTTTCCCCGGGTGTACTGAGTTGATTCCAGTATATTTAAGGGTACAAGATGCAGCTGCACAGTTCTTTTGGCTGATAGCGACTTTAGGTACTTGCACATGGTAGACTGCACTTTCAGTGTATCCGCAAACATGCTTCCATATACACTTTCTTTCTTGTGGTCTCTCTGGTGCAATTTGACTCAGTCGATTAAAGGTACCTGTAAAAGTTTTAGTGTCTGTATGTATATGGGTACATGCATTATAATCTTAATGTCCATGTCTGTGTCAGCAGTAGTATGGCCTCTTGTCGCTGGAGGGTAAACATGGCTATTGTCTGTTTCTCTGGCTAATTGTAGCCAGATGCTGGGGCTGCGGACCAGATGGGCTTGGTGCTAAGTGATAGTTCTTGGCTGATATCACTTCATAGCACATTGCAAAAAGACACGTGGGTAAAAGGATCCATAGAAAACAGATAAGAATCAACAGTACCAAGGTAGGGTAAAGTATGCTGATATAGGAGATGATTGAATGAGGCCTAAAAACACAGAATACCATTGAATATAACATAGCGAATCATGAAAGGACTATTTTGTGCTGTGGCTGACAGAATTCTTTTTTATATGGCAGAATGGGATGTTAAGTGCACTGCAGGAGTTGTTTACAGTGGAAGCCACTGTGAAAGATGAAGGGAAAAATCAAATATCTGGGGAGGCGAGGTCATTGATGGTTATCAACCCTGTCAAATGAATCACAGTAGTTTGTTAGTTCTGGAGCTTTAGCACAGAAATGGCCCGATAATGTGCCATACATCTTTCTGTAAAATAACTGGTATAATGGCAAACAATATTAGCCCCCTTTAATTTACAGCGTCTCTCGCATAATTTTGGAGGGGACACTTTTCTCCAGATCTCTGACTCACTTCTTCTATAGGCCCAGTCAGAAAATAACTTGGTTAAATTAAAGCTACTCCATAAAACACTATTATTAATAGCAGTTTTGTGCTTTTTGGCCGTCGTGTAAATTACGCCTTTCTGATTTTTTCTTTTTTTTCTTTTACGGGAAAACATTTCTCAGATGCATATTTGCCTTGCTGATTGCTGCAGAGACTTTACTTGTGTCAGTGTTTTTACTAGCATATGTAAAATACATTATGTTATATAGAACAGTTAGCACAGCATGGTCTGCATTATTCATACAGTTAAATGTCAACCTAAGAGAATGTTGTACTTAATTCACAGGTAATTTAATCGTTTCATATTTATGTCAGTTTTGGTCAGCAAAGCAAGTAAAACCTTAATTATATAAACTTTTTTTTTAAATATTGGTTGGTAAGTTTTAAATTACACACACTTAGAAACAACATAAGTACATACCCAAAAAAACTATTTAAAAAAACAAAATACCTTTTGACTAAATAAACTATTATACCTATATGTAATTATTGTGCATTCATTCTTGCATTGTTTCTGTTGGATCCTGTTGCAGTACAATGTTTGAGATGTTTGCTGTGGACTGCAGTTGGTAACCAGACCAACCATTAGGATATCCCACTGTGTTCTCTGTAATGGTCCGGTTACATGTAGCTTTCACTGGAAACCCTGCTGCAGAGTCCTTTGGCCAACCTTTAAAGCACTCAAATGGTTGTAAAAGAGGCTTAGTGGCTGTTGACGTCTTTAATATAATTATGCACATAGACAAGGCCTATAGCTCTGGCATTGACCTTTCTAAAAACTCCACTGCATAGTTCTAAACAGAGTCAGAGTAGTGGGCCATGGAAATCAGTATCTAAGGCTGTAAAAAAACCTGCTGCTTTTTAATTAGAGTTGTGGATAGGGGATTTTAAAAAAGGGTCTTGTTTCCAACTGCAGTGGCTCTTTTTAGTCATCAAAGTGGTATAGCACATGTTGGCAACCTTGTTAGACGTAATGTGTTCATTCATAAAGAAATTCTAATATATTTAACCTTTTGCTGCCATATTTAGTATTTTCCTTACAAACATTGATGCTGTCAAACTGGTCTGTCTGGTCTGGGTTATTTCACTGAGAAGAGCCCACCTCTGTAAGAGAGTATGCTTTGTGTCATTTACAGGAAAAGCTTTTCTTTATTTGGGCAGCTGTCCATGTTGTCCACCCTCCAGCCACATTGTAACCTTCACATTAGCAGTAAGCTACTCCAATGCCTCATTGTCTAGTCCCTGCTCACAGTATAAAATCCTCCATTTGAGATGTTTATGCGTCCGGTCAACATTTATTTGATGGATGGCCGACAGAAAAAGCCAAACATTACTTGCGTGTCGTGTTGCTGATCTTTTAGTTGTTTCCCACCGAGACTTTGTACTTTTCCACAGAGTACTGTTGAATGTGGGATTGATAGGAAAACACAGAGCAACCAAAGCCAGGAGCTGCCATCAGTGAACCACACCTCTTTACCCACGGGAGACGGCCCTGCCTGTGCAAATGATGTCATCGTCAGTCATCAACTGAAGGGAGAAAGGTAACATTTCGGTCTGGCTTCTCTCTCTTTCTTTGTGACTTACGTAATGAGAGCTCTTTATGGAAGTCATAATTGGAGTCACATGTCTGTTTTCTTTGCAGCAGGAAGCCCAGAGCGGAGCCCAAGCTTGCCACGGCCCCGCAAGGCCACCCACAGCTTCACACACAGCTCCAGAAGTTCACCGTGTCTGCTGACAAGGTGACTTGACCCGTGCCAGGCACGCCTGCATTTCCCCTTTACACCAGAATTCAAGTGTCTATACACTCTGTTGTAACAAATATGGTTCCTCTTGATTAAAAACCTCAACGTCAGAATTCATTGCTTTGAAATGTCAAGTCAGCACTGCAGCTGTCAACTATCAACTATTACACCCTTTTCTTGTAACCAGCCACAGACATTATGTCACATTTTTGAATGAGAAATGAGACAAAGTTGTCATGCATTCACTGTGACTGTGTTCAGACCAGTGTGCTACTGTTCTCTCAGTTCCAGTAATTGCCTTGATTTGTTTTACAAATACTAGGGTGGTTTAAAGGTCAGGATGAGAAGAATCACCTGGACCCTGGTCACGGTGCTTACTGTGGCATCTAAATGTCATTTCCCGTTCAGATATTCCTCTTTTAAACGGTTCATCTCTTTAACCGTTCCCCCGTTTGCTCTCCTTTCTCTCTCAGACTTTGTCCTGGCTGAAAGACAATGTGTCCATGGCCACACAGGTGTGTTCAATAGCCAGCTTTGAGGGGCTGGAGGCAGCTAGGAGGTGCCAACACGCTCTGGAACAAGAAATTCTCACCAACAGGGCCAGGATAGAGGTGGTGAAGAGGGTGAGCCAAGGCACACTGTCATATTCAGTTTGTTTTACAACATAAGCACTGGATGAATGCCGTGAATCAAAATATCGCTGAGATAGCTGAGACAGCTTCAGTTGCCCAAAGCTTTAGTTTAGGTCCATATTTCGCAACATAAGTCCCAGTCCTTTTGTCATCACATGCTCTCATCAGTTTAACGCTCCATCCTCAGGAGGGCCGCGGGCTGGTCCGTGCACAGCACCCAGGCTGCGCCAAGATAGAGGAGTTCCTCGGACAGCTGGACATTCTTTGGGAGGAGCTGCGGCGGAGGCACCAGAGGAACGCCATGTATCTGAAGGCCTCAGAGGAGCTGGGTTTTAGGGTAAGATTCATAAAATATCTCACAACAGGCACTCTTCTTGAGTCCTACCAAAGCCTTTTACTTACCTCTGATGGGGGAAATTTATGGTTATGACGGATGATTCTAGATCTGTTCTCCCATTGGGAGAAGCTTTCTGCTGGCCCAGAGCCTGGGCTGTTCACATACACTCATGGTTTGAAGCTCATTGACATTCATCTTTACCATCTTAATTGGAAGAGTCTGCAAGGTATATTCCCCAAAAATGTATGAATCGCAATCCAAGGGAAATAAATTGCACTGCCATATAATTCGATTATCGGATGGAAAGAGGCTGCAAATCCCCTCAGATTGATGACTAAGTTGGAAAGCGTGCATGTTTTATTACAAAAGATGTAGGTCAGAGCATGGTCTACTTCTATTAGGTAAAGCTGTTATTGTCTTCTTAGTACAGTACATCACCATTTTGTTTTCGTTGTGCACTAAATCACTTGAAAAGTACTGCAGCAAAACCTCAAATTCATTAGCCTCTCTGCTTCTGTTCTGTGTAGGTTGTAAAAGTTCTCCAGGCCCTGGGCAGCATGGAAGCCTGGCTGGAGTCCGTTGAGCTTTCCATGAAGGAATCTGCTCTCGCTGGTGACCCTGAAACAATGAGCATGGCTGAGAGGGAGAGCTGTCTGCTGGAGAAAGCAATGGCAGCGCGCAGCCTGGAGCTCGGTGCTCTGAGGCAGGAGGTGGAGCGCCTCCATAGCCACAGTCACCCACACACACGAGGCCTGCCAGCACGCATGGAGGACGTAGAAAGAAAGTGAGTTTGTCAGAGAGGTAGAGGTCAGGGGTAACTCCCTGATGTCTGTCATTACAGAAGACTCATGTTATGGATCTGAACAATCACACTCTGGTGGTTTCACTCTTCACTGTGGTCTGGAAATAAAGCAAGAATTTTGTCAGTGTTTCCAAGAGGTCACAGGTTTGGGATTGTCATGTCTGCAATCCAACATGGAAGAGTGTGTTCATAAAATCCCCAGACAAACAATTTCACCCCATAAAACCACAAAAATATATATCCATAGCTCTCATAAGCTCTCCAAGTTGGCAAAAGAATACTCTCCATGTGCTCATTTATTGCAAGGCTCGGATTTATTCATTTGTGATTCATGCAGCACTTAGCGAGGTCTACCCCGTAGTCCTGACATTCACTTCACCCACAGCTTGTCAGTGTGTGTCAAAGTCACCCACTCCATGTTTGCAAGATGACGCCTCTCTCTTAAGTTGGCCATTGAAAGACAGATTGTTGCCATGGACTCTTGGTAAAACCTTATGATGTTGGCTGGTTTACTGGACGTACCTATGTCCATAAACACAAGTTCAGACTCTGTAAAGAACACCAAGTTGAGCAAAGAAAATAAAGAAACGGAAAGGGCTCAGTTTAAGTGTTTCCAGGGTGGGGGTGTTACATGGGGCAGGGATGGACACTTGTGGAGTCTGAGGAATCACTGATGCAGGTAGAGGCTCCCACTAAGCAGCTGTAAGACACTTGGGATGATGTCATTATTTAACGCTACACACAAGCAACTTCAGGCTCATTTATTCTGGAAAAAATACCCTTTGAAAGGGCACCCTTTAACATCTTGACTATAAACGCTGCACAGACAAGGTACCTTCATGCCTTCAAGTACAGGACATGTTTATGTGACAGATGATATATGATTACCGTTACATAAACAGCGCTCTAGCATGGGGGACAGGCACTCAGTCTACTGCTTGCGGTCTCTGTAATGTGGTTCTGCTGAAGGATGTAGGCTTACTGTATATGTGGATGTGGATTGCTATTAAGGTGTAGCTGGTCATTAAAACATTTCATGCTTGTGTGTGTGTGTGTCTCTCTCTCTCTCTCTCTCAGGTACCACCGTGTCCAAAGTGCCCTGACCCAACAGAACTCAGAGCTGCAAGACACACGAATGCTGACTGAGTTCCTGGAGCGCGTGGAACTGGAGGAGAGCCAGGAGCTCGGCGGTAGTCAGTACAGACTGGGCCAGGTGAGACATTGTGTACTAAAAGTGCAAAAAAAAGGGTAATTTCCCACAGATAAAAAATACATTAAAAGAATTCTAATTTCACCTAATGGTTTGGTTTTGAGATATTCATCTGTAAGATGTCTGCGACTAACTCAATACAATGAAGCAAATGGGATATTATTTGTGACTAAAAGTTGCAAAATGTTTTGCTGAATGTTTTTCGCCACCCTAAATAATCCACCAACCTCACCCCTTATTTTTTGTGGTAAAAGCGATCTTTTACAGTGATATTGGACCAATCTGATAACAACTCCTCTCTCTGTAACCAACAGCCTCTTCACAGTAAGATGTCCTCAGCTCCTCCATTGCTGGGACTCCAAAGCAGTGGCGGTGGTGAGCCCCTGATAGGAAACATGGGGGACCCTGTGGAGGAACTACGAGAGGCCGTAGAGATGCTAAATGACACTGTTAGGGAAAGAGGCCGGTCGCAGAGCCACGACCAGGCCATCCAGGAGCTGCTTAGCAAGGTAAGGAGTTCTATTGAACTATGAGCTCCAGTTCTAGGTCATTAGATCCAATGGTTGCTGAAATGTTTGTCATAAATAAGTTGTAATGATCTTAGATGATGCTGAAGGGGTTTTTAAGTCACAAACAGCTGCACAAACCAACAGATCCACATCTGGTTGCCCTTTGTCTGTGGCTATGTACTTTAATAGGCCCCAAACGAGCTAGCACTCCCCCTCACATGAGTGTTTTGTGTTCATTTGAATTTATTCTTGGTAAGAAAGCAGTACACATGTCAAAATAGCACATACACACATGCCCAGAAGGGACTCCATGACACCATTTGAAACACTTACTTGCAATGTGGCTCTCATTGGAAAACAAATAATACACAGTGAGGCATAATGACTTAATGACATCCTACGAGTACTCATGATGACTTTACGCCCCGCCAGCATGCCAGCCTGGCGGTGCATGTGGAGGAGTGCTTGTGCTGCAGCAAGGAGCTGGGCCTGAACATCCTGGAGAAGGAGACCGACATGGCCATCCAGTGTGAGCCGGACCGCTGCGGCCTAGAGGCTCTGCAGGAAAAGCAGGGACACCTGGAGGTGAGAGGAGGACGGTGTAAACATTCAAGATGATTCACTGGTGCTAAGACGATCCAGTATTCCATCCTATTAACTTTGGACTATTGGCTTGGTGTAATAAGAAAGGGGAAGCAACCCCTCTCGTTCTCACACTCGCCTCCAACACAAAGTTCCACAGTCTGTTTCCTGTTGTGCCAGATTTTCTCAAATCTAAGAAAAGGGTCGGCCCACCCAGCTTTGTGCTGTTTAATTTATTATATAAACTGGCACTGGGCAATCACACACATACACACACAGAGCGTGCAGAAGTTTATTATTCACACAGGATATTTGTGTGTGTGTGTGTGTGTGTGTGTGTGTGTGTGGTAAATCTGGTGGGGTGTGTTCTTTGCGTCCAGGGCTCACGGGGTTGAAGATGTGAGGTTGGTAGTTCTGTGTGAGTCATTTTTGGGCAGTGTTATGTTTATCACACACACACAGCTGTCTGGATTTGATACCATTGAAGAGCAGAAATTACGTAATCTCCCAAACTGAAATAACTGTGCCGTCAGCATGCAGGCATCCACAACTCGGTGTTCTTGAGGCTTTCTGTAGCTGAGAAACGTTTCTCCCAGAGAACCCTCAACGCTATTAATTACTGCCTCGTCAAAAGGAGAAAAAAGTGGTCAAGTTTGCTCGCTTTCTATAGCGTGGCAGCCCATATGCAGCCCATATGGATCTCAAGCTGATTGATGTGCATTAAGCTATGTGGATGAGGTCATAGTCATACAGAGATACAATTGGTACAGGCTGTTGGAGTGATACGGAAGATGATGGGAGATGATAGATTTTTGTTGTGATTCTCCACAGATTGCCTATAAAGTCATCAGGGAGGAGGTAACGGAGATCGAGAACCAGACGGCTCGCATGGAGGAGCTGTGCCCAGAGAGAGTGCACATACTCAGGGCAAAGATCCAGACTATGCTGCAGGGCTGGACAGAGCTGGGAAAAAGTGTGACGGAGAACAAGTCACGTCTGCGAGAGTTTGTGCAGCTCCAAGACTTCTTCAGGAGCTACCTCGCCATGATGTAAGCAGGGCTTGGGGATGTCGTGACCCCCTTTCTGCCAGACGTTCATTCGTAATCCTTTTTGTGAGAACATCTGCCCGTTACAATATCTTAGAACAGAACAGGATGTTCTCGGTGTCAAGCACAGGTCCCTGGTGAAATGAATAATTTAAGATGTGGTGAGGGGGTCAGCCCACGTTTTCTGGGCCGAGTGTGACAAGGCGATGAATGTCTGTCCAATCAGGGAGAGTCTGGACATTCTCATGTTTTTTGAAGTGTAAGGCTTTTCTCACAGCCCTGTTCCTTGTCTCTTCCACAACCTCCCTTTCCTCCCCCCTCTTAATAGCTCATGGACAGAAGACACCAGGTCGTACATTTTCTCAGATACCGCCTTGCATCTTGGGAAAGACGGCCAAGGGCCACTCGCTGCCGAACTGGACATGCAGATTGAGCAAAAGTTTGAGGAGTTTGATGAGCTGGCGGACGCAGGGAGGAACCTTTTAGACAAAGAACACCACCTCACGCAGATGGTGAGCAGGGTTACACATTTATGACTCACTGCAATCCTTGAATATATTGGTTGGTTGGTTATAGTTTTTTCCCACTTTTACAAACCGTGAGTAATGTGTTGTAGGTAAGAGAGCGCATGGAGGAACTGAGGAGTATGCTTGGGTGGATCTCGGTGCACTGGAGGGCTCAGAAACAACAATGGCTTCACAAGAAGAGCAGACAGGAGCCTTCCCAAGATAACATTTATTCTGAGGCCACAATGTGCTGCTCTCCATTAACTGAGGTAAATAAGCAGAGAAGCATTTAATGTAGGGACAGACTAGGTACTTAAAAATAAGTGTTTACAAAGTCATATTTCAGATATAAAGGCCATCACTGCTGATAACTAGAGCCTTCTTTTAGGTGTTTCCAAAAAAATATATATATATTTTTAAAAATAAAAGAACTGAAGATTTCGGCAGCCACAAAACAATTTAACAACCAATTAAACAATAAACCATAATCAAAATAATTGTCACAATAAATCACAAAACTAGAAATAAGCTGAAAACAAATGAGTGTTAAATATTCAGTACTTCTTTACCAATGAATATTTGTTCATTTTTTCCTTCACAGAGTTCAGCTCCTGAGGCAGAGACCCACCAGTCCCATCCGTCCCCAGTCGTCACCTCCGATGAAGACCAATTAAAGACCGCAGGAGACAGCCAGCCCACATCCCTGTCTGAGGAGAAGCAGTTAGAGGATGGGTATGAGGTCATGAACAGCATCGGACCACTGGGCGGCGGAGCCACCTCCTCAGAGTCTCCCAAACCCTCCATTGTGCTTCTCAAAGAGCCCAGCAGCCCTGCTTTAGGGGGCACGGTCAACCTCATCCTTAGCTTTGGTAACTCAGAGGACAGCCAGGTTCAGGTGCTTGAGCTGCCTGCTAGGATGGACCAGTTAGTGGAGAAGACCTTAGAGCCTGTCCACAGGGTGAGAAACACACTCATCACTTCTAATTAAATGGGGTGCCACTGTTGTTGGCTTGGCTACATGAATTTCTCTTGTTAAAAGCACTGAAGGAAATGATAATTGTTGCTGTTCCTTATGTCAATGCAGTAACATCAGATCCCTGTAATGACACTGCATGGGATCTCCCTCCTTGACTATCTGCTGCTGTACATTCCTCCCTCTCCTTTGGCCTTCATGTCTTCCCCCCTCCCCCCTTTTCTCCTTCAGCCTACTGTGCCTCAATCTTCTGCCTGTAAAAACTTTTGGAGGCGCTGCCAGGGACTTTTGGAAAATACTATGGGTAGTTTAAAGCGAAAGAGAAAGATTTATCGGCAGAGTACAAATGAGGTAAATTGCCCATTGTGAACTGGCATGGCATGCTGCGTCTCGATGTGTGCTGGGACTGCATGCTGTGTGTAGTTGTCTTCTGGGGGCAGCATGCTCTACTAACCCGTTACAAGGTACAGCTGGTCTGCAGCTTCCCCCGTGCTGTTGCCCTCTCTGTAAGCCAGGCACAAGCGTGAAAGGAAACAAGTCATGCCAAAGTGCTATCATATTTGCACTCACACCATCTCCGAAGTCACTGTGGCTGGAAAATCTACAGTTAATGTAAGAAAAGTGAGAGAAGGATAACAAACCACTTAACTGTCAAAACTCACTATTTCCTAATTAACTGCAGTCATAAATGCAAATCCAAAACCAAATAAATTCTATGTTTAATGAAGCCCATTGTGTTGTAATGGATGGGAAAAGAGGTGCTGCTTTTACAATCCATTTGTGAAAATATAAACGTAATTAATGAAGTGTAGTTAAAATATGATCTCCAATTAGTGAGCAATTATTTTTTCTACTACTATAATACTGCCTTTATGTAACTGTAATTCAATTCATTTATACCAGATATGCATAAAAGTGGCTTAACAAACTAGATTGAAAATTGTTTTTTAGGGCATTTTTTATCTAAAATTTGTATGCAAATTATTTAACCCATCATACATTTCAACATAAAAACAAGGATTTATTTAAGTAAGCTAAAGGCACTGAGAATAAACATGTCCATTTTGGATTGTGAATGTAATCCATTTTTGCAATAATCTGTCAGTATCATTTTGCCCTTTCAGCTTGTCTTGTGTAAACTCAGATAAATGGTTAAATTCCCAACTGAAAATGTGGACTTTTTCTTTTAAGCTCAACTTGTTTACTGCGCCTGGATTTAAAGCACTGATGGCAGAAACAGAATGAGGGTGATGAGTAAGAAAAGCACACGCAATCTTCTCCCTGCTGTGAATGTTGACAGAAGATCTCTCTTCACCTTCTGTCATTTCACCACAAGCCTGATGCAAAACCTGGTCTTGTTTGGCTCTCCACGGAGGTGCCTCAATTGTGTAAAATAAGTGACCTCACCTTCACTTCCTATGAAACTCTTGCTCCAAAACGCCAATACAGGCGCAGTCATTAGACAAAGAAACGGTGCTGAACTTTTCACGAAAGGGCCCCAGACAGCACAGCGTGATTTATGGTCTGGGGGCTTCCACAGAAACAAGAGATTAGTCACAGAGTTGAAAGGTCAAGCCATTACAGCTGCATATGACGACATGTGCAGCCACATATGATTTTGATTAAGTACTGCAAGTGTGCGATCGCAATCATGTCCATGTTCTTTTGTCCTTTCGTTTAATTTGGATGTCTTTCGTGTATTAGTACATTTGCATTGCTGTGTGAGGCCTGTACATTACTGGATCCATTGTTTTCTCACATGTTTGGGATGTAGATTAAAAGAGACGGAAAAGTAGCTGATTGTCTGAGTCAGGTTTGCTGCACTCATGTCATCATTCGTCTGTAACACATAAAACCGCTCTTGTTCCCCGCAGAGGGCTGCAGTGCTCCAGCCTGCAGTGCCAGTAACCATTTGCGATAAACCATTTACAGTCTCAATAAGACGAGAGCTCACACTAATATCCTTTTCCTTTTTCTAGGTAAGTACCTACTTGCATGTCAAGGATAACAACTTGGCTGTGGGCCCTGTGTATGAGAGTATCACCCTGCCCCGCCAAAAGAGCTGCTCTGCAGCCTCAGCCTCCCCTACTTCCTTGCCGCCCTCCTCCTCGCCGTCTTCCTTGGCGCCTTCACCTCAGGCCAACGTAACCTTCCACCCGTTGGCGGGGAGCGGCAGCAGCTCCATCTTCAGCAGCCTTAAGAGAATGGGCAAGAAGAGAGAAAAAGGAAGAAAGACGCTCGCAGACACACAATCCAGAAAATCATGGGAGTGGAGGAGCAAACAGAAGGGCTGCCTTATTATGACAGCGAGGCGATCACGTATGACACACATACATGGCCTCTGAAGGAAGGCAGAAGGAAGAAGAGTTCTCCAAAGAGTGGGGATGGAGTAGAAGCTATGGCCTATATGAAGAATTCCCTGCTGAAGGACATAGAAACAGAATGTTCAGGAGAGTACAGCATAATTCCATATGCCGTATCAGAGGGGCCGACCACAAATCCTGCGAGAAGCCACTGCAGATTCCTCTCATTGGGCTCTGTGCTGAGCTTCGATCTACCGAAAGACATGACCCTCATCCCCAGCATTCAGGACATCATCACTATCGCCCCTCCGGAGTCCAAAAAAGGAGTAGGGACTGATCCAGATCCCCATTCCCAAAGACACACAGCCCTGAGCTCTTTCAAACAGACTCGATCCACTCCAGCCGTCACACACACTTCAGCAGAAATAACTTTACCTAAAACACGGACAGTTGGGGCGAAAGATCTGCCTCAGGTGGACAACAGCTTCCAACCTCCACTTCCTCTTGAGGAGGATGAGGATCAGACTGTACCATGTAACGACTTGTCTGAAGCCCAGTTCGGTGTGCATGAGGATGCAGAGCAGGAGTGGGACAAAATGTCATCAGAGGTTAAAACCAGTACAGCTCAAAGGGATGGGACCTGCAAGCATTCCCAGCTCCCTATTTATATGAACCACGCCCAAAATAGAGCTGCATGTAAACACGAATGCCCTAGTGTCCATACACTTATCCGAGACCTGAATGGACACCAGTACCATAAAAGTGCAAGACCGCAGAGTGTGCGTGAAAAGAGCCCTGGACCTCAGTGTCTGAGCCAAGCTTCTCATATGGTCGTGAATCTGAAGTCCTCAGTGAGTGTGAGTGTTCGTCAGGACTCGGTTGACTCTGGAATCTCCACCTCCAGCAGTATTAAGCTTTGCACGGATGCTCCGTGTCCAGATAACCCACAGCCCAAAGGAGTGGTGGGGAGGCTCATGTCCCTTGAGGTGGGAGGTCTAGACTGCGCTAAAACGAGGGAGAACCCCATAAAATTGGCAGACTCAGCAGAGCTAGAAACAGAGCCAGTCCACCTCGACCGCCAGCAGTTTGAGGAGGAAGAAGAAGAACTGGAGGAAATCTGGAACCAGACGACTAACTACAGACGGAGCATCTGCTCAGACATCATGTACCAACCCAACCAGGGACCCTCGGACCAATCCGGAGAGCCCCTGTCCCGCTCACCTTCACCCAAGGCCCCGGCTGTGCTCTACAGGAACCTGGTCACAGCCTCAGCCCCCAACCTCCTCGTGGCAGAGTTTAAACTGCCCCCCTACCTTCAGAGCTTGCTGGGTTACGACAAGCAACAGGGTCCCAAAAGTCAGGTCCCTCCACTGGCCATAGGAGACAGGAGGTCCTGGGCGGCCTTCCCTAACCGCGAACCAGCTGGCAAGACCTCAGTGACAGTGAACGAGACGGCATCAGATCCAGTGAAGCTGCCAGATGTGGGGGACAATCGGAGATATATTTATCACTACCGAGAGGATGAGGAGGAGGAGGCAAAGGTGGGGGAGGAGGTGGACGAGCACTCGGGTTGTTCGAAGGTGAGGTCAGCGTTTGACATACTGTGATGTTGAAAACTTTAAGACTGGATCAGTTCACCCATTACACAACAAAACATGTTCCTTCTGGTATGCAGGCATGAGGGCGGGTTTGGTTCTACTTCCCCAGCGTTAGAGATATCCGTCTTTGAGATTTTCCAGTACAATTGAAGGGATTACAATTTTGTTTGTAATGCATACAGTAGTGAAAATTTACAATTAAAATGAATTGACCCTGTGTAGCATCATTTTAAAATATAATTTTACGTGAGTTATATTCTCCTGTATTCACTCCTGATCTAAAACTTAAAAAATATAAACTATCAGCATGTCTAGATATCACCAGAGGTAAGTAGGAACAAGTTAGTACTAACTTTTTTTATATAACTTGGGTGAACTGAAACTTTAACCCACCCTGCCTCATTTATTAGAATCCTAATTAATGCAATAGTAATACATGTACATGGTTATACAATATCAACAAGTGTCTACAATCACATTTATATAGTAAATACAAGCTGTAGTCATTTTGGCCTAGACCTCTAGTTGGGGTCTTTGTTTTGATGTTGATTTTAAAGGCAACACAACTGCATGAGCAACTTATATTCGTCATCAGTGATGACTGTGGAATCTTCTTTCTCTGAACAGGACCATTCAATGAGTCTACTGTCAGTTCATATGGGTTTGGATGGCGTCTGTCAGCAAAGAAAAGCCTCTCAAAGCCTGGACAACATGGAGAGGCAGGACGAATTACTGGCCACAGGAGGGCGCTGTTTCACCCTGGTAGGAGGGACTACAATCAGCTACGCTTTTATTAGTAATATACGGCTCTCATGATGAACCACAGAGAGGCGCATTTCTTTTGTGTCTAAATTGTGTTCATTTAAACGCTCTCAGAGTGGAAAGCCTGAGCTGCAGTCTATGGAGGGAACGCTGGAGAGGAAGCACAAGCTGCAGCTGGGAGGAAAGAAAGTAGGAAAGGCTCCGTTTTATGTTTAAGCCTGCATGGTCAACAAATGTAAAAGGCCACAGTCAGCAGCACACGCTCTTATCTTATTTTCACAGGCTCCCTCCAGAGGCTGGAACTCCTACCATGCCGTCCTATATAGAAACACCTTGTGCTTCTACCAGGATAGAAAGGATACACTGAGGGTAGGCAGAAAAATTACATCAGCATGAGCCCCGGAGAACAGAAATGATAAATAATTGAATTGAATAGTATGAAGTCAATGATCTGTGCTGTGCTGCAGAGCTCCGCATGTGGCCTGCCTCTGAACCTCATGGGAGCCGAGTGTTCCCCTGCACCAGACTACACCAAAAAAACCCAACTGCATTCGACTACGGTAACACTTTAATAACCACTATATCACAATGACGATGTTTGACCCTAATGGCGTCAACTGGAGGTTGTAATAGTTGTCTTTTCTGGCCCTCAGGCTTCGTGATGGGTCTGAATATCTGCTCAACGCCTCCTCACGCTTTATGATGAAGAAATGGATGATGAAAATACAAGCAAACACGGGTGAATATTTTATTACGAATGCATGCTAATTCTGAGCTGATGTGAAAATGATGTGCTTCATTTGCATCTTTTTTTTTTTCTTTAAAGGGCGGAGTGAGTCTGTGTCTCCATTGCCAAGTGTCCCAGTTGATAACGACCCCTCCGTTTCCTTGTAAGATATGGCGGTTTAACAACCTTCAAGTCTTAATTTCAACGATGCTTCCAATCTTTACAATAACGTTTTGTGATTAAAACAAAAAATGTTTCCCTCCCACCTTCCAGAAAGCCCTTCCTCTGCTCCGGTTGTCATGGTCTCGCCAAATGCCACTGCTCCTCCCGCCATGAGGTTACCTCCACGTTCCCCAGGCGCAAACCGCCGGGCGCCGCCCAAACCAAAGAGATTGTTGTCCTCACCAGAGAGTTCAGTCACATGCCGCAGAGTCATTTAAGGAGTGTGGATGAGCAGTCGGCTATCTCATCCTCAGATGGAGGCTGCTGTGGTAAGGTCTTCTGCGGTGTCACACCTGCTTCACATTCACACTTAGTGGAAACAATACAAACCCCACCCTCCATCGGTGGCTTCTGAATAGCCCCACTGAGCCACTAGTGGTTAGAGGATGCACTCCAATATGGTGGTTATTGATTGGAAAGGATTATTTATTTATTTTCCCAGCAATGATTTCATCAAACAAGCTGTTTGTGCTTGATCCTTCACTCATGAGGCTACTGTTGAGCTCAAAAAGGTATTCAGGATTTGATTTAGCTTTGTAGTGCTCTACCCATGGAAGAAAATAGTGACTGGCTGTTGCAGGTGCAGTATGTTCCACTAGGGGGAGCTAAGGTATTGTATTACAGGACTGCACAGAGGCACCTCACATCTGGTAGACAGTAAAAGTTTCTCTTTATGTCCCTCGGCTCTTCTGTTCTTAATGTCTGCTTTTAATAATGTTTTGTCCCTCTCTAGATAATGAAGAAGACAGTTTAAAGCAGATGATGACCTACAGTCTTTCTGGACATTCCAAAGACAACACCTCTTCCTCCCCTCACTTCCCTGTCTCCAGCGGCCAGGACTGGCTCAGCAACAAGCGTCGCTCCCACTCCTTCACATCAGGTTAGTTTGCAGAACCTAAAGCTATAATGTGCTTGTCAATCATAAACAGCTGTGTTGTGGTCTCCTAATGTTCTCTCTACTGTTTTCTCTCAGCAACGTTTCAGAAGATCAAACCCACGTTGCACACCCCTGGAGGCAGAGGCCACGAAAGAGGCTCCAACTACCGTGTGACTCTTGTAGTTGGAGACAAGTCATCGGACAGTGCGTCCATCAGCAGACGCTCCGAGTCCCCGCCGCTGGCCTTAGCTGGTTGGCAGCAGGACACCTGTCAGGACTCGGCTCTGAGGAGCTATGCCAGCTTGCCACGGCCACGTAACAAGTCCGTCTTCAAAAAGTTCTTTGGAAAAAGGGACCTCTGAGTTTTGAAAATGATTTTACTAATAAAGGTTTCTTTACAAATAGCTTCTAATGTGCAGTGCACTTTTGTTTAATAGCAAAAATACGCTACTACTGACTATATTTATGATCGGAAGACCTGCAACGGTTTTATTTTTGATGTGTTTCATATAAATCACTTTAAGTCCTTACATACGTGAGTGTTTGTATTATTCTATTTTATTTTCTTGTGAAATGAACAATACTGTGTGAGTGTGCACCGTGTAGTTGTAGATTTGATTAATTGGAAAAACACTTTTTCTCGCCAGCCTTATTTCATATTTCTGTTTGTAGTTTTTGGATTGTTGTGTTGGGTTTACAGTCTCTGTGTAAAGAACCTGCCTGCTCAGTAGAGAACCAGATTGATACCAAATTTAGAGAATAATCACAGTGACATCACCTTGAATCAGTTATGAACTCATGACATACTTCACATGTATAGCACATTGACCAAAACATTTTCTTCTTTACACTAAAATCAGCAGTTTGATACTGCTTGAGCTTGTTTGATAATAATACTTTTTTAAATACAAACTGAAGCGAAGACTATTCATAATAAAATATTAAAAAGCAATGATTTGCTTCGCCTCTGATTAATGGGTGAAAATATGTGTGGTGGAGTTGTGGTGATAATGTGTGTTGCACAAGCTTTGTTGTCATCTCTGGAGGCTTTGAAGAGAAAAGGGATTAGATGAATAGAGAGATTAAAGGCCAGGCTAAGATCATCTTCACATCATTGGCCTTCTATTTACATATTAAAGACACGGTTCAAACAAATCCATAATCAACAGCATAGATACTGAGAAACCAGACATGCTATGTAGATATTATGGCTGCATAATAAGTCAAATGCATAAAGATTTTGCAAAATACTACTGTTTAGCATTACAAAATATTCAGCGATTCACTTCAAGATGTCTGAGGGATAGATTGGTTACAGCTGAGAGGGTAAAGAAATGGCAAAGAAATGGGTCACTTGGTGCACATTTAAAAAAGAAATTTGGAAGAATTGCAATATATGAAGAAACTAGAAAAGTCTAAATGATGTGTGCATGCTTACTCTTAAAATGCTGTAGGTGCAGACACTAACCAGGTTGAAATGACTTAAAATGTTAGTTGTTTACATGTGTCATGTCATATGGGAGTTGAAATTGAAGCAGCTAAAAAGGAAGAAGAATCTAATTTTGGCACAACCACTGCACCACATCTCAGTTCTTGTCGCACTGCCAAAAGTCACAATGCGGTCTTGGCTCGTATATAGGCATACAGACATGCACACAGCAGCTACAGTAGCATATGGAATGGAAACAGCTCGAGAAAGCTCTGCGATTGTGGTGCAAATTTGTCAAAAGCATCCAGCCGAAGCATTAATCACGGCAGGTTAGCAATCTGGGAATCATTATCGAGACTGTGTGACTCAGCCTCTCACAGTACTGTAAAATATACCCTAAGTTTGTTCTCTTAATATACAAAAGCCCCATATAAGTCATGTCCATGTGCCGCTGCATTGATCTGTATGTTATTAGTGTAGACAAGTTAATAATCCACAATGACATCTAGGATATGATTAACAAATTCACATATGGCACCTATTTTCTTGATATGCATGGAATACAAACATTTTGGTTTTCCCCTCCACAATAAAGACACTTTTTGTGTGTTTTTCCCTCTCTGTCAAGTTTGGAATGACAGTCACATCCTTTGCGGCCCTGAGGGACGCATCCCCGGCCAATCGATTGATCACCATAGGCCCCCCCCGATCTTTGTGTCCATTCCATGCCCTCTGACCTCCATATCATCCGCTGACATCTCCTGACTGCTTCCCTTACAGCTGTGGGGGTTTCAACCCTCCCCTGCAGAGACAGTGATACACTCAGACTGCTTGTGTGTTGTCACCACACTATGGAAGCTTCCTCTCTAAGTGTGGGATTATATGGCTGGGCGATAGACTTGTGCACCACAAAACACAACACCCGCGCAATTCTCCACCCTTTGTTTGTTGCATTTCCCCTGTCTAACCACTAATAACGGCCCTCATGACAAATCCTACCAAAAGGTGAGGTGAAGTCTGTGTTTTGTTATGTAGCCAAGTAAGGAGTGACTCACCAGGGGTTACCACAGTCATTTAAAGAGATCCGGAGATCACAAGGAACCATTAAGGTAGTGTAACAGGAGAGGGATGTCCTCAGGCCTCGAAAATGGTCCTCTGGAAAGATGCATGACTATTACACGTCGCAGATTTCTACGGGGAATATGTTAATGATTGCTCCTTAGTATCATAGTTCACCCAGTCGTTCAAAATAAGTATAGATATGTCATTGGTTTCGGAAAATAATACATGCTACATATTTTATGAATAGCAAAGGAAGGAATTTGTTGAAATGGTGCAAAGATTTAAACTTTGTTATTGTTATTTTAATTCTTCTTTGAGATTTTGATCCCGGACTTAAAAAGTAGGCTTGCAGAGGGGTATGCTTGTGGCCAAGATACAGGCTTTGAAACCCAACACTGTCTGCCTCCAGCCCCGGGGAGCCCATGAAAGTGATGTAATGGGAAGAGTGGTTTAGGACTCATTGGTGGTGGGCAGCAGGGTGGGATAGTGGTTAGGAATCCAGATCAAATGGCTTCATTTCCACAGCCTTTGGATCCTATTTGACATTAAATGCCCACCTGTAAAGACCAGTGGACATTAGTTATGCCCATCAGCACGCATGACGTGAATTAAAGCTCAATTACAGCTTTCTGAGAATATATTTGAAATGCCTGTGGGCCATGCAAAACAAAGCCTTCCTACCGCGCTCACATACCCAATACATGCTGAGCAATTACCTTGATTTAAGGGAGCACAGCTCAATGCTTACAATGTGCAAGTTAGGCACCAAGAAATCTGACATCACAGATGCTATGAAGCTTTAGCTCAATAAATCACACCATCATCTTGGGAAATAAACTGTGAATTTGAAGTCCAGCTTTGGGAAAGCTGAAGCATGCTTTTGTGTATCTCCTAGCGGGTCTTTGAACAACATGTCAGATTTTCATCAACTGTGTTTGGCATTTTGGCCAAGGGCTTTTCAGACAATATATCATAATATGGACCCCCTCCCCTACAGCTGTCATTGTGCCTCCTGGGCTGGTACCACAAAGTGCAATAACTGGAGAGACATGTCCTCATCTAAGCCCCAGCTTCCCACCATCCACCCCATTACCCCTCCTTCCCAGCAGCAAGCTCCCTTTTGTCTTGATTTGTTAGTAAGTGCCTTGCATTTCTGTGTCCTCCATGTGTGGAGGGATAAAGGGTACAGGGTGCCACATTGACATCTGTCCCACACCCGCAGATATGGTGTGAATGCATCTCTGCGATACGGATATTGAATAACTTCTTATATGGCTTTACGCTGGATAAATACATTCAAGTCCCCAGACAGTGAATCCAATTGTTACAGCTGCACAATGGTTACATATGGACAAACGCATGGTGTTAACAATATAATACCAAGCATGATGACCATATGTCTGTTAAATATAATAAAATATAGTAATGCAATACAGAGGGTTTTTTCAGGATGGAAAGTGTTTCTCTTCTGTGGAAAAAAATGAAAAATAATTATCTTTATGGATTTCAATTATTTAATTCTGTATCCCAAATTGATGTTATGATACAAATATTTGATACTGTACACAATAAGACACTGTACACAACCCTGTCAGATGAACTAAAGTACCACTTTATCAACAATATTCTTCTTCAACTATCTATACTTTTAGCTATTTCAACTGCTGGTTTTTATTGAAATAAAAGAACATTAACATAAAGTAAATCAAATGTTTAATTTCTATTTTATTTTTATTTTTAGTTTCTCCACAATCTTTCAATGTACCCTCTGGCAACAGCAAACGTACCCCTGGCTGGGGTTATTGCTGCAAATGATATGCCAATAATATCACAATATGATTGCTAATCACATCAAACGCATCCACACACACCCTTTCATTGGCAAAATTGGCAAAGTCTTTGTCACTCACTGTTACATAACCCATCTGCTCCCGTGCTGCAGGGTGCTGGGGATCAGCCACCAATCAGGAGAGCCCGCCCCTTGTGTTGTCTTCCCCGTCAACCATGAAAAAAAGGGTTTTTCAACATTTTTGTCACTTTTGAAATGCTGTGGGTGAGTTTTTTAAAAATATTTTTAATGTAAAAATTGTCAGCGCTTATTTCAACGGCCCATTTTTTGTGACAAAAACAGGTCAGTTTGACCCAAGAACATGAGGGTTAAGCAGCACTGCTGCTTGGCTTTCCCCACTATGAACCATACCATCCATTCTAATTGCCCATTAAGTAAGCCTGTGCCTACAATAACAATGCAACGGCATATTTCCCTTATAGTTCAAAAATATGACCATTGCGGTGTTGTCTTTGAAGCCGATTCAGCGACTGTCAGTGCCAGTAGATCCAGAGATGCGGCAGCGGTGGCCACAGAACAGATGCTGGCACAGCAGCATGTCTGACGCAGATCACAGCTGGCAGCTCTCTCTGCAGCCAGCCTGACAGGTCACATCACTTACACAAGCCGTATTTTTATTTTTTAAACAAGCCAAAAAAAAAAAGCCTTCCATGTATTTTCTCTTTGAAATGACCTAAAGATGCTTTAGTTTTGAAAGAAATATCTTTGCCAGAGGGTTTCTATTAAAAACCTTGATACAACTGCCAGACATTTAAGGTCACGATGAGTCAGTGAAGTTCCTCCCACACTTGCCGTGTGTGTCTGATCTGAACTATCCACAAACCTCGAATCTTCTTCAGATACGTTAGTCTACTTCACATATACCTAATTAGCCTACATTTAGAAATGAATTTATAATTTAAATTAAGAACATATCCACAATGTCAGGCAAAGTGTTCCATATTTCATTGACAGCCGTGTATTGGTCGTTGCAGTGAGCTTCACTTCTCTTTAAGTTAGCGTGTCTTGTTCTATAGCTGTAAAACGCTTCAGAGGCCTCATTTGAGCTTTGCTATTGGAATAAATCCTTCATAAATGCACTTTGACATTTCAGAAATCCTATATTCAGTAAGACTTTTCATCCTTTACTGTAATCTGACTAATGGATAGAAATGCCATTATCTCACAGGATGAACCATAAAATCCCCTGAAACAAGAGCAAAGCATATTTATTGGTGCTGCTGTATGAAAACAACATTAAAGCTTATCATCAGTATGAAACCATTTGCAACAGCTGAACAGTGTCCACTTTTTAAATATAGGGAAGAAAGAAAAAAACAATCCCATTGCTGAAAGACAATACCGGTTTATTTTTCTATTCTTTTCTTCATGCTAGTGGATGAATAAATTATGACAGGATTGGACACAGTTGCACAGTTAAATATTGATATTTTTCAATGAGCCCACTCAGGTTGACTAGACAAACACAAGGGGGGCTCACATAGCAAAGATCTAAATGAATAAACAGGAGCACTACTCTGCTTGTCCCTTTACACCAAATAAAATATCACCACTTGTCCTAGTGAACAAATTAATATTATAAGCTAACAAATGAGAAATGCTTGCTCGAGTCTATTTTAAACCCACAGCTGAATAAAAAATATAACCGCTGTTTTGGGGACTAGCAGTCTTTGGCTCGGAGAGCACTGGATATTTACACACTAACTGAACAATTCCCCCGCTGTGTTCCATCTCACAATCTATTATTTAGCATGCAATCCATTTTAAAGCTAAATGAGAAAGACAAAAAAGAAATGTATTTGTGTACATAAATATATGCATGTGACACACTGACTCTTCCAGCAGCTCGGTATGCCCCTCAAGTTAGGTCAAGAACCTGTTATGAAGCAGGGGTAGATTCACTGAGCAGTCTGGCTGTGTGTGACACAAATGAAACAAGCGCAGTGTCTTTCCCTTTTAGGGACTCTGAATCTCCATATTAGCTTGTACGTTTAAGGCAACTTTGTAGTGTTGCTAAAATGTCTTGTAGAATGGCATTTCTGTTCTCCTTAGACACCTACGTGGGAAAGGAAATAAGCAAACATCATTAAAGATGGCAAGTAGGCAGTCTGCAGAGAATGTAGTATGATACTGCCTGTGCTAACTGTGACACGTCATGTCCTGTGGGACCTAAGCCTCAGACAATACATTGTCCACTTTGCGATTAACAACCTAATCTCTGACCTACTGTTTTATAAGTGAAATTACAAATCATATGTTTTGCCAAAATGTTATATATATATATATACACTGACACATCACCTTGTTTCGGGAATAATAACTACTCCATCGTAGTGAGTATTTTGCATGACAATATCTATAACTGAGTCTTCCGTGATAAACTTATTTTGACATTTGAGACCACCCTTTGTTGTTCAATCAGTCACGCATGATTTAGCGGTAATCCTGCTTTAATACAGGGATAATGCAATGCCCCTTCTGCGTTACTGGGCAGGCTGACTGCCCTCCTAAGTGTATATAGTGCAAACAATGTCCTTCTGTATAGCTATTGTGAGACTTAAATGCTTCTTTACTGACCTAAATATCTTCCCAGAGAGTGTGCTGGGGTTTGCACTTACAGTGAAGACCTTGACATCTCTGCTGCCCCGCACATCTTCCACGAGACCCAGAGGTTTACCCTTTGGAATGGGGATGGTGCCCAGGATGGTGCAGGAGGAGCTATCCAAAGTCTGTCTCACTGCCCTGATGAACGACTGGCTAAACAGCTCCATTTTGCCAATCTCATCAATGACGAACACTTTCCTGCCGCCCCCATCTGCTGACCCTACCTGGAGACGAGGGATGTTAGCATTAAGCATGAGCATGCATAAATAAAAACACCCCAGTTTAGTATTTAGACATTTAGACATGTATGTGGCTAATCTAACATGTGGTGAACCATCTTCATGTTAATGTCTCAGATAGCATGCCTGTGCCAGTGTTTGTATGTTACGTGCAACGGGAGATCAGCAGTGATTACAGAGACTCTTCAAGTCAGATGAAAGTGGAATATGCTGCCGCCAGGACACAGACACCTTCCTTTACAACACATGTGGAGGCGTCTCTCCAGGCTCATTTTACATGTCGGATTAATCACGGTCAGTGACAGCCAGACGGCACCATGAACACTAAAAATGTCACTCTGGTATTTATGTGTTTGCAAGCTTCCAATTATTCCATCAATTCGGAGAAAATCAAAGGTTTGATGAGTTGTTAAGTGGAGGAGAAAAGGGAGTGTTTTTGCTTAGCGTGATCTATTGATTGAGGGGGAGTCTTAAAAGCATGTGTTGCTGTCTTACATTTCTGAAGAGGGGGATAGCCAGGTTTTCAAACGAAGGCAAGTCAACCACATACTGCCCAACTGTGTATTCCCCGTCTGCCATGAGATGAACCGGCAACATCTCTGCAGAGTAAAATCAGGTTAAGGTTACTCAAAAGCTGCACGAGAAAAAAAAAAGAGCAGGTCGTTTTTGATAGGATGACAACCCTGCTACCTGATTCGTGACAGGTGGCTCCTCTCTCCTGTCACAGTGACTACATCAAAGCCGACTCTCCGGCCTCCCTCCCTGACCTCCTCGGTGTAAAACCCTTCAACTCCCACTCCGGAGGACACTAAAGCCTCACAGGCTTTTTGCACCAGAGTGGTTTTCCCCACACCTGTAAGCAAAACAAGAGACACTGTAAAACAACTGTTAAGCTTTATCACAATTCGAAATTGGGATCCTGTATAATGTCAAGATATGTTTATTCCATCTATTACTGATGCTAGCATCCTCTATTATAGTCAATAAGGAGTCTACTAAATGAACATAACATTAAACCAAAATACATTTTGATTATTAAGTCATATCGACTACAAAACAGTCAATATAGTATTTAATATAAGATAAGAAAGATAGACTTTTATAATCCCACACTGGGGACATTCCTGTGCTACAGCAGCTCAAAAGAAAGGAAAACATGACACAGAATAACACAAATACACATTAGACACAGGAGAATCAATAAAGTATAATAGAAAAAATTGAATTAGTTATAATAATAGTAATAATATAAACATATTTACACAATGACATACTGCACTTATTCTTGAATGTAACAGAGTAATAAATAGGTAAATATATGCATAGTGGAGAATATTGTCCAGTGATAGCTCATATTGCAGAAACAGCTAGCAGTGCTACATGCTGTATTAAAGAGTCAGACTGCTAACAAGCTAACTTTCATCAGAACCAACGTGTTTACTGTCTGGGACACTGGGTTCAGACAGCTGGCTGACTGGTCTGTATATACAGCGACTGTTACACGCTGGCTGTTAAGTGTTACCTGGAGGTCCTGTCAGAAAAACGTGTTTGAACATTTCAGTTTACACCGTCGAACATGCTGCTACGGCTCTTCCGTACACATTGAGTTGACGCATGCGCGGTAGGAAGCACTACACTTCAGAACTTTATTTAAGCCCATTCAATGGTGGAAGAAGTACTCATATCTTTTACTTAAGTAGAAGTAGCAATACAACAGTATAAGCATCAAAATATACTTAAAGTACAAGTACTTTCAAAATACTGTCTAATGTGGGGCTTATTTTTTTACTATGTACACTGTCAGGTAGCAGTCAAGTCTCCTTTGTCCATAATAATACATCATAATGTATTTGTAATAGTCATCTAAATCGGCAATATAACAAGTAAATAAAGGTATTAAATACATGTAATGGAGTGAAAAGTACAACATTTGCCTCTGAAATGAAATGGAGTAGAAGTATAAGTGCAGCAAATGGACATAGTACAAGTAACTCGTTAATTGTTCATTAACTGAACATATTTAAGATAATTTAATAATGCTAACACATAAGGTTTTAGTTTATTTAACATGCAAATTCAACATCAGTGGGTAATGTAAAACACTAGTTAAACAAGGTCTAATTTATAATCTTAGATTATAATATCTCAGTAAAAAAACAGTCAACTGTGAAAACCAGACAGTATGAATATGGAAACACGACACTTAGAGTTTTACTCATGTAAAAAGAGCAATGCCACTGTGTACAAAATACTCCAACAAGTACTAATTATGCAGAATTGACTCGGTCAGTGTTTTACATTATTTTATTGGATTAACATTACTAATGCATATTGCAAGTTTAAAATCATAGCTGGTTGAGGATATATATATATATATATATATATATATATATATATATATATATATATATATTTATATATATATATATTGTATAATGATGCTGTTCAGTGCTTTATATGGATTTTTAAAATCTTAATCCATAAAAATATTATTATATAATATTATTATTAGAGCTGTCAAATAAATGTAGTACTACTACATTTACTACTGTAAAAAGGTACAGTAGTAGTGGAGTATAAATGTAAAGTAGCATAAAATTGAGATACTCTAAGTGCAAGTACTTTATTACAGTACTTGAGTATACATACTTAATAATATTAATGAATGACCCCTAATGCCAATTGGTAAGGTGCAGTTGTCCCAATGAAACCCCAAAACTGCCACAGATCATATCCTAAACACAACTGTGTCACGCAAAAACCCACCATACCGGTTTGAAAATGAACCAAATAGCTGCCTCTGTTTTGCTTATCAAATATCAGCGCGGGGAAATGCAAATTAGGCAAGGAGATACCCTGAAATCGGGAGCTGCTTAGGTGCTCTGGAAGATTTTCAGCTTGTGACAACTTGACTGGAAATGAGAGCTTATTATATCAAATCATTTGCATAAACGGTGTGCACAGAGAGATTTCCCATCCTCTTATATGTCACTAAAAGACGGGTCCAACAAGTTATGCAAATATACACCAGCCTACCCGTGTGTAACTGAGTGATTAAGATGTAAAATGATCACATTATTTCCACAAAAAAAGCTTGTTTTTATTCAAAGAAGTTGTTGGACATAAATGAAAGGAAGATTTACACAAGTTTGCTAGATATGTACAACACTAGCTACTCTTCTAATTAGGGGAAATAGTGTAGCCTTGATGTTACCATAATGTGGTATTCTTTTTTAAGATTATTTTAAGCCTTTATTTAATAGAACAGCTGAAGACATGAAAGGGGAGAGAGAGGGGGAATGACATGCAGCAAAAGGCCGAAGGTCGGAGTCGAACCGGCGCCCGCTGCGTAAACCTCTATATATGGGCGCCCGCTCTACTAACTGTGGTGTTCTTTATTGTTTCTTTACATAGTGTAACCAGGGAGTTTGTTGGCCACTAGCTCAGAGATATGCTGAAACCCCTTTTTAAAATCCAGAGATCCAAGCTCATCCTCCAGTTCCTCTACCTCTTGCGGTTCAATGGAGGACGTTGATTCTGCAGAAAATCCTGGAACAGAACCGCTGCTCTTGCTTGACCCGCTCCTTTGACCTCTTGATATCTTGACACTCTCAGAGCTCCTTTCCACTCGACCACTCTCTGTCATCCGTTTTCCGGAGCGCGTGGTTTGTAAGGGAGCCGGCCCGGGGTCTCGGTCACTGTCATCTGAGGAGATGCTGAGCGCCGAGGCGTGGGTTCGTGGTCGTATGATGTGCGTAACCCTCAGAGCGCGTTGTGGAGAGCTGGGGGCTTTGATGGGCACGGGGAGGACCGCTCTCTTCTGCAATCCTTCAGAGTTGCGCAACTCGGGGCAGACAGGAGACAGCGGAGTCTTGGCTCTAGAGGGCTCGGGGCTACTCACGGGGTCAGGGGAGTAGGAGTAGGCGTCGCTGGGCTCCAGGCTGTTAAAGTCATCAGCGTAGTCTGCCTCCTGGTTCTCTTCCCTGCTGGAGTCTGAAAATGCAGATTTGGGGCTGCTGTGTCTGCTGCTTCCTGAAGATTCAATTTTCTCCCTGTGCCTGTCACATTCAGAGCGTGATTGGCCTTGATTGGATTCACTGTGATGCTCCTTTTTGTCTTTGTTTTGGGACACATTGTCACCAGCCACACTGGGGATGTGCATACATTTCAGGCCTCTTTCAGAGAGGGAAGATTGGTCTGAAATTCTCGGAGAGTCCCTGTCTTGTTGGGTTTTCCCATGCAGGGGTCTCTGTTTTTGTTTTGTTTCCTGTGGGGCAGAGCCCACTGTGATGCTTTCAACATTCTCATTTAGACTGGATCTCTGATTTAATACCGATTTTCTTTTACTGGACTTCCCAATCTTATGACTTGACATCATCTTTCCTTTGGCCACCCTTGACTCTGTTTCCTTCTGTATTAAGTCCATGCATTCATGATGTTTTACTTTAAGGGGAGAAATTTGCTTCAGCCTTAGATTGAATGTTTTAGTTGTACCATAGACAAGCTTCTTCCGAGATTTACTCTCAGTCAAAGCCCCTTGTTGTTTGTCTTTCACTTGCAGATGCAGGCCTAACTACTGGTGTAGAACAGTATTTGGGGGAATGTGCATGTTTTAATTGGGGACTAGTCCCCTGTCTGGTTTTCTGCAGCAGAGATTTTGTTTGCGCCTCTCGTGGTGTGTTCAAATTCCCTGCCGAAGGCTCCGTGGAAGCAGGCCTGTAAATCCAAGATAGATTGGGATGAACAGACAAGGGGTGGGGTGAGTTCTGGCAATTCAACTGTGACAACTCAACAAGAAGAGCGTTTAGCAGAGGCAACTGTTGTAAGGACTCCCTGAGGGCATTTCGAGTCCCCCTACTTGTTTCTTGGTTTCCTGACATATTTACATCATGTCTAACTCTCTGGTCCATCATTGGAGAACCTGTACCTTCAGTCTCCTCCTCTGTGTCTTCAAATGTAAAGACCTCTGAATCTAGATTCAGTAATTTGCATTCCCCGTCTTTATTTTTGCTTTTTTCCTCTGCATGATTACTGTAGAAGAGATGTGGCGGGCAAAATATAGTTAAATCTTCTTCAAAATTGTTTTCTCGGAGTGTCTGAGGCATTTGGCTTCTTGGCTTGTGGTCAGTCTGCATAGCAACCAAGACACCATTGTCCTGTTTATCCTCATTTATCAAGGTGTTCTCATTTGACGATTTGTTGTTTTTTATGTTTCTGCTAACATCAGGCTTTTCCGGTGTGGCTGAATAGACATTCCCACAGTCAACAGGCCGTGATCCTGCGAGGTTTTGTCCTCTGAGTACACTGGTGCTTTCAAGACCCTTCCTCTCTGTCATATGTGGCAGTAAACTAGCTCCCAGACTTAGCAGTTTGTAACTCAGGGAAATTGATCCAGTTTTCTCCCCCGTGAGGTTGCATATATCAACAACACCCCTCTCACCGTGAGACGAGGGAGTAGAAGCACCATGTTCAGTCACGTCCTGCCTGATTCTGTCCATCACTTTCGCCAGTGAGATGAGTGAGGTACCAACTAATTTGGGGATCTCTTCTTTCACATCCAACACCATAGCATAGAGAGGGGTGTTCGATAGATGGGTATACAGTGAGTTCAGGTTCATTTTGAAGAAACAAGACTTCCCTCTGTTAAAGGCGTATTCTCCCTGCTGATCCTCTACATGCTTAATGCCACCATTGCGCTGCTGAGGCTGATAAATGACCAGCGTCGGAAAATCCAGCAGTCGTACTCCTAGAGCCAGCTCGTCGGAAACTTGACAGTCTTTATCGATCCGGATACATTCCACCAGAAGCTCAAATGAAAACAAAGTCTCCAAATGTTCGCTATTTTCTCGTCCTGACATCCCGAAAGCCGCGTGACAACAACAACAACAACAACAAAAAACCTCAACAAGCTAATCCAGCTTCTATCGGCTCCATGGAAACAGCTGTCGCGAGCATTTTGCGTCATACACTGGGATACCTGGGGAATGTAGTTTAAGTGGGCCTGTCCTGTAGCACTCATTTGAATGTGTCTTAAATGTCTATAATTGTGAATTGTAAAAGTGCTGTTTTTTGTGATGTGTTAACCAATAGGGCATTGTAAATAATTGAGAAAGTATGTATCCAAAATAAATAAAAATAAAAATAGAAGGGGAAAAATTACAGATACAGGCTATTTTATACAGTCTATGGCTAACGTTAACTACAAAAACAAGACACATTACAAGCACACTTCAAAGGCATATGATTTTAAAGGGATTTTTTTTTTCAGATTTGAGTAAGCAACTTTTCTCCAGTTCACCAGAAGGTGCCACTGTAGGACTTACTGGGGTTATATAGACTAAAATAGTATTGTGGTAAATGGCAAAAAGCCACAGGACTTAGTTTACATACAGGCTCATTATTCAGCCTTTAGCCTGTAGTAGAACTTAGCCTGTGAGTCTCCCTTAAATATCACCCAACAAACCAAACAATAACCGAGTGTGCGGTGTATGGACAGCAGTGAACAGAGTTCACAGGCGTCGGGTGGGCGGAGTCTTTTTCCTTGCGTGTTGTCATCACGGAGAAAGGTGCTGGATGGATCTCGCTATGGTTTAGTGCCACTTCAGTCTGAGTCTGGAGGCTGACACTGCAAGAGAGACATGCGAGACCGACTACCGTGGCTTCAACTGGTTTTACCCCAGTTAGGATAACTTGCAACGTCGTAGCCTGGACAGGACACTGCTCACATTTTGAGGTAAGACCGTAATGTCATTTTCTCCCTCCGAGCCGAACAACAAACTAAGAAGTGAGAGTAGCGAAAGCCGGAGAAAGTCATTGGCATATCGATGGTAATGGTGAAGTTACTTTCAGGCACCGAAGCGCTCGCAGTGTAGCCTACGGGACACATATAGAAGAACTGGACGATATATGGGGGTTCAGCAGGGGGCTAGCTAGTGTCTTAAATGGTGCCGTTGACTTATACTCTTTTGTTAGTTTATTTACCGAGTAGCATGTTAGCTTCACGTATTGACCGTATACAATGCAAAATAAAATGCATAACATTTTGCATTCATATTAAAACATTTTTTTTAGCTGTTAATGACATGAAGTTGTCGTCATATTTTTGGGAATGGTTGTGGTGGTGTGTACGTGTGCGCGTGGGGGTAATTTGACTGGAGCTGCACAGAAATATGTTTGAATGAATTTGTTTAGTGGAGTGCTTCCATGAAAACGGCGGGGGGCGATAAAGGCATCATTGTCCAACTGGTCATGGATAATAAAGCCTTCACATGCTCATGCTATATAGTCCGACAGGCCATATTTAATTGTTATTATTAGCCCAGAGTGGATTAAAAAAAACATATGACATATTTACATGCATACACGTAGGCCTAGTGGTCAACGAAAATCACACCCTCTGCTGTTTCCTGTTGGATTGTGTTCTTATTTGGGGTTTCTTTACTTCTTTCAGCAGTGGGAGCTTGTCAGTATGTTCAGACAAAGAACAATTTCCCCTAACATCCGATTTGTTTTGATTCTCTGTACACAATATCTGGCAGTCTGCTTGTACACAGCATGTAGCTTACAGTTGTGCTTCATGACTTGCTGCTTCTAGTGGCCTATTCAGCATACAATGTACTGTATACTCCACTGGGAGAGTAAACAAGTCAAATGTTTGTCGTCCAGCACCATATCCTTTGCTGTCTTCCTGCAGGAAGTCAAGCCTTCATACTGACTAACTAACTTCCCAATAAAGGGAAACAAATAGGCTAGACCCATTCCTCCGCTGTTGGCTGGCTGCATACACAACAAATAGGTGCTCTTGAGTGTAAATTCAAGTTTCCATTGTTTCATTTTTAGTGCTCTGGATTCCTGCTGGCCTCACAGCTCCTATCTGAACAGATCAAGCATAAAGAGTTATTTCTCCTGGAGCGTTGAAATCAATAAGACACTATTATTTTTCACAGGGTTTCATGTCTGGAAAAGATTACTTTTCCATGGGGCTGTGCTGAACTAAGTAAGCACAGGAGTGTTTTAAGATGACTCCAGTATGTTCATGGCTGGGTATTACATTTAACATATTTTCCTTTAACATCCTTGGCTTAACTCAAGCTGCCAGGTCTGCAAATCAGAGAGGCAGTTTTTCATCTGACCACTCTTCTAAACGGGCATTGAGACAAATGTAGTGATGTGTGAATAATTTGCTATTATTGTGCACAGAAGCGAAACATAATCCAATTTAATATGCTGATTTTCTCTATGATCATACAAATATTTATATTACCGGTAGTTGTTGTCTGTTGATGTTGAATTGAGATTGGATTCATGTCTTTCCTCATTATGTAGTTAGAGCCAATACTTTCCTATATCATTTTTGATTTTGAAATTCTGATTTTCTATTGGATATTCAGTTTTTGTTACATTATAGAAGGGAATACAGTCTTTTCCCAGATAGATTAATGCAGTTAAAAATTAGGCTGCCTAAGTACCCGATCTCACCCACTGCCTGCAGCACACTCCTAGAGGCAGACCAATTCAGCAGCCATGATAATGACAGTGCCAAGGAACGATCTGTTGCATTCTCCCATCAATAGGGCACAGACAGGGCCCTGGAGAAGAAGAAGAAGAAGAATGTTCTCATCTATTTCTAACAGCGCCTTCTGCATGGCTAACCAGACGAAGGGTAATTGAGCTGGATAGATATGTCCTTCAAAATAAAGTTATGAGCACAATGTGTGCTCAGCTGAACAATAAGGCACCTGTCAAGCTTGGCAGAGGAACGGCTTCCTGTGTCATGCCCACAGGCCATATCCAGTTGTTGTCATTGCAGAGCTGCTTAGGATGTCTTCTGGCCTAGTGTGCTTGGAGACGCCCCACTAGAGTTACAGCCGGGATGTTGTGCTTGCCTGTAAAGACATTACCATAACACAGAACTGTTTGGGGGCTTTCTTAAGGTTTGGAAAATTACTTAACAGGAGTGGCTGATTTTAATCTTCTTGTTACACCACTCCCCCAGTGCGCCTGACACTGTCCCCTAGTCTTTCCCCTTGTTTGTCATTGTTCCCATGGTTCTTTGCTACCGGTGTGCTGACTGGTCAGGATTTGTAACAGTGGAGGGGAAAAAACGGCTGAAGGACTTAGGTTCAGACCACATTGATGCATTTTTCTCATTGTACCATAGAAGCATGCCAAACCATGTGGCGCCCCCCCTGTCCAACAGATCCCACACCCCATGCATGTGACGAGGATCAGGAAGCCTGGTCTGGTCTGTGCGGGCTGACCCGTGCGGGCTAACCAGCATTCACAATAGGCCTCCCAACCAAATCCTGTTGCTTCAAACCCAACCAACCAGCAGACAGGGGATCACATGCTGCCTGCTCCTGTTGTGAAAGCCTGGCTCTCTCTCCGTCTTTTTGTCAGCCTTTGTTTTGATTGCAGTCTGGATTTATGGAAGGATTTAAGCCCACTTATCACTGTCAGGGAAAGCACAGATGCCCTTATGAGGTTGATGTTTTTTATGAATTGATCTCCTGTTCCACTAGGAGTCTGTTTGTGATGGATGTGGGTGGTTTACTGAACAATGTTCATAATGTGTAGAGTATAGACAAATACTTTCCCTTTTTGATTTGGGATATCAGTTAACATTGATCACTGCAGGACTACCAATCTATTTGCCTCCTCAGTGCTAGAAATACTTCCTGTTAGTTTGAGATAAAAAGCAACATTAAGTCTTCCATAATTCTCTAAGGAATGCTGAAACATGGTTACCAAAAGATCTTTCGACTTTAACTTCTACAAGGTCGGCTTGTCGGGTTCTCTTAGGGTCATTTGTCATTTCTGTCTGCACTGCACATTATACGACTTCCCATGCGTAATCAATTTAATAGCCTTAATATGGTATGTTTAACAGCTTGCTCTGGGACTGGCATATGTCAGCATGCATACCAGGGAACCACAGGAAAACGCCAACAGCCCTTTGTAGCACCATATTTCTACTCTTTGCGTGATATGCTCAAATGAGATGGCGTGTTACTTCTGAACATATCTGGATTGTTGCCCTTGTGCCACTTTGCTTGTTTATTTATTTGTGTCTAGATGTGGTGTTGGTTAATATGATTCTCACTGAAGCGCTTAAACCTTAAAGTAGATACAGTAGATTTTATTAAGGGATTTCATTATGGTACCTTTGTGGTTTTAATGGAGAAATGGATCCATTGAACAAGTTCATGGTTACTTTTTTCAGAAGTAGATGTTAATGGTATAGGTAAACGCTTTTATTTCAGTAAAATTAGCTAAACTAGCTTCTACACAAGACCTTCCCTTCTGTCTTGTACGTCTTGTTTTTGTTATGAATGTTAATTTCCCACCCTCTTGCCACTCATCCAGTGGCTTGCTGTCATGTTGGGCTCATTTGAGTGGAAAAAGTAGTGCCATGGCTGGAGGGGAAGCTGCTAGATGAACCAGATGGTAGAGTTACACAAGTCAAATGGTGATCAAGCCATTGCTGGTGGAGCAATCCTTGTCAACCTCTAGTGACACACAGCCAAGCGTCTGATGGACTAAGGAGGTGGCATTAACTGGGGGGGGCAGAGGGGAGAATAAGGTTTAATGAGAATAAGGTTTGCCATCACTGTTGGCTTATGTGTAGCTAGACCATAAATGGAAAAGATTAGGCAATGGATGATAACATGCTTCTTATTACAGCTGTTTTAATGCCCTTTTGTTGAAATGCAGATGGAACATAAGTAATGATATATATTGCATTTTATCCATACATTACGTGTTATTTCTGTTGATCATAAAAACATCTAATGACTTGCTAAGACCAGCTTGGCCCTCACTGTCTTGCAATGACCTTTTGAAATCTCATATGATGTGAAGAACTAAGCTTCTTCTATCCTACACACGACTGACAGAGCTACATATGATTGCAACAATGGAGGCTTACAGATGGTATTTAGTTGACTGTTTCCCATTTAAAAGAAAATCATTAATCCTTCAGATAATCTCTTTGGTCTTCCGACACAATGGCAAAATGTGGGTCATCTCAGTTTATAAAGATGGGCCATCATTGTCAATGGGAATGCCTGCTATAAGGAAACTATGTGATATGCAATAACCTTTTTTAATATCACGATAATATTAATTGAGATAAATAAACCAATATAGAAGTGTACTCAGTTCTGCCTGTCTGCTGTATACTACTAACACATGGCTTTTTCAACATCATTTTATTTACAAAATGAACATTGAACTGAAAAAAAGGCACAATTTAAAATAAAAAGTAATATACAAATAATAGTTGCGTAGTATAGTACAGTTTTTTACTGATACTCTTTCAACTAACTAAAAAATCGCTTAGTGTCTTTTGCAATGTTTTGCCGTCTTTCAAAATGTTTTTGCGTAAGTCTATATGGCAATGACAATAACATTTTTTTTATTATTGTTCAGCCCTATTTGTCATATTTTCCAAAGAAATAAGAAAATTTGATAATTTGCTATTCACTCACCTCACCCCTCTTGTTATCCTTACTGGAACAAAGTGCATTTATACCTTTGGCTTGATCATTAAGTTAAATAGCAAAATGGAGACAAATCAGAACCTTACGGCTTTGCACTAAATCCATTAGTCTTGTTCCTGGTTTTATTTATGCATTTATTCTACCCAGTGCAAATACCACCACCGATCTTTTAGCTATGTAACTACAAAAAAACATGTTCATGCATTATGGATTTGCAATTGTCAAGCATATAGGACAAATGTGTCTTTGCAAGATGAATTATATCTGCACCTCCTGTTCCCTTAGGGACTCATTAGTGTCCATATCAGGAATGTTGGGGAAAAGGCCACCAAAAGTTGCTGACCCTCCTTACATGTTTTGTCTATGTGTCTGCCACTGGGTTACAATGGAGAGACGGCGTGCTGGCCAGTCATTAACCCGATTGCCACTGAGTCCAAGGACCAGTCATGACCCATGGGGTTAACTCGGTCTGTGTTCCCCTCAACAGGCCCAGACAATCGGGACAGCTGACCTTTGTGACCGCGGCCAGCCTCCAATGGGAGATAAGAAGGGATTTGGTTTAGTGCCGATGTGCATACCTCCTTCCTACTGTAGCGAAAAAGAATGGGCCTGTCTGAATAGGCAGACAGGACTGGGTGTGGGTGACACAGCCACAGTCCTGACTGCATGCCATTGCCTCCTTTTGTAGACTTTCTCTCTCTGTCTTTAGACAATCGCACCTTGGTAAATGTGTCAGGTATGGAACTTTAAAAGGACCACAAAGAGGTGTAAGGGACCGTTGGGTATTTATGGAATGGACCACTGGAGGAAAATAGGGGAGGGTCATGTCTTTTTATTCTTTGTTGAGGGGAGGGTCATCCAACGTTTTCCAACGAGACAAACAATCTAAAAAGAATTGTTCCGGGACTGCATACTGAATCCCGAATTTGGGATAACAGTTTTAATATATAGAGGACCAGGCAAGCAGTGGATTGTATTGGACGATGGGTTTTGGATAATGTTCAGCTTCGGCAGCTTTACCTTTTTATGATAAAATATACAATGACTGAGAAAAGCACAAAGCCTAGTGATGAGTCCATAGCAACCAGTTCACATGTTGAATTTATTACCCAGTGTGCTTTGTTGATTGGTGTCAATGTTTTGTTTTATTTCATGTGAATACTAGTTTACTAGAGGAGTAATGTAGGAAGTGTGCATTTAGTTTCCATACTTGTTGTGTTTCCACAACAATGTTAGTGAGGAAATCTACTGAAATGGAGTCCTTGAAGGTATAGTTAATTAAACCGGTAGTTCTAAAATGTAAGGAAATCCAGCACAAAACCTTCCGTGCAAACATCTGCGCCCTTTGACTGTTTAATCGACCCCGGTGAGCCAAGGGGCACATGGTCATCGGATGAGTTGTTTTAAAGTGTAGAAGCCCACTGACTTGTTTCTGTTAGAGGTTGATTGGAATTAACAAGTCAAATGGAGCAGAGCCGTGACAGATGTGCCATAAAGGTGTGTGTGTGTGTGTGTGTGTGTGTGTGTGTGTGTGTGTGTGTGTGTGTGTGTGTGTGTGTGTGTGTGTGTGTGTGTGTGTGTGTGTGTGTGTCTGTGTGTGTCAGTCAGTCAGTGTCCTTCACTTAACCTCACCTGTGCTACGCTGCAGTGCTTCCACAGTGTTGTTGAGTATATCAAATCTATAAAGACTAGTAAAATGGACATCACATTATATACTGTAAGGCAGTTTCCATAAGCATTATTTCCTAACAGTAAAAATAATAAATAGACATAAGAATAAAATAAAAAGGTGTAGTTGAATTATACTTTTCTATGCTGTTTGATAGAGGCTGCTTTGTGTTTTGAGGCGGCCTATTGCTTTGTGTGCATGTGTGTGTACAAACGGGAATGTACAAGTTTTCTGAGTGTCAGCCTTTTTAGAGGAAGGAACTTTCTCCTAAACAACCCTTTATCAATGGTGAGAAAGTGTTTGTTTTTTATGTTGCCAGCTCACTGACATGAGACAATTTAGAAAGTCTGGTCATGGCCTGTAGTCTGTCATTGTGTTTTTAAAAGCGCTGACGAAACATGTTGGGAGGGAGAATGTTATTCTTGTTTGTGTTCCCACTGGTCCATAAATCGGATGATAATGAGTTCAGTTTACTGAATATATGGGGTTTACACTGCGTATCCCTAATAAAACAGCTTTGGCCATTTGCTGTTTTATTTTCAGTGTGTATTTTGAAGTGGTGTGATGCAATGTATTATTCTGATTTTGTTATTCTTTTATTTGACAGCAGCGGCAAAGCAATCAAAATCTTGTTTTGGCTAGAAGAAATCGGAGGCATTCATTTGGTTCAAACGAAAATTACTCTTTCAATATCCTTGAAACAGAAATATTCTCTCTCTTGGTTCAGTTGAGATTGTACTTTTAAATTATGCACACCATTAAACCAGGACATTAATATGAAGCCCTTGTATCCACTTTCTAAAGCCCAAAAATGTCTGTACTTGATGTTGCCTTTGGCCTATTCATGTAACTTCCAGTTAGCAAAGACTACTACTACTGCTACTAGTCACTTCTCTGTGACTATTTTAGACAAGCCTGGTCTACTTGAGTTACTGGTGTGTATGGGAAACCCTTCACACAAAGTGGAAGGGAAGGCTAAATCAGAGAGGAGCTGAACTGTGCAGGGCTGGCACTCAGCCTGGCCTTTTCTTGTTCTCTGGGCTGCTGCAGCAGCAGTATGATGTGTTTTAAGGAGCACCGGCCCAGCCAAGCAGAGCTAATTCGAAGCTAGAGAAGTATATTCCATTTCACTTGTTTTCCCCCCCCCTCTTTCTTTGCAACATCATTGTGACTAGCCTTCCTTTTATGCAATTTGTAAAGGCTGTTGACAGAGGATAATGATCTGGAGTGACAGTGGCCTGATTTTCTTCAATTTTCTCCTGCTTCTATAATCGTCTGTCAATGTGGAGGAGATCAACCGCTCTCTCTGCTGAAGTGTATTGAAAGCTGCTGTGGACATTTAGAGGTTAGCCACAGGGGGTATGATCCAGAGCTAGAGGGAGATGACACTGAATGCTAACCGTTATTAGCCTGGGAATCCAGACCCAAATGTGAAAAGATTAAGGGTTATAGAGTAATGAAATTTGCCCATCTCGAGGGGCGGCACCAGGCGTGCATTTGAAAATCTCACTAAGGTCACTGAGTTCGCCTCTATAAGATACACCTATGTGACTGGTGCACCTTGGCTACAAGGGTATAGCTAATGAGCAGCATTACTTAATGCCAGAGTAACTCGCTGAGCAAATTCAAAATGTGCTCTTGCGAGAGCTCTGGATTTCCAGGCTAAGCCTTTATAGGGGTTTACTGCCTTTTTAAAGGAGCAAAGGAGATTGCATAACGCAGTCAAGCAAACAATGTCCCAGACATGATGTTAGGATCCTAACAAGAGGTCTCTAATTCTTACAATGTCTAGCAGCAACACTGTGTTCATTCACTGCTTACCTTCCCCTAGGCTATGTTTACTGGAAGCCCTCGGAAATGTAAACGGGACTGTAGGGCCACATACAGTTCAGCGACTGCTGGATACACAGCCAGGTGCTGCATATCTGACCACAGGAGCAGCTGTATTATTACACTGTTCTCTTCGGTGTCGAGATAATCTGTGTGTTTAGGTGGAGCACACAAACACCAAAGTTCAGTGGTCAAAGTTGCAAGGCTGAGGTCTTTGCCATGCACATACACACTAAAACTCCAATAGTTACATATATGCTAACAATTCAGCTTTCTCGAGCAGAATCTTGGCGGATTAACCCAATTTCTCCCAATCCCTGATTATTCACATGACTAAAGAAATCAGGTTAGTTTGGTGCATGTAAACACACACAGATTCTTATCAGGTCACACGCGAAGGTCCATTCTCTCAGTTGGTGACATTTGACATTTTCTGGGGGAGAGTAGAGAGATAATAAGTGTAGGTTAATTGTTTCCTGTCATTTTGTTTAATTTTCACTGAAAGGCAGTGGGGGCCCTGAGGAGGCTCTTCACTTTTCCCCAGACTTCCCTATTTAGTCCAAACTGCTCTGTTTGTTGACTTCATGGATTGCTGCTGCACCATTGCTTTGTCACCTCAGGGTTTTTGTTGTCGCGCTGCAGAATCAACAACATGCCCATGGCTAGGTTTATAGTTTAGAATAGGATGGGTTGGTTGACATAGATGCTTAAAAACACACTTAGCCATGAGCCTCTGCTAAAAATACTGGAAGACTGTGGTTTTTGATTTAATATGGATTTGTTTTACTGTGTGTGCTTTCTCAGGGATGATAGTAATGCTGGGAATTCTATTTATTATTGTGTTATTGGTCTCTCTTATAAACCTTGGCAGGTTGACAAAGATCTCATTTATTGCAACTGCATGTTGGAATCGTCCGTCTTACCACAGCCTGCTGGCTATGACACTGCGTTTGCAATCTAATTAAATAAAAGATTTTTCTCTTGATTCTGCCGGGTTGGTGACCCCGAGTACATGTTGTACAGCTGCTAGTTCCTGGAGCTTTCACCAAATGCTGCCATCTTGATGTCATTCTTCAGAGCCTGCTGCAGTTTAGAGATAAGGAAGGGAGGAATAAGGAAATCTGTGCTTATTTGGGATTCTGTGGTCTGGCCAGCTCTGTGATCGAGGACAGACACCTTCCTGCTCACATTTTTCATTTTGTGACTGATCTCTGCTTGAGTGAGGTGGAAGTATATTTAAAGATGCTCTGTTTATGTCATTCTGAATTGCATAAATATTAATGCCAATGGATTTCCATGTGCATCAGTGAGGTCTCCTGAGTAAATTCTGCAGTCCAGCCATACTCCTTATGACTGTTGTGTCGTTTGGTTCCCCCTCCATTTTTTATACACTCCCTTCCCCCTTCATATGAGCACATCATTAGATTGTTGGCCTCAATCAGTTCTAAGGGTCATGAGTCACTTGATCGCTGGAGACCCTCATGTCAGGTCGGATCTGTGCACTTTGCTCCTGGTGGTAAGAATGAATTCATCTGCTCTTGTCTCACTGGACACTTTTCATCATTTCGCATTCAGGAAGGGGGATGGTAAGATGGAGAGAAAAGAGAAGATGTGGAGGCTAAAAAAAAGAGCCTTCATACCCTTTTTGTCCTCAATACACTCTTTAATGGTTCATGTACAGTATGTGTACACAGATATTTTGCAGGTGATGATGACTAGTTGACTGGAGGAACAAGATGTGTGTACTAGGGCTGTTGGAATGAATACTGACAAGTCAAATATAATTTGAATAGTAAGAAAATCAATACTATTAGAATGCTGAAATCACTATTAAAATGTGACTTTTTTATAAATATGTTAGCTAATCTCCCTCTTCTCACCTTGGCCTACCCGCATATGTCACCTCTTGTGAACAGTGACTTAGCTTTGGAAACACAAGGCATTGTGAGGTCTGAGCATTGGGGTCAAAGCTAACGTTGCGTACAGAGTAAATCCCTGAACAACAACCACATGCTTATAGTGGCATTGGCATTGCATAAGCCTAAGTAGTGTAGTACATATTAGTTAACAGGCTGCATTTAAATATTCAAATTTGATTTGAATATTAAGAAAAAATAACTAATGCAATTTGAATGGTATTACAGAGGAAGATTGGCAGCTCTGCTGTGTATGTACTGTATGTGTGTTTTCTGACTACCGCTGACTCCTCTGTAAATCAGTAGCAGTATTTCCCCTGATGCTTTGGTATGGCATTAACATTATTAATCTTTACATGGAGACCAAAGCACACTTTGTGATTGTCAATATGTGGCCGTGCGTGCATGTAACACCCTGCGCATTTGTGTGTGTTGCACAAGGTGCACGTGTCTGGGTGGCTCTCAGTGGGAGGTTAGTCTTTGACACCATTTCAGCCGCCACACCTCCCTTAAACCCACCCACTGCATGCCATGCCGTGCCAGCTGCAGCTGTTGTGCTTCAATGCTAGAGATGTAGAAAGTTCCTCTCGCTCTGCAATTAGAGCTGCAGATTGCTGAATGGTGCACATTGCGATGTCCTTAAATTGCACTTGGTCCCCTTTCTACTCCTATGAACACTGAATAAATAGAAACTGATGAGGGCGCGAATCATGATAAAACTGGCCCTGCTGCCTCCAAGCTGACAGATTGTGTTTTGTGCAAGCTGCTCCTTGTGATGTGCCGTTACCCCGGTTAACAACACCAAAGGGTGAAAAAGGCCTCATTGATGGGGTGGGTTTCTCACGCCTGAGTGAGAATGTTCGCTTACCATCGAGTCAAGTGCTGCATTGTGATTTAACCAAAGAAATGCAAATATATAGAACAGATGTACTATTTCTTCTTTGCCCGTTTGTCGGCAGGAGTAATCCCTCACTCTGGTGGAAATTGTGCGGGGTGCACTCTGGGCGCAACACTAAAGTGTTAACAAGGGAAAAGCCATGTCACCCTGGCGCATGTGATGGCTGCCCGCCTTTCAGAGCCTTCTCTCAATAAGGCTAGATGCTCAGGAGAGATAAATGGAGGCTTTTGTGGCCTTTGCCAGAGGGAGAACCACACAATGAAGGACACACACAGAGCAAGGTCTTTTCCAGAGAAAACAGCTAAAAGCAGCGTTTCTTCAGTCCCGTCTCCTTTTTCTCTTTTACTCCCTCCTTCACTTTCTCCTGTCTCTCACTCTAACTCGCTTCCTGAATCTTTTCCTTTGCCGTGAGAACTGAACCTTGCTCTAATAATGTTTCCATAAACGGGCTGAGGGAATGGAAATAACTCGGACCATTTCCCTTTGCCCCCCCCCCCACCCCCCAAAGAAAAAAGGAAACAAGAAAAGAAAAGCAGTAGCTTCACAGGGCCTTGGACAGTACTAAAGCTCATATCCCATAATGATGCACAGTGTTTTACACTGCTCTGAGCACTGGCAGAGTGCACATTTAAGGCTCATCCACCCTGGACACAGCAGCCTTAATATAGCTGTGCTACTGCTACTTCATCTGGCATTTCCAGGCCCCTCCATGATCAGGACTGCTTTCAACATGATGGGGGTCAAATTGGGCGCCTGCCTGGGATTGAAAGTACCACTGTACATCCTTCAACATGACCAGGAGACATTCGCTCAGAATTACTAGCCATTTGTCCTCCACTGTAACCTACCATCCCTTGTTATTCAGGTATCCTCCCTTCTTTCATCATTCACAGAGTCATTTTATTTTCATTACAGCCATCTTTCACAGTCCTTATCTTTCCAACCTCTATTTGTTTCTTTCCCTCTCTGTTCCCCTTGTAACTTTTGGCATATTGTTGTCTTCACTGTCACAATGTGGCTGTCTGAGGTTTTACATGTACGGTTGTTGTCTACATCTGCAGGCCATCTTGCCAGGACTGGGCAATCTCTCATGTGGGTGGGTGCCGCTCTGGGAACAGATGTTTTCGATGCCACTTGTAGGGAAACAGCTTTGAAAGTGACTCCATAAAAGAGATGCCAGCTGCATGACAAAACAAGGCCGCCTAGTTCTCAAGAATTCTATCGGAGCCATTTCTCTCTAAGCTCTGGTAACATGGCCTGTGGAGAATAAGAAGAGTTTTTCACTTAATCAAACTGTTCCCTTTGGAGAACTTCATTAATTACAGAAGGAAGTGTCTTCACTGGAACATTTGCTCCAGATGGCCACAAAGTTTACTTTGGGGAAAATAAATCTCTTGTTATTATATTGGTATCTAGATCCTGTTATTCTTATCCCTTCTTTTTGACTCTTACAAACCACACCTACAGTATGTAAACAGGTTGAGACATTTACGAATGTACCAGTTGATAGACTGCTTATTTGTTAGTAGTGTAGCTTTCCACTTCTCCAGCCAGTCATGGTGCTAACACCTGGTGTCCTTTGTGGTCGTCTAAAAGCACTGGCAACTTTGTCCATACTGCTCTTAACAATATGGTTTCAGTGTCAACTTTCTTTTGCTTCCTGACTGCCTGCTCCCTGTGCACACATCCGTACAGCAGCACCCCTGATCTGGCATCCAGCACTCCTTCTTCTGCCAAACTTGATGAAAAGCAGCTTTCTCGCAAGTTTATTTTTAGTAATTTTAGCACCGGCAATTGTCAAAAAACCCTTATTATGTGCCCTACGGATGAAGCACGTCACCTGTGCTGCACAGAAAATGTGCTGAGCTGGAACTATTGGTGTCTGCCAACTTTTGCCAAAGTATAGTTTGTTGGTTATGGTGGTAATGCTGTTACACTGCCAGAGGAGTTTCTAACAGATCCTAATCATATGTTCATAGGAAATGAAAGAGCATGTGCAAAACTGCAAAATACAAACAAGACTTGGAGGTAACTACTGGAGACATCCTCAATGTGCCAGTGGCAATGTTATAGTGTTAAAAAATGAATCCATTAGTGTGCTCTGCAGTGTGATTACAGCAGCAGAAAATAAGTTTGCTTTATCTGGTACTAACAGAGATAAAGTTGTTGTGGCTTGCAATCACCTGAAGCAATGCAATATTCATCACCATCACTACTGCATCTGCTTTTGTGTATTGACCAGAGAGTAGTTTCCTTGTTTTATTTGAATTATTTATAAAGGCCCAAATAAATAAAATTATTCAGTAATTGGGTAAAAGAAAACCACACAAATAAGAAGCATACATGTTTTTCTGCTTTTATTTAATTATTATCTTTACACATGATAGGTTCTGACTGTTATGAGATTATCCTGGTTCACCTTGCATAGTTTATTGTTTCCAAATGTTTTTATTATGTTGCCTTGTTCTTTAAACTCAACAGCAGTGTCTGTCCCTGTAGTCACCAGATCACCCCTCATCTCTGTGCTGCTCTCTGCTCTTCTCTTTTCCCTCCCTCAACTTTCTGTCTTTGTTCCCAAGGGAGGTCTGTCGTCACTCAAGGCTGTCGTATGCAGAAAAAAAGTTGCCTAGCAACAACATAGTGGGATGCGAAGCCACTGTTTACTCTCCACCCCCTCACCTCATGTGCCCACTACCCCCTTCCAGTTCACTCTCTTCCTCTGTCGTAGATATGGAGTAGCATGGGGGGGGGGGGAGAAACAGTGGAGGCAGATCAGCGTCCTGTGCTCTGATGAATTCAGACAACAGATACAAAACAAACTGAGAGGAAGATTGAAGCTGGAGAGAGAGAAAAGGGTGGGGCGGATAGAGGAGGAGTGACATTCAGAGATGTTGCCTGCCAGCTGCTTTTCCATCTCTTCCTCTGTGCAGGAAGAACAGGCCATTTCCCTAAACAGCTCCTCTCCGACTCTGCATAACTAAGGAGAAACTTGCCTTGCCACAGCATGCCGTTATCAGTAGGACTAAAAATACTGGACAGCAGATGTATCACATGCCTGGCTATCATCACACCCTCATGAAAGCGAGCTCAATCTAAGCGGATACAGGTGGCTTTCGTTCTTGGTGGATTATTAAATGTCCCCCTGTGGAAGCAACCGGGCAGAAGCCTTGGTTCCTTATCACATTATGCTGTCTTGACTTGTTTAGTACTGTAATTATGAAGCAAGTGGCTCCCATACTACCATGCTGAGTTTGGCTGTCTTCAGGTTGACCATAGAATGACAATAGTTGCCCTCAGGGTTGTTTTCCAGAAAGAATACTACTGTACTGTCTGTGATCAGAATGATCAGACTTTATAAGGGACTACATTGGGGTTTTTGACAGTTTGTCCCATTGGTCATCTTACCCAATATAATAAAAACAAATGGCACCAAAGTTTTGTCCCACGGTTCTCCAGTTGAAAGTTCTGCCCAATTCTAATTCTTAAATGAATAGTTAGACCTTTTGGGAAATGCACATATTTACATTGTTGCGAGTTTGAAAGAAAGATTGATAGCTCTTTAGTGTCTGTTCTTGGAATATGAAGCCACACTTGGTTAGATTAGCTTAGCATAAGAAGTGGAAACAGGGCAAAACGGCTAGACTAGCCTCTTTCTGACCAGAGGGATTGTTGCAGTTCCCTAGAACAGAACGGTCCTAAATCCCTTTTTTTCTTGAGTTCCGACGGGACCAAATTAGGGATTATTAAGTTCATGCATTTAACCAACTCATTGTTAATGCTAGTTGTTTCGTTTGCCTGTTGCACTCTACTCTTCTATCTTCTTCCATCATATTAATTAGGATCATAATACGCTGAAGCCTTCGTCTTCTGTGTTTCTCTGGTAAGTACTCCAGCCTAGTCTTTAAACGCCGCCGTGGTTTGTTGTATGTGCCTTCTTACCCCCCCCCTACCAGGTCCTATGGCCACTTGGCCAGTGCGAATACAAATGGCCAAACTGGTTTTGGGGGAGGGTAGTTGGTAGAACTGTTTTAGAAGTGGACTATTCCTATACAGTGCCTTGCGAAAGTATTTGGCCCCCTTGAACTTTTCAACCTTTTGACACATTTCAGGCTTCAAACATAAAGATATAAAAATGTTATTTTTTGTGAAGAATCACCAACAAGTGGGACACAATTGTGAAGTGGAATGAAATCTATTGGATATTTTAAACTTTTTTAGCAAATAAAAAACTGAAAAGTGGTGCGTGCAAAATTATTCGGCCCCCTTGCGTTAATACTTTGTAGAGCCACCTTTTGCTGCGATTACAGCTGCAAGTCGCTTGGGGTATGTCTCTATCAGTTTTGCACATCGAGAGACTGACATTCTTGCCCATTCTTCCTTGCAAAACAGCTGGAGCTCAGTGAGGTTGGATGGAGAGCGTTTGTGAACAGCAGTTTTCAGCTCTTTCCACAGATTCTCGATTGGATTCAGGTCTGGACTTTGACTTGGCCATTCTAACACCTGGATACGTTTATTTGTGAACCATTCCTTTGTGGATTTTGCTGTATGTTTGGGATCATTGTCTTGTTGGAAGATAAATCTCCGTCCCAGTTTCAGGTCTTTTGCAGACTCCATCAGGTTTTCATCCACAATGCTCCTGTATTTGGCTGCATCCATCTTCCCCTCAATTTTAACCATCTTCCCTGTCCCTGCTGAAGAAAAGCAGGCCCAAACCATGATGCTGCCACCACCATGTTTGACAGTGGGGATGGTGTGTTGAGGGTGATGAGCTGTGTTGCTTTTACGCCAAACATATCGTTTTGCATTGTGGGCAAAAAGTTCGATTTTGGTTTCATCTGACCAGAGCACCTTCTTCCACATGTTTGGTGTGTCTCCCAGGTGGCTTGTGGCAAACTTTAGACAAGACTTTTTATGGATATCTTTGAGAAATGGCTTTCTTCTTGCCACTCTTCCATAAAGGCCAGATTTGTGCAGTGTACGACTGATTGTTGTCCTATGGACAGACTCTCCCACCTCAGCTGTAGTTCTCTGCAGTTCATCCAGAGTGATCATGGGCCTCTTGGCTGCATCTCTGATCAGTCTTCTCCTTGTCTGAGCTGAAAGTTTAGAGGGACGGCCAGGTCTTGGTAGATTTGCAGTGGTCTGATACTCCTTCCATTTCAAAATGATCGCTTGCACAGTGCTCCTTGGGATGTTTAAAGCTTGGGGAATCTTTTTGTATCCAAATCCGGCTTTAAACTTCTCCACAACAGTATTACGGACCTGCCTGGTGTGTTCCTTGGTCTTCATGATGCTCTCTGCGCTTTCAACAGAACCCTGAGACTATCACAGAGCAGGTGCATTTATACAGAGACTTGATCACACACAGGTGGATTCTATTTATCACCATCAGTCATTTAGGACAACATTGGATCATTCAGAGATCCTCACTGAACTTCTGGAGTGAGTTTGCTGCACTGAAAGTAAAAGGGCCGAATCATTTTGCACGCACCACTTTTCAGTTTTTTATTTGCTAAAAAAGTTTAAAATATCCAATATATTTCGTTCCACTTCACAATTGTGTCCCACTTGTTGGTGATTCTTCACAAAAAATAAAAATGTTATATCTTTATGTTTGAAGCCTGAAATGTGTCAAAAGGTTGAAAGGTTCAAGGGGGCCCGAATACTTTCGCAAGGCACTGTAACTACCTTCCTGTAACTACTTGGTCAGAAAGAGGCTAATGACTCTGTCTTAAGATTTAAAAAAAAAAAATTCTGTCTAGCAGGACCTCTAAAGGCCTGTTCACACCGGGACGAATTTCGCGCGCGATATTCGCCGACGTTTAACGCGTCGTGACTAAACAAAGGGCGTCAATGAGAGTGTGCACACCGACGCGAAAAACGCCACGCGTAAAAGCGTCATTTTTTAAAAAACGCCTCGGGTTCGTTTTTTTGGTTTGACGCGCCGCGTCAAAAACTATCCGACCAATGAAATCGGCCCTTTTGCTCACGTGTCTTGTGCTTCTGAAGTTACAGTAAAACACAACTTGGCGGCGCTCAAGCACAAAACGGTCTTACCGAGCACACAAACGAAGAAGACATACGCCACCGTCATCACTGCCACAAGACGAGGAAGAGGCAAAGCACGATGTCCAAAATAAATGTTGAGCTGCTGGTCTCCTTGGTTTCGGAACATAAAGAGCTATATCTGATTTAGAAGAAATGTTCTAAATACTTGCTCTCTTCTTCTCTGCTCTTCTTCTGAGTTGCAAGCGAGTATCAGAAGCGCAAAGTTGCGCAGCGCCACCCTATGTACGGGGGTATTTCTGTTTTACATTAAGCGCCATCTAGTGACAGTTAATGAATTTGCATGTTCATTCGGCTCATCGTCAGCAAAAATCGCTTGGGTGTGAACACACACGATATTCGTCCCGGTGTGTACGGGCCTTAAAGCTAACTAATTAACATGTTGAACACTAATTAACACTTCTCAGCTGTTTAACTCATACAAAATCAGAAGTGTAAAAATGACATGTGGCGTTCCACAGTGTTATGTGCTACACTGTTTTTTGACTGGGTGTGGGAACTTCCTAGAGCCAGCCCGGCCAAGAAATGTACATCATCAATTTTCTTATCTAACTTGCAGCAAGAAAACAAATGAGGGCATTTTCCCAAACTGCCTATTTCGCTGAGCAAGTAGTATGTTAAGTACACACCATACACTACCCAACTCAAGTATAAGGTGAGTACTACTCTTATACAATGTTGATTTCCCTGAATTTTACTTTTTCTCTGTAAAAATTGATAAAACAAATTTAAAACACCTTAAATGTCAAAAGAAAACCATATTGTGCCACTAAATGTACATTGTTTTTGTTATGTTTTAGCCAATTTTAATATATTGAGTTGACAATCGGTATCTTTCATCCAAACGCAGCACAGCATTTAAAAGATGAGCTGTGAAAGATGTTTTTTTATGTTTGTGAATGTAGGTTTTCTGCATGTGTATCCATTTGTGTAATGAATGCCCGTGGTATGTAAATTACCCATCAGACCCGGAAGTCCATGTGCAAACGAGCTGTGTTTGTGGGATTGTGTGTTTCTCCACAGGCCCTGCAGCACATGTTTGTAGGCTGATGAATGAGTTTGTCTGTTTGCTGGGATGCAGTGACAAGAACTCTTAAGTGTTACCTCCTGGGGCTTCCCACTCTTCAAATAAAACCCTTTCCTTCCCCCTCAACTCAAATCAAAGCTGAGAAGCTGCCTGCAAAGGCTAGATCAAAGCAGAATGTGGCACAAAGACCTGTACTTGCTGCCATTCATTCAGCTTGATTAAAGTCTGTCATTTCCTGCTATTAACATGCTCCTACCTCCAACCAGAAACAGACAGAGCAAAGCACTCATCAGAAAGTTGTTAGAATCACACTGTTTTAGTGTTTGTCCAATTAAGCTCCCTGAAACTCAATTATGTTGCACTATACAAGAGGAGAAATGTATCATCAAAACTCATTTACCTCACAAAGTTGTTCTTTATTTAGCCTTTTATGTGCGTTAGGAAGGAACTTAACACATAAACATACTCTCACACATACATACCTAGTTATTGCAAAGCACAAGTGTAGTTTTTAATGTTGGTATCAGAGTTGCCTGAGTGGTTGTTGAGAGGTTTTATTAGTCTCCACACCCACATATGTTTTCTTTTTCTTTCTCCAGAAGCCATAACCACTCTGAACTCACACATGCACTGACTTCACAGACTTCACAGTCTTACCCCCCAACCCCTGGACTTTCTTCTACTCACTACTGTGCAATATTTAATATTTAAATGCCACTGATAATATTGACAGTTACTGTGCAATACCATTACTCTCATTGTCCAATATCTTATGAAACTCATTAAATGATCACCACTCTCAGGCAATATTCAAATAATACTGCATATCACACTGTATATAAAAAGCCAACTTATTTTTCATATGTATATAGTGTCTTAACTGTGCACCTTACCTCATGTTATATTTTTTTTACGTACAGTATATGTTGGCACTGGGAAAGGAGTTACTTTTAATCTCCTTGTACATGTGTACAGTGACAATAAAAGGCTTTCTATGTCTTCTATTCCCCCTCCTGGTTCACAGACTCGACCATAAGCCCTAACAGTCACCAGTCTGCTGTACTAACTCCATGACACACATGACGCTCAAACAGTTAGCGTCAACAAACCGCAACTGAACAAACACTTAATGACGGCTTTGCCTAACGCTGACTGATTTCTTGCAGAACTTGTTGAACACCACAAAGACTACAGCTCACGGCCAGCTGATCTGCGCTTGCATAAGAGGAAATCACTTCTCAGAAGTCTGTATGTGTAATTGGAAAAACAAAAGTACTTGCTAAATGTTAGAATAAATTTAAGTCTGTTAAAATTTGAAACCATGCTTGTGATTTTTGACCACTCACTGTCCGGAAGCGACAGCAGATTTGTATGGGTTCTCCTGATTTTTTTTTGCCTTTTTTTTCTTCTCCAAGCACAATGCCAGTGTATTGACAAGTACAGCAAGCCTTTACATTGCCACTTGTACCTTTTTTTTTTTTTTTTTTTTTTTTTTTTTTTTTAAACAGACAACTTATTTATTATTTCCTGACATGCAGGTGCAGAACATACATGACTTTGAGCAGTAGGCTTGCTGGCAGCTGTAGTCTTTGCAACGTTGTCTCACATCTTTTGAGAAATGCTGCACTTGAATGTTCTGCTGTCAGTCTTTATTAGTGCTAGTTCTTTGGCTTGGTGTGTTCAGGCCCTTAAACTGACAGCTGTTTGCAGTGAAGCACCAGAGAGTAGCGCTCTGCAGAGATGATCCTCTTTTTTTCATATGTTTTTCATCCTTTCTCTTAGGACCTCTCCACTCCTTACATCTCTCCTGCTCTGGTGTTTGCTGAAGGTAAAGATATGGAGGCTCAGCATATGGCATATGGATGGAGGGATTATCATTTTTGAAAGAACGGCAATTACCCTCTCTGGTTATGTCTTTCTCCTCTTATCTACGTGTGTTTAAGTTGGTCATGGTTCCTTGCTTTGTCAGACAGACCTTTTTATACCAAGCTGTACTTCATAGAACAGGGAACTGATAAGTGGATTCGTCCATCTCCCGTCGCTCCAAATGTCAGCCATCACAAGAAACTTGGAAGGTCACAGGCCTTGACCTGGGCTTCTTTTATTGGGAACAATAGCTTTCCCACCTCTTTTTTTGTCCTTCCTGTCAGCCAGAGAAACTCTGAATGTCATGGCCCACCCCTGCCCCCCAGCACAGCCACCTACTTTCCTTTACATATGCTAATGTTGCAGTCTCATTCACTCAGTTGGCAGCTTTGTAACAGGGGGAGGGAGAGGGTTGTGTGCATTAAGGGGCAGCTGTATGCATTTCACTAAATTGACTTCCCAATGGCTGCCAGACTTGTCCTTCTATTACTCTTTCCTTCTTTTTCTTACCTCTTTCTCCATATTCTCCCCCAACTAGTTATTGGATAAAAGAGCAGAAGGAAGGGTTGCTGTTGTTTATTTTAGAGGCTTTTTGCTGTGAAGTGTGGCGGATCTCTCTCAACAAGTGGCTGATGGATTTAATGCACTTGGATAGCATCTTCACAGTGGGCTCATTTCCACAGTGGCTCACGGGGCTTTGAGTCCTCTACCCTTAGGAATAATGGCTCTGATAAAAATGGACTCTCTTAATCAGGTAAACATGGCAACTGTTGATGCCTAATGTTGGTTTTCATGTCATGAAAAAAGAAAAAAATTAAAGAATGCATATTGACCTCACATTAACTTGCATTTATGTGCAGAATAGGCATTAGATAGATAGATAGATAGATATAGGTATTGTTCTAGACAGTGGTATGCTTGCGTGGTCTAGTTTGTAAGGCTCATCACAGGAGGAATTTGTGAGTGTGTTTCTGGCAGACACAGCACAGACAGTTCTTGCGGGGTAAATACACCAGTGATTCATCTGCATCTGTGCTCACTCCTGGCCTCCCTAACTCATAGCCTCCTCCGGTTGACACCTTATTCTGTGGAGCTGTGGAGCCTCCAGCCGCTGCCCAGTAGTCCAAATTGTCTCCCTTACCCCAGATGGGTGCCAGCAACACCAGACCAAGTGTAAAAAATAAACTTTGAAAAGAAAATGAGTACCACTGAAGCGAGTAAAAGGAGCGAGAGATGCTCCATGGCATTGACACGCTCTGAGGTTTCTCTGCCGGCCACTGTTTATAAATGCTGCTGCCTGAATGATGTGTGAATGTGTTTGTGCGTTAGTGTGTCGGTTCTAAATCTTAATGTTGTCACACAGCTTACCTACTCCCCCTCCTCTGCAGCACTAATGTGATGATGTGGACTCTGACTAACCTCAGCAATGAAGCGGAAGCATCAGTGTTCTCAGAGCTTTCGATCTGAACTCCTCACAACTCTTTTAACAGTTTTCCTTTTGCGAGATGGGAGCGCTCTTCTCACAATTTCTCTCCTCCTCTCCTTGTTTTCTTTCTCCCCCTTTCCTTGGGGGAGTGCACTCTGCTGACAGGCTGTTATTGGTATGGAGGTTGCAGGGTAAGCAGCAGGCTGGTGGGAAGCAGCAGAGGGGGAGGGGGGGGGATGTGTGCTGATGGAAATAGGTGGTGGTTTACTCTGGAGGCCTGCTGGGCCATATCAACCCCACACGTCCCTTTCTGTCTCACCATAGCAGTGCAGGCTGGTGTGGCTAGGCCAAGTTCGGGGGACAGATGGTCCCTTTTGGAGAAAGGCCACAGCACAGTGCTCTCCGTTCGCAGGGCTCCACTGGAGCAGCCAAGAACAAACATGTTCTCCTTCTGTTGGGAACATACAGGAGCTTCAGTCTGCGAGACCTGAATAGGTTGTTGGAGTGACATCTAAAACTATGGATGTGTCCCTTGGGTGTGATACTAAAGCTGGTTGACCTTATAGAACTAAGTACTTCGTAATAGCCACATTTTTAATAACATGGAATTCCATTAGTCACATTAGTTGGTATTCATTAATTTTGTATTGGAGCTGGGACTCGACGCGATCCTTGGCCAAGTTTACAACCTCGCTTAAATCGTTTCCCTCGCTTTCTCTGCTTGCTGCAGTGCTTGTTCTCCATTCTCATGTGTATAAACAGGGAAAATCTGTTGTCCTGTCTATTTTAATTCTCAGATCACCCTGAAACAACTAAAGGACAATGGCAGTGTGCTGCCTGGCAGGCGCTAGGCAGAAAGCCAGCTGGCAGGCCATCAGGGTAGGAGACTCCCATTTTCAATGGAGCCAGTTGGAGGCCTGCTTCTCTCCCGCACTACACACATAAAGCCAGCACTACCACAATTGTGCTCTTTTTATATAAAACTCACTCCAACTCCAGAACAGGGGCTCTTTTCTTTTTGAAATGTAACTTTGTGGCATAATTCCGCTCTCCACCTTGTCAGTGGGATTATTCAAAGCTACCATCAGCGCTGTGGTTAAGCTCCCACTTGATGGATTGCTGTTAGTAATTATGTTAATCTTGGCATGTAAAGGTCGTCATTCCAGGGCTGTGGTGGTAATTTAATTTTTTTTATCAACTGCTGTCCTCTTAAAGCATTTTCTGACAATTTACAGCAGAACAGATAGTGTCAAGGCGTATTTTATGTTTGCATTAGAAATACTCTTACAAATGACTTGATGAATGAAGCCTCTACTGTGTTTTAACAAACTCTTAAAGCACTTAAAGAACATCTGCAGAAATTTACTGAGCATATAACATGCCAAAACACTCGCTGATTATTTTATTTTATATATTTATATTAGCAACACTGTTCCGTTTGAACCCTTCACATGCATAGATTCAAAACATGCTGCTGTACTTCACAATACAATTAATTTCAAATACTCAATTGATTTTTCCAGATCAACAGAAGTGAAAGATATGTGCTTTCATGTTGTGTACACATAATTGGATTTACAATGACTCTCCCTTCTAGTTTCCTATGTTTTCTATACACAATCATGGTGTCTCAAACCACTCTCTACTGGCAGACCCCTATTCATTGTCTGTAACTAAGCATATGGTATATCTTATACTTAACTGTATGCTGTAAATTAAATCATTTGCAGTTTCTGTTGTGTAATTACTGTAATAAAATATGTTCCCTAACCCTTTTTTTCCCTAAGTAAAGTCACGGTTGACGCCTGCACTTTAGACTTTCCAGATGCAGCTACTGCTAGCACGAAGCAGTGCGATGCTCAGGGGTACACAGGTGTAGGAAAACACGGTTATGTTTGTGTAAGCTGCCTCCATAAGAAAAAAGGGCTCAATATAACCACCAGTCCAAAACCACAAAGTCAACCATAAAAGCAAACGGCTCTCTTTTGTTTAATTTTACACGTAAGAGCACAACTGTTGACAGACGAGGTGTGACAAGATGGCTGTTTGACCTCGGGTTGGCTCTGTAAGCACATGAGCAGATATCAGACAGCAGCTCGGAGCATAACTACCTGTCTGTGAGCTCTTTTTTTTAGTCCATCTGTCTTATATCTGTGGAAAGCTGTTCATTCTTCCTACGCTGTTATGGAGGTAGTGAAGTCTTATTCTGGTATGAATATCGTCTCTGCAGAGATTTCTTTATATAGATCAAAATGCAGACAGAGTACGAAGGGTCGTATTTGAAGTAGCTCTCATCCCAGAGGATCGAGTCCTGGATCCACTGCGGTGCTTGTTAGATAGAGGCAGTGTATCTGTGCACCTGGGGCACTGACAGGGCATTAGTGAATTTGGGCATTTCCCACAGTGCATTGGGAGGCCCGGCGCCGGGGGAATGATGAGACGATGCGGGTACATATTTGCTCTGTTGTGTCTGACCTCCTTTTTTATCTCTTTTACTGATTGTTCTTCTGCTGTTGGGTCAACTCGGGCCTGTGTGCGCTGAGATGTAAACCGAAAGCCTCTAATTGTCTCTTTGCTCCTGCAGAAGCGCCTTCTGTTCAGCTCATGTACACACAATCGTCTCCTTGGTGGTATTTTTTCCTGTCCTCTTAGTCTCCTCTGCTGCATCTGCACCCATCGCCATGCTAGTATCAGCTCACCCTGTGTGTTTGCTTGAATAATGTCAGAGTGATCAGTGGTGATGACGTGACAGAATGCTGATGGCTAAGCATTTTTTCTGTTCTTGCAGACTGTCAAAGAGAGATGAGATTGCAGAGGAGTGGTAATACATGGAGGGACTGATGGTACATTAAAAAACTGAATTGGCATCTTCTCTCAGGCAACATGACAGGTTTGCAACAAACAGAAAGCCCTGCACTGGGTTTCGGTTGATGCAGTGTAGCTCAGTCTGTAGGACAGTCTGTAGGTCTGGAGGGTCGCCAGTTAAAGTCCCAATACGGACCAGAGTATGGTGGTGGACTTGTAGCTGGAGAGGTGCCAGTTCACCTCCTGGGCACTGCCATGGGGCTCTTTAGCAAGGCATCAGACCTCCAACTCTGGGCACTGTCCATTAATAGCAGCAGCTCACTCTCTCCATTAGTGCATGTGTAGATACTGAGCATGTGTGTGTATTTCAGGCCTGTATGTGATGTGTGTTCTAAAAGAGTGAAAACAGTATAAATTATTATTATTAAGCCTTCGGTTATAATGTGGCTTCTCCAAAGTGGTTTCATAATGTTGCGATTAGTTCTACGTTTTAGTTTATTTATTTATTTATATATATATATATATATATATATATATATTAAAACAATACTATAGAAATACGCCATTTTGAATGTTATTACTTAAACTATAATCTATTAAAAGCAATTTAAAATAAGTGTTTAAGTGTAACGGAGTGCGCATACAGTGTGGAAAATAATTGTTTGAACACCCTGTTATTTTGCAAGTTGTCCCACTTAGAAATCATGGAGGGGTCTGAAATTGTCATCGTAGGTGCATGTCCACTGTGAGACATAATCTAAAAAAAAAAGAAATCCAGAAATCACAATGTATGATTTTTTAAAACTATTTATTTGTATGATACAGCTGCAAATAAGTATTTAAACGCCTGAGAAAATCAATGTTAATATTTGGTACAGTTGCCTTTGTTTGCAATTACAGAGGTCAAATGTTTCCTGTAGTTTTTCACCAGGTTTGCACACACTGCAGAAGGGATTTTGGCCCACTCCTCCACAAAGATCTTCTCTAGATCAGTCAGGTTTCTGGGCTGTCGCTGAGAAACATTGTGATTTCTGGATATTTTCCCTCCATGATTTCTAAGTGGGAGAACTTGCAAAATAGCAGGGTGTTCAAATACTTATTTTCCTCACTATACATCCATAATGGGTTACAAGCGCCTCATCTGCTTTTGTAATTGTATAGCAGTGTCAGGACCAGTTCTAAGGCTCGATTCACACCAAATCAGACATTGGGGTGAAACTGGCAGTCTTCCCATTTGTTTGAATGTGGGTAGTGCGTTTTTCGCTGAAGATTTCCAAAACAAATCAACTTAAAGTGCCCATATTATGAAAAAAACACTTTTTCTGTGATTTGGAGTGTTATCTTGTGTCTCTGGTGCTTCCACACGCATACAAACTTGAAAAAAAAAAACATCCATGCTGTTTTGAGGGAGATACTGTTTCTGAATGTCCTCTGCCTTCAGTCTCCGGGTGAGCTGTTCAAAATCTGCGCAGCTTTTTACATCACTAGCCAAGACGAGGTGGCTAACTGTAACATGCTAGCTCGTTCTCAATGGCAAAACACTGCTACAACACACACTCGTTCACCCTAATCTCCAAAAGAACTACTTCCATGTCCCTGTTCTGCAGGTATTCCACAAGTGTCCCTCGTCTAGAAGAAGTCTCCCAGCTAATCCTGCCTTGTAGTTGGAGAAAGAGTTATCTAGCTGATGTGATCTTACCTAGCGACTCGCATGTGCAACTCCCAACAAGTAAAGAAGTGAGATGTCTCACTCTGTAGCTTAAACAGAGACCTAAACACGCAGGGTGAAAAGAGGACTTAAAAAAAAAAGAACTCAACCTTGCGCTGCGGTGGCCAATCACACAACCAACCACTGATGGACACAATGGAGAGAAAAATGGGCTATTTAAGTGACACTCCCACACCGCTGCACAACCCTGTGCTAATCACCGAAACTCCTGATTTGGTGTGAACGCAGCCTAAATCATTTTCTCTCTCCTGTAACATAAAGCTTTAGCTGAAGCTGGAGCTTGTGTATCTATTCATTTAAACTTTCAGATTTTTGGCTCTCCACAAATTGCAAATTGCACCCTTTTGCGTGGAGGGACAGACCTCCAGTCCCACTCTGACTGCCTTTTGTGAACATGCCAAATTTTATTTCAAATTGAGTATACTGGAGCTCATAATGATATAAATAAAGTTACTTGAATGCAAAGGTGGGATACAGGGGGAGTCCTCTGAAATGGATGATGCAGGCAAATTGCCACCCATCACCAGTTAAGTATTATTTTTATTCTGTAGCTTATTACTTATGCAGTCCCACTTAACCTAAATACATTTTAACTTATGTGGTTGGTAAATTCTTATTCATGGGAATATTTTTAAGGGTAACTAGGCTGGATATGGTTTGTTGTTAGTTTCCACATATCAGGCTTGATAAGGCAGCTGGCTGGAACTCATTTTCTTTGGTTTCCTTACCTCCCACTGAGGGTGTGACCCTCTATTCACACTGGCCATTACAAACTCAGCATTAGTCCCTGCAGGCATTATTGGCACATTGGGGTGTTCGGTTTGTGGTCTGATCACAATGAGAAGGGGTGGAGTTAGGTGATTGGGTTATTACCGGCTCAGATATAGGGAGTAATCGCATTGTACAGGAAGGGGTGGGTTCGGCCATTAACGGCAGGCCTTTAGCATCAGTGCTAATTTTGAGTGTCAGCTGGTGGGAGATTCCTCCCTGTTGTGAGGTTGAATTGTGCAAGCAGCAGATGAAAGAGGAAGCTGTTGAATGGTGCATTTGGTTTTCTTTGGTCCATACCGTTGTATTCTCAGTTGGTGTTAGCAGTGGTGCGCGCACACACACAGTCTCAACAAGTGTCCTTTCTGGTTATGGAGGCTCTTGGGGAAGATGGTATGCCTGGTTCCCAGGCCCCAGTAATGAACTCTCAAGGATAACATCGCCCAATTAATTGGTTCTGTGGTTTAATTGCACAAATGTCTTTGAGCAAGGTTTGGCAAAACTCCCATTCTTTTTTGTTTCTTTCTGCTCCACCACTTTCAATTCTCTTCTTAACCTCACATCCTCCTTTGCTTTAACCAAGTTAAGGTAAAGAATCGCTCCAGTGGAGCAGCAACACGGCTGTGTTCATCAGATTGGGAATGCCTGTGTCTGTTTGCTGTCCCCCCCTCCTTCCCTGACTGAAAGTGTGATAAATTTAATATCTATCCTGCCCAAAACCATCGTGTACTCCCCTCCAATTCCCACCGCATTGTTGGAACAGCTGCTCTCAATAGTGGATTGAAAAATAAGCTCCCACGTTGTTTTAAATCAACTCCTTGGAGGACGAAATACCGAAACCATGTGCAGCGTACATTTGATTTTACTTGAGTGTGATGTGATATGGAATGTGATTCATTGTTTTTACTGTGTTTGAGGAATCAAATAGCAGAAAGTAAATCATAAGCAATATGCCTTCTGGTTTGTTTGTTTGTTTGTTTTACGCTTGAATTTTTTTTTTCCTTCCTTGTGTTAATGATTAACAGCATGACACATCCTAAAAAAACAGTAAACCGTAGAAGGCAGGTAAGAAGGAACTTAAATTAACCTTAAAATAAATGGGGTTGTGAATGCACTGTGAAGCACTTGTAAATTTGCTTCATAGTATTGCCGCCTGGCTCACTATATGACGAAGTCCATGAGATGGAAAATTGGTGTAATCATCTTGGCCTCTAACCTACATTGCACCCTAATTTGGCTGTGGGAGGAGAAGACGGCTGCATCGCAGCTTGGCCTCAGCTTTGGAGGTTGGGGTGTCTTGGGGACGAGGCCAGCTACTACTTCCTGCTTGCCGAGAACAGAGGAGCATTAATATGGCTCAATTACACCAGGCTTTATTAAAGATAATTGGCTATAATTACATGTCCGTGTTCCCCTCAGGGCCCAGTGTAGCCCAGCATCGTGGTAGGGCTAAATAAACATGTATGGCTTAAGGTGCAAAAGGCTAACACTGTGCCATTGCTTTGCCAGTGCAGTGAATAAGAACACTGTCATTATGATATTCTGTAATGATGCACAGTAGGTGCACTGGCAGTAACATAAAGCTGAATGGTGCCTTTGATGGCCAAACATATGCAAATCTTGATATTTTGCTTTTGCACATATGTGACAACCAGCCGACACAAACTAGTTTTGCTGCAGAGGATATTTTGAAAGGTAACCTTAGCACTATGACAATGACAAGTTTGGCTCAGAGAATCACGGCTACCTGAAATGGGATGTGTGGCTAACAAATCAGGATTCGGCATTCTTCTGAAGAATATTTTTCAAAGGGCGTATGGCACAGCCCTGCTATTTATTTAATTTTATTTTAAAGATTTTTTGTGGGGGAATTTTAGGCCTTTAAAAGACAGATGAAGGCGTGAAAGGGGAGAAAGAAGGGGAATGGCATGCGGAAAAGGGCCGCAGGTCGGAGTCAAACCCGCGGCTGCTGCGTTGAGTAAACCCCTATATACGTGCGCCTGCTTTACGAACTGAGTCTCCCCGGCCACTTGAGCATACAGTATGTGCCTAGTTTCCTTAAGTGCTGTCAGCTCTGAGTGGTTTTCAACTGGCATCGAATAGAGCTGAAGTGTTAATATATGCAGTGCCATTTTGTAGAACATCCTTGCATTGTGGCTTAATTTACATAAATGTAATTTTTGAAGAAAAGAATATTCACACTTATCTCAGGTTGCTAGGGAGTGAAGTATTTCTCAATGTGCCATACTACCCAATTTGATCAATCCCAAAACCCAGCAAGAAGACACAAGACAATTGTCTTGAATGGGCCCTCGCACAAATTTTGAAGTCAATCCAGTTAAATCGGTAGGAGGAGTTTGTTAAAGTACACCCCCTGAAAAAGGCCACAATTGTCCAAAACATGACTTTTCAATTCAAAATGGCTGACTTCCTGTTGGGTTTAGGGTATGGCTCCAATAAGCTTTTTTCTAAGTCTTGAAATGATATATGTCTGTGCCTCTATGTGAAAGTAAAAGGTGAGGGGGGGCTTTAACTTTGAAAACTGATGGGTGGCGCTATCAAGCCAATTTGCCAACCCAAAGTCTGAGACCCATATCAGTTTGCAATTTTCACCAAGCCTGATATGTGTACCAATTTTCGTGTGTTTTTGAGTAGCCTAAGCACCTCAAAACTGCACTCGAACACTATTAATAAGTATATAATATAACTACATATTAATATAATATATACAATAAGATGAACGAGAAACATTTTGAATTTCAATAGGGCCTTCGCCCATGACAATGTCGGTGCTCGGGCTCTAAAATGCCAACAGCTTTTTCTGGAGGGACTTGTGCCAGTTGTGTAGGAGTTGTAGAAGTGACTAATGACAAGTCCGTCAGAATTGGCTGACATCATGCCGGGTGTCCTGCTTGGGTAAAATATGGCAGTGGACTATTAATCTGAGGATGGTGGACAGAACTTGTTCACCTTTCTGACAGCATATTAATATCTGTTGGGTCTTTAATCAGGCCACAATGTCAGAGGATTATTTTAAGACCTGACAGAACCGCTGGGCCACTCCTCTCTAGATGAACCAAGATGAAAGACAGACTATCCACCATCAGAGACAGAAAATGAGTTCATTACTGTAATTAGGCCTCTCTCGCTCGCCCATCTCTCCTTTGCCATCCCTTCCTCCTGTTCACCAGGCCTTGTGTCTTAAACACCCATAATGGTGATGCATTACTCCAGTAATAAAGGGCTGTTAGCAAAGCAGACTGCCCACCCTTCAACTGCTGCCTCCCTTGCACACACCACCACAAAGGCAAGGACAGAAAACAGCCTCCTCCAGGTCAAACAGAAGATAGATTCTGCTGACCACGTAGCCTGTGGCACTCTCTATTTGTTGGGGGTGCAGGGGGATGGATGTGGAATGAGACATGCTACAACTGTGTGCATTAATCACTGTCGCAGGGAGAGTAGTTAATAGAAGGCAGGAACGGGGAAATCGGACCACCATGTTCACTGGTTTACCAAGTCCTGTCCTCCAATGTGAAATAAAGTCCAGCTAACCCTTTCCTGACCCTGTGTAGCAGCACAAACAGAAAGAGCCGAGCATAAACAGACTAGTCTCCTGCGTTTTGTTTTTGCTATGAATTTACGAGTGGGAAAAAGATTGGTGGTGAAACTAGAAGGCTATATAACACTGGTGTGTGATTTGTTTTTTGTTTTTTATTGCTGGGTTTAAATCTGGATGTCCATTTTTATTTAACGTTTTGACATAATCCTGTTTTCTCCTAAAAGTTGGGCTTTGATTGTTTGTCTGTGTTGACAGCATTACACCCCTCTATCTTGTTTTAGCTGCTCGACACAGACTACTGTGAAAAGTCATTCACCCTTCTGTTTTGTTGTCATGCTTTGAGATTATACATTGTCAATTTCTTTGTTTTTCTTGTTTCTCAGTCATCTGTTAAAGCCTCTGTTAAGAGTGTCACCATTGATAAAGATGTTTGCACAGGTGGCACATTTGGCTGTCACGAACTGTAATTGCGGGTCTGAAAGGACTGTGTTCAGTCAACGTGTGACATTTGGGAGTTGGTCAGCAGACATTCCATTAAGTTGCCTCTGCTACCTGTCATGCTGGGTAAGAGACCTGGGATCGATTTTAGTATATATAGAAATCTAAATTAAATGTCCAGCAACAAGATTTGAGTTATGGCAACAGGATATCTAGCATAGTGTCCAAGGGTGATGGATGTTTAGGGTTTTGAAGCCGTGCATTCAGCAGAGGTAACTTTTCCTGACTTTATCAAGTAAAGAATTAAGATTCACAAATATTATAAACAAAATACACAATCCTAGATCTACATATTTAGACATTAATTTCTTCAAAAAAAAAAATGTTAACATACGATGTGTGTGTGTGTGTGTCTGTAAATAAGAAATTAGGTATAGCACATTTTGAATGGGTGGATTCACTTTGTAAGTTAGAATTCATTGCTTTATGTAGAAATAATAAAACCAAAACCAACTTCATACCCAAATCTACCACTTTAGCCTTTTCAGAAAGAGACTTTCCATTCCATTATTCATCATTCGCCAACTTAAATGAACAAACATATATCCCAGAACAGTACTCGTTGCTCCATTATGCATTCACATGACACAACACCGTATCTTGCTGTCCTCTCTAAGCCTTGTTTTAAATACAGTGGCACTACGGTGTCTTAATTGCTGTGTTCATAACAACACAAGAGAGAGAGAGAGTATAGTTTGGCAGTAAACCTAATTTATTCCTACACATTTGGGTCATGCATGCATTAACCTGTATTTGGCCCAGGCTGAAGCGCATACTTTCTTATTACTGTGTTTCTGAGTTTCCCCTAGTGTATTTGGTCTAGTCTGGCCTGTAGCGAATCTTGATGTGACCCACATATTCATCCCAAAATAGTACACCCTCCTCCTTAACAGTAAATGAGAAATGTAAACAGTTGTCTGGGAACAGAAGATATCATATTAAAGGCCAGTAGACAGAGCTGAAGCAAAGATTGGGAGGCCGGACCCAACTTCATCTGTCATGTTCACAGTAAAACCTCAGAGAATAGCTTCAACAGGGCTTCAATGAAGAAAAAAAAGAAAAATAGCTATTAGGTGCCCTGTTCTCTGTGATGTGGAAGGTTTACTTGAAAACTCATGGGGTTTTCACATGATTGCAGTAGTATAAGGAATGAGGCTGCACCACCAGCCCCAAAGAACAAGAAAAAAGCATTTAGGTCAATATGGAAAGACTTGTAGTCCCTTTTGCAACATGGTGTGGTGTGATCTTCTATGCAGAAGTCAGTGTTTGAGGAGAAGAATCTAGTGTAACCCCTCAGTCACTAACCCCCGCTGGACCCTACAACATATTTTATTTAGAGAGGCGTTGCTCTCTTCCTCTTTTTTTGCTTTCAACATCAGTATAGTATTTTGTTTGTTTGCATCTTTCTTATATTGTCCATGTCAAATTGTTTTTTTGGCCAACCCAGCTATTCAACACAATTCCAAGTGTGGCTGATACACCGCATCATTAATAACAGATAAAAATAGAAACCATGTGAGTTTGCAGCAATGTACCTGACATCTGAAATACCCAAGAGGGAACAAAGTGTTTTTTTTTCAAGGACAAGCCGACCAATGTTTTCGCTATCCTTCTCTTTGTCCTCAGATGTTCAGGTTAATGAATAAAACTGCTGACATCAGCCTTTTATGTTTATTATTTCCCCAGTTGAGCAAAACTGAACAAGGGGAAAGAGTAAACTTTCATTTCTGTATGGGAGTTGACCGCAACACCATATTTCAGTTAATTTGTGCCTATTATATATACATATATTATATTACATTTCAGTTATTTTGTCACAGCCAATTTACCCCATCGGTTCCTTGTTAATTTTCCTCCTGACCAACTACATCTGATAAAAAGGCAAAGTGTCATTGCCGTTGAATATGCAAAACTATCTCTCCCGTATAATTTGCAGGCTCAATGATGCCGCGAGTGGTTGGATCATATATTGGTACATGTGAACATTTAGCTGAACATCTGCCTCTTGTTGCTGTAATTTGCCTCACTGCCATCTGTTAGGCATTGGCTGGAAGCACCAACACAAATCTAGATCTATCTTGTTATAAACCCATAATGGCATCAGCTCCTCTCAAATACACTAATTAGCCATATTCGATGATATGCTCTACATAGTTCCAAAACTAATACAGCCCTACATACCCCTTAGTGGGAGTTTATTACAAGATACTAGGGAACAGACTATTTAAGTAAGTAGTTGATCATTTTTATAGTTGAATGGAGTTTGATGTGTTTTAATTTTGAGGAATACAAACAGATTTTTCTGATTTTAAATGAAAATGTCATAGTTACAGTGTTTTAAACTTCTCACCATGTGCTAATATTTTCTTCTCTGTTTTGTTTCTGTGCCGTAGGTCCAACACTTCCAGCTGTCATTCGGCATTGGCGGCACACTGTGAGAAAAGACTCCACGCTGCTGTGCCTCAGCGCTCCTTAGACACTTGTCCTTGACATCCAAATGCTGAGTGTCGAGCATCGTGCCAGACGCCTTTTGTGAGTTATGATGACGGCTGCTTCACTGACTCAGGAAAGAGGCTCCTCCTAGGGTCACCAGTGAGCAAATCACATGATGTAATGAAGAAGGGTCCTGAAAGTCTGCTCTTCTAGGAGTCTGCCAGCGGGGTTTGAGTATTTTGAGCCCTGTGACAGATAACAAATCAAACCTCGTGGGAATTGTGGGAGGCCCAGAAGAATACTTTAGAGCCATGCAGTCAGAGGAGCTATTCAACAGGAAACTCAAAGCCCTGAATGGAAACATGGGACCACCAGCCACCAACATGCAGGGGAAACCTGAAGGTGCAGGCAAAACAAATGGTACTCCAGCCATGCCTAAAATGGGTGTCAGGGCCAGGGTTACAGACTGGCCACCTAGGAAAGATGGATGGGATGGACGGCCTTCACCGAACTATCAGAGTGTGATACCAGTGTTTCAGAATGGCCAACCGGAACATACTGTAGAAATAATGGAGCAAGGAGAATCAGTCTGCCTGGAGGTAGACTACTGTGACAAATACACACTGAGTGACCTCCTCAGCCAATCCCCACTCAAGGGTCTACATCCTATCCGCCAACGCAGTAACAGCGACGTTACCATTAGTGACATTGACTCTGAAGACATAATGGACCAGAATGCTGTCAATCCAAACACTGGGGCCTCGCTGCACCGTGAATACGGCAGCACATCCTCCATTGACCGTCAGGGCCTGAGTGGAGATGGCTTCTTTACCATGCTTAGGGGCTACCGAGTGGACACTCTGGACCATCGTAGCATACCACCTTTGGGTTTCCCCGAGTTGTTAAGGTGCGACGCTTCCCTCTCCCCTAGCCTGCAGACAGCAACCCAGATCGCCAGGGGTGAGATAGTCCACATTCCAGGCTACGACTACATAGACAACGCTCTCCTCTACAGCCGGGAGCCAGAGAGGTCCTTCATGAGGCGTCTCAAATCTGAATCATCTGAACCGTCTCTGTTTAGGAAACTGCGGACCATAAAGAGTGAGAGTGACGCCTTGCGGCTCTCAATAGAGGATGACCGGCGACCGCTTAGCTTCCAAAAATGCTTTGCACACTATGACGTCCAGAGCGTTCTTTTCAACATTAGCGAGGCGGTGGCAAGCAGAGCCAACCTGAGCCAGAGGAAGAATACCACTACTGGGGCTTCAGCTGCCTCAGCTGGACTAGGGCCTGGAGCTGTTGGGGTGCCTGGAGGTGGAGCTGTGGCTGGACCCGGAGCCGGGATGGATGGCGGAGCAGCAGGTTGTAGCAGTGGAAATGCACCCATGTTTGAGTCTCCACTAGGCAGCAGGGAGGACTTGAACCCGAAAGAGAACCTGGATGCTGATGAGGGGGACGGGAAGAGCAACAGTTTAGTGCTGAGCTGTTCACACTTTCGGAATGAGATCGGTGGGGAGGGAGAGAGGAGGATATCCCTCTCCAGAGCCAACAGTGCCAACTACAGTGGTTTGTCAGAGAGCTGCTCTTTTGAATCGTCTTTAAGTTCCCACTGCACCAATGCGGGAGTCTCTGTACTGGAGGTGCCTCGAGAAAATCAGCCTATCCACAGGGAGAAGGTCAAGCGCTACATCATTGAGCACATCGACCTTGGAGCATACTACTACCACAAGTACTTCTATGGGAGAGGTAAGGAACGATGTGTGACTTTTGGGTTTTCAGACATTAAAACAGTAATGATACTGAAGGATTTAAATGACTCAATGTCGAGGAGTATTAAACGTTCCAGGCCAATTCCAGTTTCCTTGATATGACGCAGAATGCTGTGTGAGAGCAAGTTCTTAAATGAAACAGCTTTGGCTCATTGGGTCAGATATCTTGACGGCCCAGTTATTTTTGTAGGAACAGATGAAATAAGGGCCGGAACAATAGCAGGCTTGTGTTTGGTACGAGGGTGTGTATTTCACTTCCTTGGGAGAGGAGCGGTCATGTCCTCTCTGTGATATTGCCCTGAACCTTTCGGAGAAGCTGTGATTAGTCATGTGAGAAGAGAGAGGTGAGCGAGAGGGTGTGTTGCAGCTGTTCCCTGTGGGGGCCACAGGGGTGTGAGGACCCCTCTTATGAAACTTTAGGATCAGTAAAACTATGCCAAGGTCCCAGGTCCCCTCGTTAAAACATCTATGTGACTGCCGCTGGAAATACCATGCAGATCCCGACCCATCACCGCGTTATACATATCTGTTTTTCCCACTGTCTGTGTTCGCTGCTCTCAGCAGATCGAATTACCCATTCTTGAGCGTCTCCAGAAAACAGCTGCTTCACCTTTCACACCGAGAGATGCCTGACCTTCTTCAAAAAGAAATTCTGTATTTAAAAAAAAAAAAAAATAATAATAATCTTCAGCGTGACAGTGTGTAAACTCCAATTGAGGCTCAATAGCTCTTGGCTCTGTTCTACTTAGGCCTACACTGTTTGACTGTACCATTGAGCTTACTTTGATAATCATTTACAATGAAATGTGGCTTCAGGTAGTGTTTATGCACAATGAACACATCCCTGGTGTAGTTGTATCATGTTTTTAACCTCTTTCTGTAGCAGGTCAATGTATATTTAAAATGTCCTGTGTTGCTGTCAGTTTTATTTTGATGTAGGTTTTACAGAAGATGCCTTTTTCACTGTATGTGGATGCATGCTGTGCCCTCTTTTCATGAGGTGTTTAATCAGAGAGACAAGTCTGTCGTCACCTCTGCTTCACCATAAACACACACACACACACACACACGCACGCACACACACACACACAGGCACACACATATGGCCACGTGTCACCACTTTAGGCCAAGCTTTTTACAACCTGGGCTGAACATTGATCCTATTGATTGCCTAAAGTCATTTTCCCTTAGCAACAGGAGTGTTTCTCCCAAGGCTGCCTTAATGGACACAATGTTTCATCCACACCCACTGGCTAGGACTTTTTACACATAGGTTAGGTCACATAAATGTGGGTAGGCAATAGATGTAATAAAAAGTAAGGACATACTGTGTAAGACTTGGTGTAAGAGTGTAAGATTTTGAAAGCATTTCTGCAGTGTGGAGTGACAGGCAGATGGAAAAGGGGCATAATTTGATATGACAATCAAAGCCATCACTTATGCAACCTTTGGAAAACTGTCAACACCAAGTGATGACTAACAGTGACATGTTATAGAAAAATCTTGACAAAAAGCTGTCCTCTACAGTTAACACTGTCTCCCTCGCTGTGCTGTCGGTTTTCTGATGTCTTAGTGACTCGTATACAAAGGCCTCCTACCATTATTTGACCTTATTCCTTACAGAGCATTCCTTCTCAGCCCTGTCCCTGGTAAGCCATGCATTCCTCGGGCGGTTAACCCTGCATTGCCTCCATACAGTTAATTTATTATTTATGTTGATGATGTGTTTTGCCCCAAGGTTAATGTCACAGTGACAACAGCATATTTACATAGCATCCTCCACGCGGCATGGATGCAATGTCAAAACTTCTGTAGAAATCTCTTTGTGAATGTCAGTGCTTTGTGTTCCTGCTGAGGTTTTTCTTTTGTTGTCTGCTGAATCCAGGTCTTTCTGCCCAGCTTTAGCCTGGATTAGGGGGAGTTTGCTCAAGACCACGCTTTTTGTGTGCTAAGCTCTACTCCTGTCCATGTCCTACACACACACACATACTAAAGCTGAGCACTTTATGACACAACTGTCACGGCGCTGCTCCATTTGACTTGTTTATTAACCTCTAACAGAAACAAGTCAGTGTGCTTCTACGATTTAAAACAACTCATCCGATGACCATGTGCCCCTTGGCTCACCGGGGTCGATTAAACAGTCAAATGGCGCAGATGTTTGCACGGAAGGTTTTGTGCTGGATTGGCCTACATTATAGGACTACAGGTTTGATTAACTGTACTTTCAAGGACTCCAAAAAGGCAAAACTTGCATAAATAGAGATTATGAAATAAATAATCCTATGCATAATACAGAACAATCATAAATAAAGTGCCCAATGATTGCATCCATCCATCTCATCCAACAATTAAGCTCAACTCTGTTTATTCGTTATCTTATCCTTTTTGGCAGGTGAACGGTCGAGGGGGGTGGGGCTAAACTTATTCATTAATTTACATATTCCCTTGTATTCACGGTATGTTTAATTAGACGTTTTGGAGTCTTTGGTCAAAATTAACCCTCCCTTCGCCAGCAAAACATTTTTCTATGACCCTCAAATGATTTTGGGGGAAAAAAGGCACGAGCCCATAACCCTGACCCTAGCTTTTCCTGAAGCCTTACCAAAGATGTTAAGAATTTAGAAGCATATAGTTTCATGGTTTACATCATGGATTTCATCTGTCCATTAGATTATTGTATATTTGCTGCACAAATTAACATCTTGACCTGAGAGTGGAAAAAAGAGAAGGTCTCTTTCGTTTAGGGCCAATCAGGTGTGTACTATACTCTCATTGTGATTGAATTGTTCATCGTTTTCTGCATGGTATAAACTATTTTTGACCAACAGTTCATATAAATAAATTCATAAATCTGGTTGTCAATCCCCAAAAATGTTTAAACCATGCAGCTTATGTTTCACTAAAAGACACAAATACTTTAAGCCTGGCCAGAGGGGACAGCCTGGTGGCCTAGTGGTTTAGGGCACATACCATGTAGCAAGTATACTTTGCCTTGTCAGTCTCTTCCCATATATCCGTCCTCCCTGCAGTCAATTATCAATGACCTTGCGTGATGTACCCCTTTTTTAGCACGGTTTGTAAAAGGTCAACAGTAGCAGGAGCAGTATCTATAGTGGGGCGAGTCATAGTCCTGTGGATGAGTCAGCTTATGAAGGTGGGCGTATGTGGTCGGATCATAAATTCATCACTTTGAAATGAATAATCTAAAACATCATTATTATTTTTTAATCTGAGTCCCAAATTCATCTTTAATACTGAATGATGTTGAACAAAAAATGTGCCTATGTCTGTAATAATACTTTGAGAAGCCCAATGCTGTGTGGAGGATCTGGGTCAGACTGTCCAGGGCTCTATTTTTATTTTGTTTGCTTTTTAATTCCCCATGCTACCACACGCAGGGCTTTAATCCAAAGTGAATCAATTTCAAATCTCTACTGAACCCCTGCTGCTTTCTGCCATCAGTGTCACAGCTCGCCCATGGCCAATAATGCACATAGTTTTTAGTGTATATAAATATATCAATAATAACTCAATAATATAAATTGAACATGGTTATAGATTCTAATTCTAAAAGAAATGTATGTCTCTGTGAAGTAAAAACAATCTTTTTACAACTTTACAATCCAGTAAAGTTGACGTCAACTAAGAGCCCTTATTGTGATGCTTAATGTGTTTATTTTTGCTCAACCTCCAGAGCATCAAAACTACTTTGGAGTCGATGACAATCTGGGACCGGTGGCTGTCAGTGTCCGCAGGGAGAGGCTGGACGATGGGAAGGAGAAAGAGGGAATGCAGCACAATTATCGAGTCACCTTCAGAACCAGTCAGGTAACTATAATGAGCACTGATGAGCACTTTTTCTGCACTGCTAGTTGTCTTAAATCAACTATTAGCGGTGTATGGTAGGAGAACCCTGACTTGTACCACTCTATTAAAGAATTGGCTGAAACCCCAAATATGCTTTTAAAGGATATTTCTCATTTATTGCATTCTGCAAGACACGTTAAGGCCACTTAGCTCAGGGCTCAGTCAGGCAGTACAGGAGTGCAGGAATGCTTCAGTGCCCCTGCAAACAAGAGGAGGCTTCTCATAGCTCTCCCTTCCCAAATCTGCTCCTAGCACCCTAATGGGTCCAATGATTCTGTGCCAGTTGTGACTCAGTTGGCCAGTCATGCAAACACTGGTGCAGTCTATCTGAGTCAGCGTCTCGCTCTCCCACAACCTTACACACCCACGTGCGCCCACATGTACACACAACATGCTTAATCCAAACTGAGATGCAAACTCCCACTGTCCCTGGTGGTACAGAAACCTCTCCTTGATTGATGCTGGGTGGTCTCATTTACTAAATAATTCAGGTGCAACAGATGTGTTAGGCAGGGAAATGTCACTGATATCTAGTGCCAATCTTGGTGTAAAACACCACTCCCACGATGAAACAATGTATCTGGGTCATGGTAGGCCTGCAAGTAGCGTGCAGATAATGTTTGAACTCCCCAATCACTTGAGTGTCTTTTTGCATGCGCTGCAATTGTTTAGCCCTAGCTATCTCTGCCTCCCTGTCCCACTCTCACTTGTTAAGTAATCTGTTTTTCAGAAAGCTTCTCTGTTGGACAGCCATTGACTTTTGACATTTATGTCCACAGGCTGTGCAGATAAAAATGGGATTTATGGGCGTAATTGTGTCTGTGATGTTCAAAACAACAGCACAGAGTCGGAGTTTTGAAGCTGTTTGGGTCAACATTTACTGGCATATTAATGATCTTACTCGTAAAACACCACTTAACAACTAGTGCTCAGTTGGCCAATCTTAATTATTCAGAATGTGAGTTCCTAATGCTTTACAATGAAACCAAAATGGAGCAAGTGCCCTAAATACTATGGCATAACTTTAAAGGATATTATGATTGGCTTCCTTTCCAACATTTTGAAATAAAATATAATGGCTTAATGAAATCCAAACGAACAAAATCACAGATTCACAGAGATACTGACATGACATAAAACCTAATCATCTGTCTTTTCTGCTAGCTGACCACACTTCGTGGAGCCATCCTGGAGGATGCCATTCCATCCACTGCAAGACACGGCACGGCCCGCGGCCTGCCGCTGAAAGAAGTGCTGGAATACGTCATCCCTGAGATTAATATCCAGTGTCTGAGGCTGGCCATCAACTCCCCCAAGGTCCCGGAGCAGCTACTGAAGCTGGACGAGCAGGGTGTGAGTACATCGAGATGTCCTCAGTGTTTTGAGTGCCTTGGTCAGTGATGTTTGGGAAATACGTCTATTTGCTCCTTGTGCAAAAGCCGCAGTGTAAAAATGACAATTTGGTTTGACTCAATCCCTTTCTTTTCTTGTGTCTTGACGTCATTGTGGGATTGCCAGGGAACCAGTGGATAATCTAGAAATTCACTACATCTGAACAAGAAATGTTCGTCACAAAAGCCCCATAAAACTTATTTTTTGTTATTACTCTTTGGTTCTTGTACAGATAAACTAGATATATGGGTGTTTTATTAGTGAAGTTATGTGGTGCTGTTGGGTGGATTTTGTTACCTTCTGATAGAGCACAGCTAGCTGTTTTTTCCTATTCCCAGTCTTTATGCTAAACTAAGCTAACCTAGACTGGATAAACCCTGCCCACTCTGCCAGCGATTTGATTTCGTCTTGCAGTTCGGTCTGGAAACCTGCATGTTTAATTCTCCTGCTTCACAATTTTGCAGGAACCAATCACAAACTGGCTTATCTACCTGCCGTGGTATTGGGGGGTTTAACACGATGACGATGGAGAAGCGACCAAGCAGCTTCTTGTTTACATTCAAGAAGCGGCCAGTGAACGCCACTGAAGCGCAGCAACCCGTTAATGCCGCTGTCGCTTCCACGTCACCCAAATTGTTGGTCTGATTGGTTGAAGTCATTTGAACTATGCCCGTTGGTCCTACACCTCTTGTGCAGAGAAAATACAGAGCAGACTCTCCAGATAGTTGGAATTAGAAAATGATGGACTGTATTGATATTATGATATAAAGTAAATCTTTTTATTTCAGATACATCTGTTTCTGACATTTACGTCAGCTATAGAAGGAAACTGGAGGGATTAACTTCAAATAGCAGGAACTCCCATATGTGGGCCGCTTAACATAGATGAACACAGGCTTCTGTAAGCCAATATCCCACTTAAATAGAATCAATATGAATCCCACACTCTCTGTAGCCAGCATTGAGTACTTTGACATACATTCTCTGCTGATAGGACAGACACAAGCTGAAGTAACTCATTTTTGACAACTTACTTCATCTGTGAGCGGATGATTTGGTATTCTTCCTGCACGGTGGAGGATGTCATCTTGCATTATCTCTGTTTGAATAAGCTGACAATTACTGAAATGGGCTCTTTATAGTCACAGGTGTCAGAGATGGATTCGTTGTTTGATCTTAAGGCTTTTAATTTCTCATCTAATGAATCTGCAAGATGGAAAGAAGTGTGGGGGGATTAGCTAGTGCTGCATTGCTTGTCTTACTATTAGAGAATTGGCTGCTTATTAGTGAAATTACATTCATTAGCATGAGCCCATCCTTCCAATTGACAGGGGTACGGCTCTTTTATAATGCAAAGTGTCAGCCATGACCCTCTTGTATATTAAGATTTTGTTACAACAAGAGCAGTGTAGTGTCCCCTCCAAAGCAAGTTAAATGCACTTAAGATGATGACAGACTTTGTGTATCCAATTATGGCAAAGTAACTTTGTAAGTGAGTGCTCTAGGAAGTACTTCCTGCCAGATCGTAAGGAGCTTGTTCGGGAGTTTGTTCACCTGCCATACTCCCAATGCCTTTGGTATTAGAAACTATCTGCAGATACAGATACTTTGATATAAGACCGAAACTGACACTCATGGAAAAAAGCAATTAAGTAATGTAAGAAACTGCCTTCAGAGGAGTAGAGCCCAGGGTAAGTGCAGCCCAAATCTCTTCCAACTGGCACTCCTCCTCACAGACCTCAAACTGAACGCCCAGTGGAGGCCAGTTTTATATTTGGACATCAGTATTTTTGGACACTACTGTTTTAATCATTAATATTATGCTTCCAGTGCAAATGTTTACACTGGAAGCCCCGTAATGTTCTTTTTAACCATGCTGGACTTTCACCGCCCCTCAAATGTGTTTATGTGAGGAAGCTGATATTGGACAGGAAGAGCTGCAACTCAGAACTGAGAAATAAAGTGGTCTGCCAGGCTTGTTTTTGTTTGTCTGAGTGCATAATTTTCTTCTTCTGCTTGTAGAAAGCTTTATCCTCTTGTGTTTGTGTATGCACACTGCTGAAGAGATGTTAGTAGAGTGTGTGCATGTGAGTGTGAAAATGCTTCATTTTGCTGTGAACAGAAAGCATGACAGTGAATGAGAATATCCTGGAGCCAGACAGCCTTCACAATAACCTCATGATCAGTTCTGCAGAAATAACATCTCTGAAAGCAGTGTTGGAGACCGTGCTGTAATGGTCCTGGATGTAAGAAGAGAACTGAGCATGTGTATTTCAGATTACATTGTAGATCACAGTGAGCTGACCGTGTGCAGATGGACTGGGAAAAGCATTAGGCAGATTTTTGAAATGTGATTTTTATACTTTTTTTTTCTGAGAAAGCCGTTGATGTAAAATGTCTATCTGTTGTTTCCATCTCAAGATTAAAGTCTGGAAAATGGCAGAATTATTGTTTAATAGAAATTGTTTATCAGCCGTATCAGTTTCCGAATTAAAAATGTAATTTTAAGGTTTCATTTATAATTCCTGATAATAAAAGCGGGGATATGAAAATATAAAAGCTAGCCTGCGGGCGTCTGCATGTTACTGCACATAATGGAGTTTGGTGATAGTAAAGACAACATCGAAGAGGTCAGAGAAAGGTTACTAATCTTTCCCTTTTAATTATGCGGAACAAATTACCTCCTTTCTAACCGAGAAAAGCAGTTATCTGTATCATAACGTGAACAAAGAATAAATGCATGACTCCGCCCAATTGCCAACACTGTCTATCAAGTTAATGTACACGAGTCAACAGGTAAAACCTTTGCAGGACCATAAATCATGTCTGATGCCCACAGCAACAGCTCAACTCTGAAGTGTAATTCAGGCTTAAGTGAGATCTGTTCCACATGTAATCTACCACCTACAGAGGCTGTTATTGCACTGCTGAAAGAAATCCGTCTCCCTTATGTAAATCAATGCCCTGTCAATGATATTATAGCTGGAGAATTAACATGAAATCATGCATTGGCCACAATGTTTTCCCCATCATTTTCCCCACATTTCCATCTACATTTTGTGTTCCCCTTTTTTTTAGAAACGGAACATGAACACTTTTGCCCAGAAACGGCACACAATTGTGTAATGGTGCATGATGATTGTAGCCAGATTTTTTTGGAGCCGTATTGCTTAATTTGTGCTGCATCGGGACGCTGCAGTGCAGACAGATGTCACAGTGATGTTGTGTGTTGTGTTAGGGCACCGCTGTATCCCTTAGGTGCATTTCAGAGATCTCCAAGGGGAACGTTGTCCTCGTTTCTCTCTCCACTCATTAAGTATCTTTCTATCATTGCATTTATAGGGTTTTTGTTAAAGAGAAGGAGAAGGGAGAACTGTTTTTAACGCCCTCCACCTCTGGACAGATGGAGGAAGAGGAACATTAGGAGGAAAAGATATGTAAAGAGAGAAAATAAATGCAGTCGAGCAGCGTATGCTCAGATTTTTAGCAAGTGTAATATTTTAGCTAATCACAGATCCATTAAATAGGATAAAGCTTTTTTTTTATGGCTGCTTTACCTAATCAGAAGTTGATGCCACCCATCAAAGGCGGTTACACAATAAGCTTTACCTCAGGAGCATTACTCATTTATACTGTATGTCCTGATGTGTTTGCACTTTTCAGGCAGAGACAAATTTTCACCAAAGGGCAATGCGATTGTCCTTGCCGTCCACCAGTCTAAATGGAGTAGGAGGTTAAGTGAGCCCATATAAGGCGGGATAAAAAATAGAAGACCACATCATTGCACATCAGACCATTTCTACTGGGGTTGATTGTATAATAGCTTTCTGTCCAGTGCAGGGGCTTTAGTGCAGAGCAGACTGAGAGCAGAGAGGAAGCCATCATGACAACAGTGTCAGGATCCGTGTCCAATTGGTTTCAGTATATAGATCATTGTGTGAGCTTTCACATTCAGAGAAACCTTTTAGTTTTGCCGTATTGACACATTTACCGTAGGTCAAGAGCACGCTGTCCTTTGCTGTGAATTGTTGGGTAACAGGTGCCAAACGCAGGGGGTTCTTTTTCAACTATTTTTTCCCCTTTGCCTCTCTGTCTTGGCCAACATTAGGGAGCTATGAGCCATGAAAGATTCATGGTGGTGGAGAGGGCTCTCACTCTCACCGTGCAAGAAGTATCACTCCGGAAGTTTTATTTCTTCATGTCTCATTGTCAGACAAGTTCATTCCAGGCTTGTCATTTCTGGATAATATTAATGCTTGCAGTGAACACCTGTGAGATTTGGCTGGCTTGTGTATGTCTATAAATACTCCCCTTTGTGAATAAGACATGTATCCTTATTGAGGCGTTAATTAATCAAGAGTATTGTTAGTGGGGTGTTAGGGAGATCAGTGTTGTTGCCATTCAATGCCTCTTTTTTAGTATAGTATATTTTACTTTACCACACATAAGTGTTGCTTCAGGATTTTTATTTTTTTATTTTTTTTTTTTTTAGAAATAATTAAAATGCTGTTGCCGGCAGCTTACATAGTTTTCTGCCATAAACCAAAGGTTACCTGCTGTGTGACTGTAATTCACTCCCTCGTTGCTCCACAGCTGCTAGCAGCTTTTTGCCCAGCTTGATTTATGCTCCGCTCAGAGCTCCTGAACATCCATAGCCGGGCTTCACAAAAGAGGATTTCAGCTCTCTCCTAGAAGGGTTATGAAGGCCTTCACATTAGCTATGAGATGATGGAAAGTGGGCACTCTCATGCTTTGAGTGCTTAATGTACAGTATGTATGAGTGTGGTGGGTGTGAGCCGTATCAGCAACAGGAAATGATACTTACCCGATGAGTGTCTGTGTATGTTCCCCATTCCAGCTAAGCTTCCAGCACAAGGTGGGAGTGCTTTACTGCAAGGCGGGCCAGAGCACAGAGGAAGAGATGTACAACAACGAAAGTGCCGGACCGGCACTGGAAGAGTTCTTGGATCTGCTTGGCCAGAGGGTGCGCCTCAAAGGGTTCACCAAGTACAGAGCTCAGTTGGATAACAAGAGTAAGATAATAAAAAAATTTAAAAAAAATACATCAAACCTAAAGGTTCACAAAGTGAAAGACCACACACTTTCCATCCTGCTGAGTACAGGGGCTCTGCTTTTTCATTTTGTTTATTTTAGGGCTGTAATGGTTTTTTTTAAGTCTACTTAAATTTAATCTTGATTTATTTTCAATTACATCATCAGCTTATTTAACACAATGGCCTTTTGTAACGAGGCCGGAGAACTTGACTGCCCTGTCCTGTGTTACAGCGGACTCCACAGGCACACACTCTCTCTATACCACCTATAAGGACTATGAGCTGATGTTTCACGTGTCCACCATGCTCCCCCACACACCCAACAACAGACAGCAGGTGAGTAAACTCCACACTTCACTTTATCCCTTTCAGCAGACCACCATGTTTGCTTTGCTGTGTAGTGAGCCGGAGATGGTGGTAATAAGTCCCAGAGTAGCTTTCTTTCAGGATTTCTTCAATCCGGGCTCCTGCCAATCTTGCCCACAGGCTCATTTTGCCCAGTAATGACTTATCAGTTGAAAGCATGAGCACTGCCATGGTAACGGTACCCCACAGTAGGATTTTAATCAATGCATCCCCAGGGGCTGGACCCGTTGTGGTATTAGATGGGCTTCTGAGTCTATCTGCGCTAACAAGTAGAATTAAGTGCATACAGTGGTGGACTGGCGAGCGATGGCCCAACTAAGCCGCCATTACACAGGTTGAGCCCATAATAAAAAAAAAAAAATGGATACAACCCTATAGCGATACTAACAGTGTAGATACTGAGGGAGGCGGTTAGTGAGTCAGGGGCAGGATCTACAGTGAAACACTGCAGAGATCTAAGCTATCAAGTGCATCTAAGACGTCTGATTGGCAAGATTTAGGGGGGGTTGTAATTATATTTCGAGTCCAATAGTTTAATTTAATCCCTGGTGGTAATCTTCCAGGAGGCCCAAGCAGAGCTCACCACATAAATTTGTTCACCTTTCCAATTTACCTGGAAACCTTCTAATCCTGCTTGTTTTGGGCTCTTACTGACCCTCACTGCCAACCAGAGAATGAGATTAACTGTCTGCACAATTCAACAATGCAAGCAATCTAAATTGGGTTTGGGGGAATATGTCTCCATCACCCAATAAAGCCTAAAGGTGAGAGAAGCAAGCTTGTGGCCGGGAGGTTGTCGCTTCAATCCCCAAACCGACCGATTGCCCTCCCTCATGACCACCACTGAGGTCCCCTTGAGCAAGACCCTAAACCACAATGGCTCAGTTGGAGCTGCTCAGTGGCCAGCAGATCAGACTGGTTGTACTGGGCTACTTCCAGGTGTGAATGTGTGTAACTGTTTGAATGTGATCAGGACCTGCAAAAGAGAGGCATCAGTGAAAGTCCCCTGAATAATTATAGGTTAAAAAAAGAATTATGTTCACAGAAAACATCTCCCTTTTCCAATAAAACCTTTATCTTGATATCGAAACAATATTTCAGAATCAAAAATATTAAGCTGTATCAACAAGTAAACCTGTGTTAAGAGCTATGTAAATATTTTTTTGTTGTCCTTATGGTGCTACTAATGGCAAAGACATCCTTTAAACTTGTCACTTTACATTTAAATATTAAGGGGACTTCAAGTTCCTTGACTTTCAAACCTGACATAATTGCCCTCCACAAGTGAACTATTGTACTATAATTATTCACCCTGTATGTGATGCCTTTTCTCCTTGTTCTGTATCTGACTCAATTTCTCCCTCCTTTAATAGTTATTAAGGAAGAGGCACATTGGCAATGATATCGTCACCATAGTATTCCAGGAGCCCGGGGCCCTTCCTTTCACTCCCAAACACATCCGTTCTCATTTCCAACATGTGTTTGTCATCGTCAAAGTCCACAACCCCTGCACTGATAACGTCTGCTACAGGTAAATAGAACAAGCGTGCACCACGGCTGCAAGGCTCTCTTAAAGCTACTTTACTCAGTCTGCTAAAAAAGGAGAGGAGGAGAGGGTAAAATTGTAACATCTGAATTTGGTGGCTTTGAGTCAAACCACCAAACATTAGAGTGCCTTGCCATGGGATAAGAAGCAAACTAATATCCTCAAGACAATTTAGAGGAATGTGTTTATCTTTTGATGTGCTTTGCATAAATGCCTTCATGCCAAATGGTTCTACATGAACTTTTATGAGCACTTAATTTGAAAGAATAATAATAATAGCCTGCTGAGTGCTTTCTGTGGTTTCTGTCATGACTTTATTGTAATGTGCTGGAATCACAAGGCTCTTTTGATCTGTTCAGTGATGATACGGTTATTATTATCTTCAGAGACACCTTGAAATTATGACTTACGACTCTCTACGAGTGTTTCTGAAGTCAAGACGACTCTTTTTAATAATATAGCATTTGTTGAGTAGAGCAAGATTAGTCTGAGCTCCTCTCAGTCTTTCCACCATAAATAATTGCCCTGAAAGCCATATCATTTCAACACTCTTCAAATGGCTGCTCATTATATGCACATTTCACTACCTGTTCACCTTTTTACGTTCTCTCACAAGTCACCACTGCTTCTGATTTATTGATTCCATCCTGTTTTCCAGCGTGGCCGTGTCCAGATCTAAAGACGTGCCTCCGTTTGGTCCCCCTATTCCCAAGTCTGTAACTTTCCCAAAGTCAGCAGTATTCAGGGACTTCCTGCTCGCCAAGGTCATCAATGGAGAAAACGCCGCCCACAAGTCAGAGAAGTTCCGAGCCATGGCGACTCGTACACGGCAGGAGTACCTGAAGGACCTAGCTGAGAACTTTGTTAGCACAGCCACTATTGACTCCGCTGTCAAATTCAGTTTCATCACCCTCGGAGCCAAGAAGAAGGAGAAGGTTAAACCCAGGAAGGACGCACATCTGTTCAGCGTTGGCGCTATCACCTGGAGCGTCCGTGCACGGGACTTTGGCCAGTCGATGGACGTGGACTGCTTGCTCGGCATATCCAATGAGTTTATTGTCCTCATCGAGGAGGAATCCAAAAATGTGGTCTTCAACTGCTCTTGTCGTGATGTCATTGGATGGACCTCAGGGATTATGAGCATTAAGATCTTCTATGAGCGAGGGGAGTGTATCATGCTGTCTGCCCACGACAACTGCGGAGAAGACATCAGGGAGATGGTGCAAAGACTAGAGGTAAGATCCTTAAAGGCTCAACTGTAATGATCTGTCATTTAAAGGCCCCTTTACAGTTGCCGCAGCCGACCTGTTGCGTGCCAATGTGACGTCAAAACGACGTAGATCTCGCTGGTGCACCAGATATTTGAGTGCGCGACCAGAAGTGATGCACTACTCTATTTTTTTCAGCAGCGTGCAACAAAGAAGAAACAGGAAGCCTGAGGGTAACAGATGCCAGGACTCTTAGTGATTGCAAGTCTCTATTGTAAACTTACTTGGCTTGAGCCGACGAATTAGGTCTTTGAATCAAATCGAAGCATTGACATTAAGGCTGCTGCCAGTTCTGCCGTTATTGATTTTTTCTTCTTCTTCTAGTCCGTAGAAATACCTGTGTCAGTAGCCTTTCCTCATTAGCACCACCTCTGTTCAGGAAAAGACTAGTGTCGCGACCACAACGCACGAGTATAAACGGTTACGGCGCACTCATGAGTTCACATTGCCGCCCGACAGGTTGGCTGCGGTGAGTATCCCGGATGCTTTAGAGCTTTTAATGTCTTCTGGATTAGACCATAGTGGAGACGAGCTGAGACTTTGTAGCATACTATATGTATTTGGTTTCAGTTTTCTCAAATCATACCACACAAAGAGGTTTTAAAACATTGCATTTCCTCACAGAGGGAGTCATTTATTCTCTGTAAGAGCTCTCTGTGACTAATTGAGGGTTTCGCCTTAGTTTGGCATCCACTTTATTTTTGATATAATTAGCATATTACAGTAAAACAATCAAGTCGTCAACCCAGTGGTGTGTCAGAAACAGTTTTAATAGATTGGCCAAGGCGCAGCCCAGGTTGGCAGTAACACACAAACATGCACTGACAGGTTAAAAAACAGTGAGCTTCAACACTAGCCAAATATTGATGACACCGTTTCCCGTTGAGCCACGGGGCAGATTTGTGCGCCAGGAAAGCACACACAATTTAGGCTGTATCTATCTCCCTATGCGTGCTGCAATCATCTTCAACTGTTGCTCAGTTTGGTCACTCTCAATAAAGAGAGAACATTTGTCTTCTCTTTGCTCTACATTGCTGGGGAAGCACAATTGTTGTCTTATTTCTAATATGGCTAACATCCAAACAAGTGCTATTGCAGCTTTGTTGACCGCTGATTAAATAGCTTTTTTGTATCTTTTATCAACCTCCTTGGAATAGTTTTAGTCCCAATATCTAATGAAAATGCCATTCCTCGTCTTGAAAATGAGTTCACCAGTATATCCTCCCTAAAAAGAGACTTATAAGTAACTTCCATGAAACACTGGGTAGCAGTCTGTCATCAGAATTGCCCAGTAAATCTATTATGACCGTGTTTCACACATAAGCTACATGGCATGTGAAGGAAAATGGCCGTCTTTACTTTAAATTGTGCAGTGAGGCATTTAACTTTTGGATGGTTGTGGTAGCTCTGTGGTGAAACAATGCATTCTGCAAATATCACTGTTACCATTGCAGCTTTACTACTTACCACAAAGCCTTGTTATTCTATTTCCATCATTATGTCAGCAGAACTGTTGCTTGCTTAACCTATATCTATCCTGTCAAGTCTCATGTGTTGCAACTCTACTCTGAGCTTCTGGTATTTAAATTTTTTCCCCTTGTGTTTCTTTGACTACCTTTTTTCCTCAGAATTCCTGACAGAATTAACCCAAAATGTATTAGTTTTTTTTCTGACTTTCCTCTAACCTGTCTGCCTTGTCTTTTTTGGCTTGTCCAGAGTGTCACTAGAATGTGAACCTGTAAAGTGAAATCTTTGGAGTCCAGAGAGGATTATAGACCTCATGTTGATAGCTTTCTTTGGCTCATCACACATAAGCAGCAGAGGTGTACAGTTACACTTTTAGGTCACACAAGTACAGATGTTGTCCCACGCTTGATCAGGATCAGTTATTATGAAACAGCTTTTTTAATTAAAAAAAAACAAAGCCAAAGCCACTCCTTGCGGCAGACCGTTTTTTTTTAATGGGAGTGGCAGATTAGCGATGATGTGATTTTGCGGATGTCTGGGCACAGGTACAGGAGGAGGTACCTTAAACAGGACACCAACCCAGTTTTTAAGGGGAGGAGAGGACACATTTTTTAGGTCTGACAGGCTAAGAATAGAGGACACTTGGCCTCACTACTTCACTCCTATTGAGAGCTATCCACTTAGTCCAATTTCTCTCATCCCCATTTTGTAGTTTTGACTTGGCCACCTGTACAACTGTGGCTCTGTGGTTACATTGTGTGATATTTTTTATTTATTTTATTTTTTTATTTGGGGGGGAGGTATGCATGTCTAAAAAACAAAAATTAGGTTAACACCTGGTTCCTCAGCCTGGACACTGGCATCCGATGCCTTGTTTCCACTCCTTGTGTTCCTACATAGGCTTGCTTATCCTATTCTAATTTCCATGGTTTGTTTACTGAACCTCTAATCCTTTGTTTCCTTTAAAAAACATTGAGGTTGAATCTCAAAATCCAAACCTGAGCTGTGCATGACCTTATTTCTGCCTGGCTGCCTGCATACTCCTCCACAAATCCCTATGGCAATGTCATCAACAGTCTCAACATTTCCAATAGACTCCAGCCAGAATGTCATTGGTTTAGCAAACAACATGGGAGTACCAATCCACTTCTTGCAAAAAACACATGAACATTTTTCTGAGGATTATGATAGGCTGAAATAATTACACTTTTTAGTATCCCTTCTGCAGTAAACTTTTTTTGGGGGAAGAAATTTAACCAAGCAAAAGTAAATGTGCACATGGATTTTTCAAATCCCAACCACCTCCAAAAAGCACAAGATCCCGAAGAAGTATTTACCATAATTAATCTTAAAAGGCCACGGATGTCATTCAGCATCTACTCAACTCATTGTAAGAAAGGACAGAGCAGGATATATTAGCATTTGTGATTAGTCAAAGGACAACACTTCCTCATTCACTATGCTAATATCCTCTCACATTTACTGTCCACTTACCCATGGGATTTGTGAGGGATATTTCACAGGAAAAGATCAGAATAAGTATTAATAAGTGGGTGGCTATTTGTGTTCTCACACAGACAGTGAAGCTACAGCAGTTGGCACATTTGGGTATAAGCTGACCGTGCATACGTTGTCCCAAAGGTGTCTGTAATGTCCCAGAGGTTGGACTTGAATCGTATTTCATTGGAAGGATTTACAGGCTGCCAGACCTGTGATGTAATGCGAACCAGAGTGAACAGAATGCCCACTGTAACACACAGAGGAGCCCAGTGAAGGAGCACAACTAAAATCTTTGTAATACTGTCCTGCACTCTAGGGTGTTGCTGAGCTGGGTGGCCACGTGTTCAGCTTATGAGACAAGTCATCTTGACTTGCATGCCTTATTTATTTCATTTCCCTTAAAGTACGGACAGTCTTCCACACTGTGTGTTTCTTTATGAACTTTAGGCATCAGCAGGGCTAGATTATAAAAGTGAATCACAGTATCTACTATGATGTCAGTGATAGAAGTGTCAAAATAGCAAAATAAAATGAGGAAAAAAATAGAAGGGCACTCAGAGAGGGCAAACCTCCGCCAAGGCATGCCCTATCTCACAATGTTAATGCAGTGTGAATTTTCCCTGACTGGAACTCATTTTTTCCATTATTCCAACCCCACATGAATGCTGCACAAATGCCCTATCTTGCAATTTCAACAAAAGTGAAGTATATATTTCTGTATCTGCCTTGTGATTCAGATCTGCTCCAAAATTCAAAGAGTCCTTCCTTTGCCCATGCTACACCATTCCACCAAGTTGCATGACAATTGGGCCAGTAGTTCAGTTATTTTGATAAGTGACCAATTGAAAATCTATGGCTTTAAGACCGTTGGTCTGATAAAACAAGGTAATAGAATGTGTCAAATAGTATGAACATTTTAAAATTTTTCTGTCAACATTTGTGGATGGTACCAATAGAACAGCTCCATTTTTGTCCCGGTCTTTCTTTACACCTCTGTTGCGGTACCTAGCACACTGACTGCAATCTTTTGAGTAGTGCAGATGTTCCTGTTCATTGTAAGCTGGGTGTAGCAGTGAGGTTTTTTTTTTTTTTGTTTCTCAGCGCATGGCTGTCTAAGAGTTTTTTCACACGTCCGAGCAATGCAGGAGGAAATTGCGCTGTGGTTAACGACAACCCATTTAGGAGTACTGCCTGCGGTTGAAAAACCAAAATCCATCTCGTGTTTCTGTACATGACCGTACGGGTTACATACAGGTTCTAAGGGCACTATGCCACAAGGGCTTTACAGTATAATCTATTAGTACAAAGGCTGGAATAAATGATTTTTTCATTATTGTTAAATCGTTTTGATTGTTTATGCTATAAAATCCCAAAACATTCAACGTACTCCAATATATCTAGAATTTCTGCTTTCTGCTTAATCAACCACTAAAATGATTGCCATGTTGATACATTTCTTTTGTCAATCAACTAATTGATTAATCATCAGTACTAATCAGCACCATTTTATTAGTAACTGCTGATATGAATGTCTTGCTCTGGCTACTCTTGCCCCATTAAGCAAAATTGTGCTGTATCTCACTAGGAGCCACTGTCCTAGATTTAGAAATGTATTCACAAGTATTCAGCCCAAATGGAGACGGGTGACACTCGATTACCAATCTGTGCTTCAGTTCTTTGAAGCTCAGTGGGATGACAGTGTTTTGTCATGTCTGTGAAACATGCCACTACAGACGGTGTCATCAGTGTCAAAGCTACTTCTGACTGTCAGACCTCTCACCGAGGACCAATGTCAGCAACACTACTTGACGAGAGATTTCAGGCTGATATTGTTTGTTTCTTTGGGACAGTGTTGTAGTTTAATGTAACCGGCCATTAGAGCCCGTTGTTGGGCTCGGCGTGGACTGCAGGACACACATGTCCATGTCACCATCTTTCATCAAAATACCTTTACAGGCCACAAATTCCTCCTATGAGATAATGAGTGTGCTGTTATATTCAACCATTTTATATTTGGGCCATTCGTAGGACAACCTGGGCCCATTAATTTTCTGGATGGACTGAATAAAGGACGTTGATGAAGGCATTTAGAAAGCTATTATTTAGGCCTAATGAATTTCTGACCAAGGGCAGTTTGATTCATGGTCCCTAATACCCTGGCCAATGTCTTCTTCATGCACAGGCCATTTCCTTCCAGACTTTGCCCACCAGAGAGCTTTTGGGCTTCACATTTCCAATTTTGTTTGCCCTTGATGTTTAATACAGAGTGATTGTTTAGAAAGTGGCTCAGCTCACTAAATTGTTCCAATAGTTTAGCCTCTCTTTGTAAACTGAATCTATAAACATGGATTTATATCGCAAAACAGAGACTGTGACTTTCACTAATTTCACCAACAGAATTTGTCATTTTCTAAGTAAATAGTTAAGTTCTAGGGTTGTGTCTCACTATATGAGATCCATCATGGTTGTCTCAGGTCTCCACTCACACAGCAGGGTAGGATTTCTGCCAGTGTGAGAATCTGGTGAAGTGTTGACAGGCCATAGTCTGAGTTAATGTGTCCCTGAAGCCAGCTGCCACTCTGAGGCAAATGGAGGCAGTCATCCACAGCTGAACCATGACTAATCTGATGGGTGATTAAAGCTCATTGGGTGCAGTGTGAGTTTCTTACCAGTGGAGTCACAAGAAAACTTGTCCAATCCCACTATTTACCCACTGCATATATAAGCTCAGTCACTTCATGTCATTGAGGTGAATAAAGATAGGCTGCAGTTGCATGTTTTCATTTCTGCTCAGTCTAGTGTTGATATGTTTTACTGGCATATTGCTGCTGAACCAAGAGGGTTGCCTGAACTTCAGTTGAACCTAAATTGCACAAAGCAGGGGCTTAGGCCAAGCCACCGCTGAGCAAAGTGACAAACGTCATTTGCATTTGAGTACGTGATAGGACAAGAACCAAGTTTAAGTTTCCTCCAAGCAGGCAATTTGACAAGCAGCAACTGTCCGCCATGTAAGTATCCATTGAGGAAGTCTCCCGTCCCTGGCTGCACTCTGCACAATTGTGAGGGGGTAAAAAGGGGGAAGAGATCATGTTGTGTTCATCAGCTGCCAGTGGATGCAGATTATGTGTTGAGTAAATGTTGTCCTTTTATAGAAGTAAGCTCTGGTTAATAGACTTAGTTTTATGGACAAGTCTGTGTTTCAGGGGACTTGTTGATCCTAATTGCTCACACGACACCCACAGAGCCACTGTAGTCGGTGTCCATAGAAACAGGTGTGTATTTGTGTGTGCAGTAAATGTGTGTTTTAGCTGCCTCTATGCAGCTCTAAGCCAGTTAGCTCTGTCATGTACCCTCTTATTAACTTCCATTTTGAGAGGTTCTTTGAATTTTCCAAACACTTGTGCACTTTGGCCTAAGGACAGGATATTGCTCTACTCTAATAGTATTTTTCTTTTGTGTGCATACTGTATGTGTGTTTCTTGTGTAATAAAACCACCCACACACACATGTACTAGAGATGGTAATTGAACACTGGCGAAGGCTGATGTTGGAATATACTGTATTAGCTTAGAAAGCTCCTATTAAGGGATATTAAAAATCACTCAACTTCCAGTCCTTCTTTCCATTTCATGCTTGTCTTGTTTTCTCTGTGTGATTGCATTGATTTCATGAAACACTTCATTTTCTACTGAAGTGTTTTTGGTGTATTTGTTTGTGGATCAGCGCAATCAAGACAAAATCAATATACTTTGATTGTAGACGATGAATACTTTGATTTTGATTCTGGTTTCAGATCACCACGAGAGGTTGCGAGACATCAGAGATTACTTTGCGTCGGAACAGCCTCGGCCAGCTCGGTTTCCACGTCAACTTTGAGGGCATCGTGGCCGACGTGGAGCCTTTTGGTTTCGCCTGGAAGGCAGGGCTGAGGCAGGGCAGCCGACTGGTGGAGATCTGCAAGGTGGCTGTCGCTACTCTCACCCACGAGCAGATGATTGACCTTCTGCGCACATCCGTCAGCGTCAAAGTGGTTATAATCCAGCCCCATGAAGACGGCGCTCCCCGAAGGTAACGCCTCGCCTTTTGTTTTCTTATCTTTTACTTGAAAACACGTTCTAACAAAACTACAGACAAAGGATGCTTACAAAACATATGCAGACTTCCTAATGTCTTTAAATTTTGGCCCCTGTGGTTAGTGAAAGAGAGAATCAGGTGCTCCTCAAAAATGTATGAGGCATAACAGAAGATTAGTTTCTTTTTCTCATTTTTCCATGCAGCTGGGGTAAATTAACTTGACATTTGCTCTCATGTTTGGGATGATTAGCATAAAGAAATGCTTACATACTGTTTTTGTTGCACAAGGGTTGATGTCGTTCTCCACTGATTTCTCTGGAGAGGGGACTGTCTTTGTATTGATGTGGCTTTGTTGCAAGAGAAAGCTCCAGCAGGGCTGTAGAGTCATGCAGACATGGACAGTCAGCGTTTCTCCCTAATGATAATGAGAGGAGTGTTTTGATTAATGGCTCAACTCTCGCTGCCATTGTCTGACAGCTCACATTTTCAGATTGTTTTTTTCCCTTCTAACCTCGCCTTATCTTCTATTCAGCAATTAGGGTGGGAGGGTTTGGCTTTTTAGGGACACATGGTCTGTGTAAAATGCTCGTTCTGCTTGTTTTGTCTGTGAGAGACAGACAGTTCTGTGAAATCATAGCCATCACTCTTTCCCACTCACATTTTCAACATCTTTGTTTTGGTTGTGCTTCAGGCTGACAGATTTGTGTACCAACGAATGTTTTTTTTCCCACTTTGTCACAGATAACCACCGCAAAATACTATGACACAGAGCAGAGAGAATACCTCCACTTAATCCCATTTTCTGTTTATGATGTTTGAGGTAATCCTAACATTGTTTGCCAATCATTAAAATAACGAACCTATGGACTAGAGCTGCAAAGGTTAATCAATTCATTGATTAGCTGTCAACTATTAAATTTGTCTCCAACTATTTTGATAATCGATTAATCAAGTTGAGTAATTTTGTTAAATAAAAAAAGTAAAAGATTCTCTGATTCCAAATATTTTCTGGTTTCTTTATCTTCTATATCTTTTGAGCTGTGGACAAAACAAGACATCTGAGGATGTCATCTTGGGTTTTGGGAAACACCGATCGACATTTTTTCACAATTTTCTGACATTTTATAGAACGAACAACTTCTATTAAAATAATAGAGAAATGAATTGTTAGCTGCATTTTTGAAACCGAATTGTTGATCACTGAAGAATTTTGATATCTCTCTGGTGGAGTTGGGATTTTAGATGACTGTTAATAAAAGATTAAGTGTAATGCATAGTTTTGGAACATGACATCAAAGGCAGCCTTGCTGAAATCATGAATAAATAGGATGTGTCATTATGTCATAGACCACATAGTAGGCACATGTTCAACTTTGTTTCAACTTTTTGTGTTGGCAACAGAGTAGTAACATATTTGCTCCCCCAGATGGTGGGTGTACATGCCTCGTCCGTGAATCCAACACCGCAGCCTGTCTGGCAGAAAAGACGTCCAATCCTCTTATCATGAGCTGTAATGATGCATGATGACACAATCATAATCGCAGGTCAGGGAAGCCAAAAGCAGACAAAACAAACATCTTCCAAAACTGAGTCTGTGTCGACAAACACGTGTCTGTGGAGATGTGGGTTACACACAGGATGGAAAGCTTTTGACACAGTATTTCAGCCATTGGAAGACCTCTGGCTCCGTTTCACTAACACCACCAAACTCTGTGAAGGTACTTTAAACAGCAAATAAAATATGGTTTTAAAAAATACACATGCTTCATAGCATTGTGCCCAAAGGTATGCGTTATAGCATGCTGCAGTCCATAATGGCTGGTATGAGCATTACTCAGTGGGCTTGACTAATAGATGCATCTGACAGTAGAAGACTAAACTGGTCAGAGCTGTTGAGTTACGCTGGGAGATTTCCCTCTATAACTGAAACCATCGTCCCATGAGACACAAAAGGCTCCGTCTCGGGTCCTGTGAATTTTCTCCCAAGACATCAAGAGGTGAGAGGTCAAGTGAAGAATCTCGAGGGCTCTCAACTCTTTTCGCTGCTGTGTCTCTGAGTTGCTAAAGTGTTGCGATCAACAATAAGTACTCCAGTTTCTCAACTATTATCTCAAAGGAAAGGAATTCAGTAGGGGGCCCAGTCAGTCAGTCCCCTGTGGCCAGAGAGATGGGGGGTTAGTCTAACAACAATGGACAAGAGTCTCATGACCGCCAGACAATGTACCCTGGCTCCACACTGCTACCATGACAAGGACAAATGTTTTCATCAGCACATGTTAGGCTTCGAAGATGTGTGTTTTCTCTGTACTGTTTTGAAACTGTCAGAATGTCATTTAGTGTTCTTTATTTTGTGATTCCTCCAGATTAAATAAGAATTGATGGTGTAATCTGGTTGCTAACATTATATTTTATATTTTTTTAAAAATGCTTTGTATCACTGTTTGGCAACAAATCTCCTAAAGCTGTTTATGCCCTAAACAGGTTTCCCGGCTTAGCCTGAAGCCTATGGATTATGGCTCTAATATTAGTCTTACTTATAGTATTGTATTTATTTACACTGGAGGAAGGATGTGGTTTTGGCCCAGTGCAGTTCCAGAGGCTTTTCCTTCATCACTTTAAAAAGCTTTAAACAAGTTCAACATGTTAGCCTTGGATCAAACTAATGAGAAAAAGATGAAAAAGATTAGCTCTTTGAAACAGGAATACAATGAACATGGCAGTGATTGTATGTTTTGGTATATGGTCATCAGAGATGGAAGAATAAACAAGGATCAGTACAATGTGGACTAAAAGGGATGATTACTACAAGACACAAACGGTAACCTAATAAAATAAATACTATTTTCAGAGTTTTAGCCTTTTATGTATTTTATTAAAACATATTGTACATTTTAGGTTTTCATCGCAAAGATTTTTAAATGGCACGTAACTCAATTTGAAGTGGGTTCCACCTGCATAATCCCCCTGCTGATAATAAGTATTGCCTGTGACATCTAGATGGCCACTTGTGACCTTTCCTTTGAAGTGTCATCAGACTTGTCATCAAGGATTTCCATCTGGACTGAAGTTAAGCCGGATTTCTCACTTTCCATGCTGACACCCTGTGAAAGTGACCACTGCTAAACCAAAACTCAGAGAACCTGAGTCACAAATTGCTCGGCTTAATCCCCTCACATTCTTCACGAGAGGTGTTCTTTCCTTTAGATCAGTTTGCAAAGAAGCCATTGAAAAGGGCCCTTTCCCTCTCTTTTTTTTGCAATCCTATACACTTTTCTGTACAACATATTTAATGAACCTCCTGGCACTGTTCTGCAAAGGTCCAGACAACCTCTGTGGCTTTTTGCTGTGACATGGACTATGACTGTGGGAATGGATTAGCTCGTTGCTCAGTCGCTGGCCATGTCATTAGAGTGACAGCTCTCTGAGGTCTAAGGTCCTGTTGTCATACTGATCTATTGTAATTCGTTAAGAGCCAATGGCTGAAGGAGTGTATTGTTCACCTCCAACTGGCTTTAATTTATTTATTTTCAATGAGCAATGATGTTATTTTAGTAATGTCACATCAAGTCGTGGCAATTGTGTTGTCAAATGATTTCCTCTAACAAGTCAGACATACAGTAGCTGTATTTTTAGCTGACTGGATGTTGGTTTTAAGTTGTAGATGTTCTCCTACAAGCTCATGTAGGCTATTGTGGTATAATGTATAACCCCTGCAGCAGCAGTTCTTGATGGAAATCAAGAGGAAGCAGACAGTATTGTATTAGTTCCTGGCTTCCTTCTCCCCTAATCGCTGGCTGAATGTGTCTCCTCCACCACCAGCCTACAACTCAGTTTTAACTATTGACCAAACATCAGTTTGCTGCTGTTTCATCATGATTTATACACGATTTCCCCCTATAAATTACAAACAAGAAGCACAATCTACGTACTGTACATCGGACTAATGTGATGTGTATTTCCATTTGCAGCTAAGCTTGCACATGCTCTGAGGGAGACTATTAGCAGCATAAGGGAAATTCACCTTGTCAGTTTTTGCTCATTCTGGTGCAAAAACCACAGCAAGGGACAACGGCTGAGACCTTTCCTGTTGACAAGCTGTTAGCTAGGTTTAGCCTATTCAGAGAGTAATGATGTGTGGCAACCTGGCTGGACCACACACAAACAAACACACGCAGTGAATCAAGGTAACGAGTGCTTTTGCAGCCCTGTTAAAAAAAACTGTTTAAAATTGACTAACAGTCAAGATTTAACACTAGTTAGTATTTTTGTTCACACAAAACATGATTGAACGACCTCAGGTTTTACATGAGATAATGATTAAATCTGTTTAATCGCCATTCTCCTCATACACATACAGTACTGTAGCTTCACTTAACAAGATAAATTCCTATTTTTATTAATGGACATCTCTAATCTTTGGATGCTGTAATGCCACTCAATGCTCTCGCTGTCCCATATATCAAACCAGTGATGCACGATTGATCTCTATATAGATATATAGATATATATATATAGATAGATAGATAGATAGATAGATAGATAGATAGATAGATAGATAGATAGATAGATAGATCTATAGATAGATAGATAGATCTATAGATAGATAGATAGATCTATAGATAGATAGATAGATAGATCAATCGTGCATCACTGGTTTGATATATGGGACAGCGAGAGTATTGAGTGGCATTACAGCATCCAAAGATTAGAGATGTCCATTAATATAGATACAGTGGGTACGGAAAGTATTCAGACCCCTTTAAATTTTTCACTCTTTGTTTCATTGCAGCCTTTTTCCAAAAATCAAAAAAGTTCATTTTATTTCTCAGTAATGTACACTCAGCAACCCATCTTGACAGAAAAAAACAGAAATTTAGAAATTTTTGCATATTTATTAAAAAACAAAAACTGAAATATCACATGGTCATAAGTATTCAGACCCTTTGTTCAGTATTTAGTAGAAGCACCCTTTTGATCTAATACAGCCATGAGTCGTTTTGGGAAAGATGCAACAAGTTTCTCACATCTGGATTTGGGTATCCTCTGCCATTCCTCCTTGCAGATCCTCTCCAGTTCTGTCAGGTTGGATGGTAAACGTTGGTGGACAGTCATTTTCAGGTCTCCAGAGATGCTCAATTGGGTTTAAGTCAGGGCTCTGGCTAGGCCATTCAAGAACAGCCACAGAGTTGTTGTGAAGCCACTCCTTCGTTATTTTAGCGGTGTGCTTAGGGTCATTGTCTTGTTGGAAGGTAAACCTTCGGCCCAGTCTGAGGTCCAGAGCACTCTGGAAAAGGTTTTCGTCCAGGATATCCCTGTACTTGGCCGCATTCATCTTTCCCTCGATTGCAACCAGTCGTCCTGTCCCTGCAGCTGAAAAACACCCCCACAGCATGATGCTGCCACCACCATGCTTCACTGTTGAGACTGTATTGGACAGGTGATGAGCAGTGCCTGGTTTTTTCCACACATACCGCTTAGAATTAAGGCCAAAAGTTCTATCTTGGTCTCATCAGACCAGAGGATTTTATTTATCACCATCTTGGAGTCCTTCAGGTGTTTTTTAGCAAACTCCATGCGGGCTTTCATGTGTCTTGCACTGAGGAGAGGCTTCCTTCGGGCCACTCTGCCATAAAGCCCCGACTGGTGGATTGCTGCAGTGATGGTTGACTTACTACAACTTTCTCCCATCTCCCGACTGCATCTCTGGAGCTTAGCCACAGTGACCATTGGGTTCTTCTTTGCCTCTCACCAAGGCTCTTCTCCCCGATAGCTCAGTTTGGCCGGACGGCCAGCTCTAGGAAGGGTTCTGGTGACCAGTCCCCAAACGTCTTCCATTTGAGGATTATGGAGGCCACTGTGCTCTTAGGAACCTTAAGTGCAGCAGAAATTTTTTGTAACCTTGACCAGATCTGTGCCTTGCCACAATTCTGTCTCTGAGCTCTTCAGGCAGTTCCTTTGACCTCATGATTGTCATTTGCTCTGACATGCACTGTGAGCTGTAAGGTCTTATATAGACAGGTGTGTGGCTTTTCCTAATCAAGTCCAATCAGTATAATCAAACACAGCTGGACTCCAATGAAGGTGTAGAACCATCTCAAGGATGATCAGAAGAAATAGACAGCACCTGAGTTACATATGAGGGTCACGGCAAAGGGTCTGAATACATATGACCATGTGATATTTCAGTTTTTGTTTTTTAATAAATATGCAAAAATTTCTAAATTTCTGTTTTTTTCTGTCAAGATGGGTTGCTGAGTGTACATTACTGAGAAATAAAATGAACTTTTTTGATTTTTGGAAAAAGGCTGCAATGAAACAAAGAGTGAAAAATTTAAAGGGGTCTGAATACTTTCCATACCCACTGTATATATAGATAGATATATATATAGAGATAGATAGATAGATATATATATATATATATATATATATATATATATATATATATAGAGATAGATATATATATATAGAGATAGATATATATAGATATATATATATAGATATAGATATAGATATATATATATAGATATAGATATAGATATATATATATAGATATAGATATAGATATAAAATGTAAAGTATGTAGGATGTGGAGCACACCATGGACATAGTCTTTCATTGTGAATGAGGCCAGCTTGCCGGTGACATTGACCAGATGTTAGAAACATGGTAGACAAGGAGGAAGCGAGGGATGCTCTTCACGTTAGATCTTTATAACACCCACTGCTCCAGTGGGAGGCAATTGTAAACAACCCAGCCACCCATGGCCCAGTTTGATGAGAGGGATTATTGCCCCCTCCACCGCAGACTTTGCAAACAGATATGGCACCCTCCTCAAGCTCCACTGTGTGTACATGAATGACCACAGCAAAGTATACACAGCTTTCCACCCCCATTGGATTCTGGAAAATAGACTTTAGAGGGCGGAGGGCAGTGTAATCATTAGGTTCATGCTTGAGATGATTTTGGAGAGCCAGCAGAGCATCCAGGCTATTTAACCCAGACCAACCATCCTGTAAACCCCTCGTCCTTCCAAACGTACACACCGAGCCTCTGCCCAACACCAAAGATTAATGTTGCATGAAATGGCATCACAGGCCTTGTCCATCCCAGAGATCCTCAGTGATGTTAGCAGTAATGGGATGGAGAGGGAGGGAGGGGAAAGCCTCCTGCGTAGTGCTGCTCAGGGTAGACCTAGATCTGATTAAGTGGCAAGCTAAGATTTTCGGCTCAATTAAAATAGGCGAAGTGTTTTCCACTGTTTCCTATGTTTCTGATGTATCTGTGTGTTGTTTGTTGGCACACACATGCCTGCACATGGACACACTATATTTAGATGTCTGCCTCTGGCTAATTATTTCTTTTTCAGTGTAGTCATGGTAATGGATGAATGACTCCCCTCCACCAAGTTTTTTACAGGTGTCCCCTGGTGAGGACACACCAGGGTCAGTTGTGTTGTACAGTAAAGTACTGAAATGTTAAGTTTGCATAATTTTATGAAATTCTCCTTTTTATTCGCAAAACATGATAAAACCTGCAATGTAGTATTTATTTTTTATTATTTTGTATTTTTACATTACTAATAACATTTTAATGTGGATTTATTGGCTGATACACTCACGAATAATGAATGTTAATTGAGCTATTAAGCTCATTTTTATGGTTATTACATCCTCAAGAATAAATTGTAATTTTCACAAGTCATATTTTGAAATAATGTGTTTTTGTTTTTTTGACATAAAAATTCTTGGTTCCATGATTAATCAACTGTGTTCTCCATTGTAATTACTGGAGCTTCTCAGGCAGTTGTAAGATCATCATCAGATTTAGGCTGCAGTGATCAATATTTTATATTGGAATTTTATATTATTTTTATAATGGAAAACTGACGTTGTGATGTGAATGTGAAAGAAGTCACTAGTAGTGACAAATTGGAAGGAAAGCAACCTGCAATGTAACTAGGATGTTACAGTCTCCTTTTCTTTCCTGCGTCATTGCTGACCTTGACCTTCTTCTTTGTTTCCTTCCACATCCTCCTACCCTCTCAGGGGCTGTTCCGAGCTTTACCGCATACCCATGGTGGAGTACAAAGTCGACAGCGAGGGTACACCCTGCGAGTACAAGACACCCTTCAGGAGGAACACCACCTGGCATCGGGTTCCCACAGCTGCTGCGCCACCGCTATCCCGGGGCTCACCCACGCAGGGCCCTGATCGCCTGCAGTGTCAGCAAATCCTCCAGCAGCACCAGGCAGCTATCCCACGAAGCACCTCCTTCGATAGGAAGTTGCCAGATGGGTCCAGGTAACGCTAGACTTCAAAGGACTATGAATTTACATAATGAAAGAAGTTTCGTCCATAGCCTCATATTAATCCACACTTAAGTGAACACCGCAAGAGCTTAAAGAGATATTTTGCTGATTTACATCAAGCTATGTGTCATGCCAGTGTGTTTAGATGAACAGTGTTTGGTTTCTGTGATCCCCCCCCCCCCCGGAGGTCATCACCACTCTTCCATGCACTAGCTCCACGGAGACAAGCCACACACCGTTCATCTAAACATAATGCACACCTGCACACACAAAGATGACACAAAGCTGGTTGAAAATAGGCAAAGTATATCTGTAAACAACATTTCCTTTTATCCACCTGTAAAAGAGCACACTACATTTGGGTTAGTATGTGTTCAATTATTATGAATGTAATGTCCAAAAAAGGTTTTGAAGACTTTACCACCTACAATATGCAAAATAAAACTAAAATATAAGCAGTAGTAAGCCTTACACATGTACCAGCTAACAATTAAAATAAGGAAGGAGTCAAAGCAGCGTTATTGACAGTGGTACAAAAAAGTAAGTGAATGCAAAAAATGATTAAACAAATTAACAAAATGATGGTTTTTAAAACACTTTTGGAAGTTAGGCTTTCAATTCAGGTTTTTTAGAAAGCTAGGCAGAGCAGAGATTGCGATCAAACATCATGCCGCTCAAAAGACCCAGTCCTTTTGATATGAAATCTTTGAACACATTTAGAGAAGAGCGGAAAGGGCTGTTGGGTTCCGTTATTTGCATTCATATAAACGGAGCATTTTAGTCCAATGAATTCACGGCTTCGCTTTCATCTCCATTTAGATGACAAGGCAACACTGACTTTGTTCCTGTCTTAGACGTTGTCTCTTTTGGACATCTCCATTGAGCCATGTAAAGCAGTGATTTGTTCATTCTAATGAAACCCCTACAGTCATGATAACCTTTCCAGTGTGTCACACCGACCCCCCCTCTGGGTGTTGCCTGTTCTGGCTATACTGGGATAATGGCCGTCTTCTCTGCCTAATCAGAGTCCCTGGCAGCGGGAGCACTCCATTCTCCCTCGCTACTTTCTCTCTCTCCGTACCCCGCTCCCTCCCTCTTCCTGCACCCTGCTGAGGAGGAGGTGATGGGGACACTGACACAGCTCAGCTCATTTCATCCAATTACTGCAGAAACAAAGAGAGTGCTCTTCCCAGGGCCACGATATGTAGCACCCAAGAGGGAGTGGGAGTAGAGAAGGCAGATGAAGGAGTCATAGACTGAAGAGGGAGGGAGACAGGAGGGGAATATAATAAATCCAGAAAAATATTCCAGAAAAATAAATCAACATATAGAATAATTGATAATTTGGGGGTTTTCAACAACCAGCAGCACTCGTACCCCAGGGTGTATGTCTGCAGTTGCCAGAGGATACGTGTAAAGATTGTAGAGTAGCTCAACATTTGAAATACAGACTGACTGTGTTGTGACTGTTTAGCAAGCAAGCAGAGAAATCTAAACAGTAAACGTTTATTTATAAGTAATTTTCAAAAGATATAAATAGTTAAAAGTAATGGATATATGGTTATAAATATATAGCTAAAATAATGGATACAGTTTAAAGACTCCGCTAAAAGTTAACAGTTGGAATAGTTTGTTAAAACTAATGGATACATGGTTGAAATGTCCAGCTTCTGCCATTGCAAACCTGACCAAACTGACCTAAATATACACCGTTCAATAGTATCAAAACATGATCGTAAAAATCGTATCCACTTTTACTTTCTGACAAAAAGCTTTGGAAAAATGAGTCTTGATAGCTTAGATAAATGTATCTGAATCCAGACTTGGCACTGTAAAATATGACACGTACGATGCAGCCAACTGGGACCGATCCCTAATCTCTGTAGCCTCGAATGTTATTGCAGTGCAGAAAGAGACAAATGTCCAGGACTTAAAATTATGTCAAGAGAGGAAGACAAGGAGAACAAAAAGCAGCTGCTGCTATTTCACATTAAAGTGGCTAGACTCAGCTGAAGAGACTAACACTTCAGCCAGGGAGGAAATGTAGCATTCAGGCCAAAGCGTTCAATGATGTGAGCCGCGACTGAGTTACTGACAGTTTCCCATGGAGGTCCAGGAAACCTGATGACAAAACTGAAAGGGAAAGAATTTGTCACCTTCTAAATATAAAAGTAAAAGTTTTATATTTTTATTATATTCTTATCATGCTCGTTTTTTAAAGAAAAAGGGAGAAAATACGCACATTTTGTCATCTGGAAGATCAGCTTCATTAAGATCCAAATCCTAAACTCATTATATAAACAAATGCATAAGAAGAAAGACACAGAGATGAAAGAGTTAGCTGCTAGACCTGGCTGGAGACCAATGTGATAGCCATCCTGCCTATGTTATTGCATTTCCTTCCGGTTATTTAAGTTTCTATGGTGTGTTGGTTAAGAGGAAGGCCTCTAGGCAGCAGACATAACTCGAGTCCAGTGTTTATTTTTTACTCTAGACCACAGTCCTCAAGTTTTTCTTGCCCAGGCTTGCGAGACACTTTGGATAGGTTGAGCTGAGACAATGCTCAAAGTCCAAGTAAATGACTAAACATCCTTTAACAGGTCATGTGGGAAAAGAAAGTTTAAGAGCAGAGTCAAGTTTGTGTTTCACAGCAGGAATCTCAAGCATCCTCTTACATTCAGAGACTACCTCTGTCTTTTTTACTCTACACACACACAACCGGGCTGCACCATCTGGATTCCTCACTGAGGCATATTGCCATAACTAATCTCTGTTTCTGTTTCTCCTTGGAGAACAAAACGCCTTCTCCCGCACTGACAGCTCTCACGCTTTCTTAGAGATTTTTTACGGTGTGATATCACTGGAGTGACACCCAACCCAGTAATAAAGTCATTAACACTGGACAGTGACGAAAAAGATTTTTCCGCTCATGAAATGTCAGCTTCTAGAGTCTAATTCAGACTTTGGGTATAGAATTGTTTCAAATAATAATCTATACACAGTAGTAGTACTAAAATGTTTAATATAACAATTATTTGATTGACACAATATTAACACGTCAACAGTTTTAACAATTAACTAATCTTGCAGTGTTTCAATTATATTTCTATTTTTTTTTATATATATGTTATTATTTTTAATTCCAAGTATATTTGATGTAAGGGTATGTTCAGTGGCTGTACAACACTATTTGTTTTGTGTTTGAATGAAAATAAAATAAAAAAAATTTATCAATAAAAGAAACCATTAACTAATCTTTTATATGTCATTTGCATATTCTATCATTTTAAAATAATTAATTGCTTTTCTTTGTTTTCTATCATTGTAAATTGAATATCTTCTGGTTTTGGACTGATGGTTTAACAAAACAAACTATTTCAAGGGCTCTGGGAAATGTTGATGTTTTCTTTCTCTGACATTTTATAAACAATGAAGTAATTAGTTGCAGCTCACAATCAACTTCTACATAATAATGTGATGCAAAGCCCAGGTTTAGACCATCTATGGCAGTGTGTTTTACACCTGTGTATCTTTTGGCCATCTGTTTCTGCAGGACTATGCAGGATATGGAGAACCCCCAGGTCACCTCATGTAACAAGGGAGACCAGCACTACCGTAGCTCCCCCAGTAACCAGTCCTCCTCCAGTGACCCAGGACCTTGTGGCAGTGGCACATGGTCCCAGCAGCCTGGATATGATGGGTACGGGACCACAGCAGTGTTACTTCTGTTAAAATAACCTAGTAGTAGTCCCTCCAGGAATATGCGCTTTTGCAGTAATGAGTGCAGCTACAATCGGTCCCAGCACTATTTCTGAGAACTTCCAATTTTGTAAAATGACTGCAATTTTCCCACATGCAATGACCAAAACATAAGTGCACTCTTGGCTAGTCATCACTCTTTTTTTTTCTTTTTTAGCAGGTAGTAATCTAACAAAACAATAACACGATGCCTGTCACAGTCTAATACCACATCCAGAACTTAGAATTATGGAAGATGATGGAGGATGATTGGAGTTTCATGTACTAGATTTTATTTCATTTAACATGCATTATTACAGTTTCCATTCAACCCTCCCAAAGCCTTACTTTCATGATTTAATTCAGAAGAACATGAAGGCTATCTCAAACATAAATGGTCACTTTGTAGAATAGGCGATTCAGCTTTATAGCCATACAAAATCCAGTACAGAACCTTTTTTACAATAACCTCTTCCTTCTTCTGTTCAGAAGACTTAAAAAAGGATGAGCACTTAAAATATGATAGAATGTTATTATAAAGAATTCTGTCTTTTCCTTCAGTTCTTCAACTGAAGTGGCACTTTAGCAAACTACACTGTTATTTAGGAGAAAGCCATCAAAAAGCCCTCTGTTGAAGAAAAAAATAAATAAAACAATCATAAAAACGAGAGCAGGAGGAAGAGGTACTTGCGCTGGTCGCGGGTTCAACTCCGCCCTGCGGCCCTTTGTTACATGTCATTCCACCTCTCTCTTCCCTTTCATGTCTTCATCTATCCTGTGGAAATAATATATAAATAATCTTTAAAAACAAAAAGAATCCATCAGAGACCGGTCTGTAAGTGGTTACAGACCATGACAAGAGGCTTAGCTGCACACTGCTGCCTTTCTGTCAGAGGCCTCAAAGTGCACTAAACTCTCAGGGATCACTTTGTCCTGTCAGAGCTGTCAGGAGGCAGAGTGGCAGACATGTTGACTAGCCGGTTGATCTCAGGTTAGAGTCTGAGCTAAAGATCACGAGACACTGTAGCCTCTGTTCATCTGTTGTAACCTTTTATTGTCTCTTTAAGGTTTAATTAAGACCTGCTTTGAAAAATGTGCTGCTCTTTCCCCTTTGTCAAGAGAAAGCAACAGTGTCTGGCATGCCCAGTCGAATAAAAGGAGATCTTTTGTTAGCAATGTCTGGCAGCTCTTTTTATTCTATTATAAGCTCAAGTGATTTGACCTTAAATGATCTCGAGCTAATTGCTGTACATCGATGGTACACTATTGAAGCCTTTCTCTGACTAAAATACAGAGTTCACTCTGTAGACAGAAAATAATTTACAGCCAATTTCCCTCTTTTTTTTCTTCAGGTGTCCTTCCCCTATCCTCTATGAGCGGGCAAGTGACATCCAGGGGGGTGACGGAGAGATCCACAGGGAACGGGAGCCCACCCTGGAGAGGACAAGATCCGCAGGTGAGTCTGATGTTCTTATAACAGTGATATATATATGCCGTCTATTCACACCTTGTACTTCTCCACCCTTAACTTTTTTTCTTCTCTGCCCCACAGATGCCAAATGGCACATCCCCTCCACCAAGATCCTGAACCCTCTGAAACAAAGAGAAGGAAACAAAGACTCACCCAACAAGCTATCCAGGGTAAATGTCTGACCTACTTTGAGTCTGGCAGAGGCTGCCCACATGACCATTTAATGAAAGTGTTTGAAACTGTTTTTAATGAAGCCTCTGCAGTATGTATGCTGTTTTTGTAGTAGATGCTCAAATCTGCACTGTGAGACCTGGTTTGCCCCATATTACTGTCTGGATCGGGGTGAGGTCAGATTGCCCTTGTTTATTTGCTTTGTAGCAACCAGCAGCTCAATTGGGTTATTCAACATCATGTCGTCCCCTCTAGCCGCTCTTTGCACTTATCAATTTCCCTTCATCAGTATGCTAACGGGAGTCTCACCTCATCACCTTTTCGGGTTGTCTCACACTTTTCTAGGACACATTTTCCTAGAAGGTTGAATATATTAAGTGCTCAAGCCTCTCATTTTGTCCTTTCTTTATATTCCTTATCTTCTTTTTTGGGCCCATTCACTCTCTCTCCCTCCATTTTTTCTCCTTTGATTCTGGATGCTGCCACACACCGCTAAAAACGTTTTTCAGTGTTTTTAGCCTGTGTTGCATTTACCCAGGCCAGTGGATAAATATTTTCTTGGAATTTCCTAATACACAGAAGCTTTTTTTTTTTTTTTTTCAAATCAGAGTAGCTGTTTTAATGTGATGGGATATAAATTGCTTTCATGATTTAGCAGTGTTTAGCATAGCATAATGAAGGAAACTTGACTGCTCATAATCCAGAAGTGTCCCCCCCCCCCCCACAAGAGTTTTGTTTTTACATTGTATTTGTCGGGCAACTGATCTAGCTTTTGGATACACTGTGCCTGACTTTTTTAGATTTTCTTTTTAGCTTGATAATGTACAACTTTGGCTTTCTGATCAGAGCTGAGGAAAATAGTTTGAAAGTGATTTAGGGTCCATTATGTGGATCTCTCATGCAAGAATATTGGAGGTCACAAACAAAATATGAGACATTCAGCATATTGTGTTTGCTTCTCTTCCTGTTACTGTCAACTAGCCCAACATCAGCACGGGCCTCAAGTAAACAAGCAGTCGCCTCAGCCAGGGACACATGGACATGTGATGTAGCCTAATGGGTAAACCCATCCCCCTTTGGTGCGCCAAACATGTTAAAGCAACCGTATGAATTATTTGCAGCGGCTGTTTGACCTCTTTTGATTTACTGTATTTCTGTCTCCTTTAATTAATCCTCTTGCTCTCTCTTTTTTTTCCTACCAGACAGGCGATAAAAACTCTAGCCACTCAAGTAGCAACACTCTCTCAAGCAATGCCTCCAGCAACAGCGACGATAAGCACTTTGGCTCTGGAGACTTGATGGACCCGGAGATGCTGGGCCTCACTTACATCAAAGGGGCGTCAACAGACAGCGGCATCGACACTAATCCCTGTGTGGCCCCTGGTTCCCGAGTGTTGCTGCAGGGCAGGGTGGGGGAGCAGGGACACCATTGGGTGTCAGAGCACCATGAGGATGGGGCGTCAGAAGAGGATCATGGGAAACTGTACCTGCCACAAGGCTACGCCTCTGCCATTATGTCTAGTCATGTGACGGAAGGAAGCATCGGGGACCTGAGTGAAATCTCATCACAGTCAAGGTACAGTGCAGAGACAGGATGTGTGTTTTATTTATCTTCTTCCCCCTAAAAGACAGTTCTATATGTGCAGTTTCAAATTGTTTTAGCTGCTTATACCTGCTGTTTTGTCAGTTAAAAGAAGGCTTTGGGTCGGTCAAGACAGAGATTGGTGAGTTGTTGATTCTAAACCATGGAGCATTGAAGCTGTCCTAAAGGCCCTCTTTCTTCTCTGTGGGCAATTACTTCATTATGTAGTAGTATAATTCTAGCGTGTTGGGTCACTTATTTTTCCTCTAAGAAAAATGACACCCTTTTCACGGTACATGAATCGGAGAACAATCCAATGCGTTTAAACATGTGGTTGTACAGTACATTCACATATACTACTGCCAGCATTCTCTTTAGCTCATCATCTGTTCCATTAAACCCACACACACAAACGCATGCATAAGACTATGGTTGCTGGCTGTTAGCTGACCTTTTCACCCAGCCGTGCTCCCTCACTCCTGACCCTCAGCCTGACTCATCCAGCTGTGCTGAAGCCAGTGGGTGGGGCTGCTGTCAGGCCGGAGCAACACAGGGGGTTTCATCACACAGTCATCCAAGTCCTCCTCACCAGACTGGGGCCCATCTGGGAAAGAGGAGGGGTGTCAGAGAGGGTTGGCCCTGCAGCCACTCACAGTCTGTCTCTGTGAAATAGAATGGGTATCTATTTGTTTATGCCATACAGGATTATGTTAGTACAATCTGTTGAGATCATTGACCTGTCTGGGAGGCATCAGAGCTGTCCACTCCAGGACAGTATTCAGAAATGAGTAAAGAGCCCACGGAATCACCTTGACGACTCGATGCTTCCCACCTTTTTATGTAATGGTCTTTGACACCCAAGTGTCATTTGGACAAACAGTGAAGCAGCAGGAGCACATTTGCAGGGTGTGGCCCAGATGGTCATGAATATGGAAACAGAGTGTGTAGCGCCTCAAGCTTAGGCTAACTGTAATGTCTCAGAGGTATTTAAGAGGAATGTTTGCTGAAAGTTTCCCAACAAAGAACAAGACGTTGGACCTTTTTCCATGTTCTCTAGGTCTGAGTCCAGTTGAGCGGCTAACAGAGGAATCCTAATCAGGCAGGAGACATAAAACACAAACTGTCCAGCCTCATTTTAAATGATGAGAAGAATAGGAAATTACAGAAGATGTGCTATTCTGGGGGAATTCTTAACATTGCAAAGGATGCAATGCAAGCAATGCAATTTAAAAAGGAGTGAAGCACTTTGTCTGATGCATGGCTTATTTTCTCATCACTGTCAAATGTGATTCATTCATCCTGCATAAATCTGTCGTTACTTGAATGAGGATGTAGTATAAGGATATGGAGTTATTCTAGGAATTTTCCCAAAGCTGAAACAATAATCGTAAACAAAGAAATGGTGCATAACCATGTATGAATCAAATCTATGCCTATGGTGTGTGTGTGTGTACTGTATATAAAATCAGCCAGAAACAAACAGAGAACAGGAACTGTTTTAGTAACTGTAGCTAAAATGAAGTTTAGAATATTTTTTTCTCCATGATGGCCATTGGATCATGAGTTCAAGGGTTAGTTTAACCAAAACACAATCAAATAAGAAGTAAGTTCCCACATACCTAATGATATCTAGCCATGCGGGTACTTTGCTTTGTCTTCTTTTTTTTAAATATCTCAAAACCTCTTCAAATAAAACTGGCTAGATACCACTGGAAGTCAGTGGGGCAATAACTTCTTTCTGATTTGAATGCACTGACCCTTTTAATCTAGTTTGTCAGTTGATATTTGACTAAATATTGAAAGGACAAAGGTCAGAAGGAGTATGCACATTATAAACTGGATGGGAGTCATCTTCCAATGTAGGTCAGAGGTAAACCAGCTAGACTCTACTATGGAGGAGATGACGTCTTCCTGTCTGAGCCAGCAGCAGAGCTTTCAGTACTCTGTTGAAGATGAAAATCATCCTAGTTGTTTCCTAACATCTTAACTAGTTGCCTTTCTCATTTTTTCATTGTTTATGCTTTTATGTTTTTAATTTTAAATTCATTAATTTTGGTCACTTTTGAGTTACATTATTCTTTATTTTTTGCTGTTTGGTTAGTGGCTCACACCACTCTGGCAGTCCCCTGGCCCGTGGTGCCAGATACTGTATGTCCGCTGACTCCTCCAAGGTGTACACCATCCCCCAGACCAGCAGCTCAGGGCCAGGGCCAGAGCTGGGGCCAGAGCTGGGGCCAGAGCTGGGGCCAGAGCTAGGGCCGGAGCCCAGCTCAGAGGCTTGTGGACAGACACGCCCACAGTCCGATTGCAAACTTCCAGTGGGTATGAAGACGACTGATGATGATGATGCCCACAGCACTGAGGGACCTCCCAACATTTCAGAGTGTGGGTGAGTGTGTGTGTGTGTGAGAGAGAGAACATTACCAAATGTGCTCGCATACCACTAAAACAACACAAAATAGTACAGTTTGGGTTACCTTTAGTAATACCAACTATCATACTAAAAAAGATGACACACTTTTTAATCACGCTAACTGGGCTCTTTGCCGCTGTTTCTTTCACTGTAGAGAGCTACTTACTGTTGCACTAGAGCCAGACCCCCCCCACCACGCACACTTCTATGAGCCCACCCAGCCTGCATAAACTGGCCTTGATTGAAGCCGACAGCCACAAAATAAATAAGCTCAATGAAGCCGCGGACATAATACACTTGGCACATGTCACTTGTGGTTATTGATTGTTCCCGTGAAGCTGCATCCCCGTGGACTGCCAGGCTGAGCCTCTTCCAGATCAGCATCTCTGCTGGGAGCCAAGCAACAATCCACACACAACAACACTCTGCTGTCACACACACACACGCCAAAGGACACTCCCGCCAAAGAATAGCCTATCGCAAAGGAAGAGGAATGTATGTGCAGCCGCTCAGCCAAGTTGAGAATGTATACTTCCCTCAGACTTTATATGAGCAGTGACGACTGACTGTATCTGTCTGATTAAATGGTTTGCTGTAGAGAACAGTAGGCCATTGATGCTGAAATTGAAACACAGCTGTGTGTGTGTCTTGTGTCTTGTGTGTGTGTTGTGTTGGCTGTGGGCATATTTTGGTGGACAGAATGTGAGATTTGCCCTGGAAGAAACACCCTGCTCTCGTTCTCAAGTAATTTCATTTAGGCTGTGAAATTTGCCACTTAAGGACTATGTGATTGATTGCATCCAGTGAAGTCGTCTCCTGCCGACTTATGAAAAAGCTCTAATTCGATTACCGTCCCCAATGTTTGTTTATATAATCCTACAGTTTTATTTCAGCTTACATAACGGCACATCATGATGAATGGCCTAATATTACTCACAGATATTGTTCTAACCTAATGAAGTTTCTCTTCCCCCCTTTCTAAGAAAGATTTCTCATTCATCTTACTGTATGTAATGCAGGATGTTCATCTATGCTCCTAACCCTGGGCTGTTTCTCTTTTGCTTCTGCTTCTTGTTCCAGAGGAGCGGAGAGCTTGTTAGCGTTCCTTCTCACAATGCTGTCTGAGCGTTCAAGGTACACAGTTAGTCAGAAGTCAACCCCCTGTGGCCCAGTCTGCTCCCCTACGCACACCTCCCCATGCCCCACCCTTTGTCCCAGACCACCGCCCCACTCGTGTCTCATGGCAGGTCTAAAGTGCTAGTCTTGCCATGTGGCGCATGCTGAGAGTGGAGGACAACCAGCTGTGCATCAGTGGCTGTGACATTTCTGCTGTATCTCCTCCAGAATCCTACTGCTGTGTACTGTCCACAATACTTCCTCCTGTTTTTGTCAGTAACTACAGTGATCAAGGGGGGTGACATGCAACAAGCAACCCAATCTGCACCCACACAAAGGATTTTGTGATTGTGTGTGCCCCCTAGGCTTTCTGGTGAAGTGGAGGCCAGTAACCGTAAATGGCAGCATGACAGTGTTTTGTCTTTTTTCAAATTTTAGGCTTTAAAAATTTGGGGAAAACATTCTTTTTTTTTTTTACACCCTTACTTAGGACCTGCTGTGCAAGAAAACATTTATTACACATTGTAGGCATTTAACAGGCTCTCACACAGTACAATAACCTTTAATTGCAAAGGTCGGGGGCTTTAGCATCATTCCAATCTTCCCGTAATCATGGATCGATCATGTAAGAACAAATTGGAAAAGAGCTAAGTAGAATACGGAGGGGGAAAAGAAGGGGGTTGTTCTCTACAGTTTAACCACCACACCACCAGTATTTTAAGCTCAATTAATTGCAATTATTTTTCCTGGATGCAGCTTCAGAATAGAGCAACCATATATGTGTTTAGGGCTTGGTTGCCATGGTGCCAAAAGCTTAAAACAGGGCAATTCTTAGTAATGGTGTCTCTAGGTAACCATCGCAGCCAGGCTGCCCATCGTCTCGCCGTGTAGCGTATCCCCCCACGGCCCAACACCCCGCCAACAGCATTCAGTTTGTCATGCTCACAGGCTGCTCACTTAAAGCAGAGGTCTCACAGCCAAACAACTTAACCAGCCAGGTCAGTCACATCCTCCCTGTGCTGTATCCCTCCTTTAAACACTCAACGCCCTGAAAATCATTAAAATGACAAACACCCCACTGACAAACACAACCACCAAAATAAAACATGTCACCTCTTGTAGTTCCTTTTCCAATTCTGTCTAACAGCTCTCATGTCCTCTGTTGTTTGTCTGAACTCTCCTCTAGAGTCTGTTGATGTTTTTTCTTTCCAAAACCTTTTCCCCCCCTTCCTTTCTACCTCTTACAGTGCTTTGCTGCATTCTTCAGTGTCTTTAATCATTGGTTTGACAGAGTGAGATGGGACAGGTTGGGATTGGTAATAAATTCCATCCCTGGCTCCCCTCTCCAACCATGTTACCCCAAGTTCACCTGACTAGCATGGAGGCACCTGATGTTGGCATGCTAAGACCGATCTACCTGCACCCTTTGTGTAATACTGACATTCTTTTCCAAATAGCTGGACCAAAGCTGCAGTGGCCCAAAACTCCCTTGCACAATATGGCTTTCATGAGCCTGCTGATGAGCTCTGCTCTTCTGTTTCCTCTGTATGGTCTACAGGCAGCTGTACGCACAGGAGGCCGCCTGCCAGCTCCAAGCTTCTGAGCGTGATGAAAAATCACTGCGGAGACTTTCGAAAGAAGAATACCTTAAAATGATGCTGCCCGACAGCCCTCCAGGAGAAGACCGGAGTAGTAAGGTGAGGTCATCGCGGCTGATTGACTTATAAATTACACAATAATTGGGGTGTTGACGAATCAAACGTGTTGAAACTGTGACGTAATGATAATAATAGCATGATGACATGCCATTGTTAGGGTCAACTCCAAACACAAAGGCTATTTTATCATGCCGACTAAGAGACATAGTAGCTACTAGGCCAGAGCCAGAGCAGACAACCTCTCGCTGGGAACCAAGTAGAGCAGGATAAACATCTGCTGCCCATCAGCTGGTCATGCTGCTGAGCACCACAGCTGATGGGGCCTTGTCTCTCCCGACACAAGACCCTTTCAGCCCCCATTGACTGGCACTGAGTGTTTGGATAATTTAATTTGTAACAAGACCTGGGTTTGCTCATTTGGGATGTCATGGATTAAAGGCAGGGAGTTGCAGAGAGTGCATCAATGTTTGATGTTCCTCTGTCCTGCAGACTCTATTAATTGCATCTTTAGTTTCTCATCCCCCATCCATTATCTACCAGGAAGAGACCCTGGAGATATACAAATAGGTTATTTTTGGATGTTGCTCAGTCCTAATATAAGTGCACCTCATCCCCACAGAAAGCAGGCATGTCATTTGGCACAGGCAGTTCTTGTCCCTCACACAGAACCGCGGCTTACAGTGCATAGAATGTGATGCTTACAAGAAGACCAGGCAGCGTCAGTGCCTAAACTAAAAGCAGGTGCATCAGGCCTGCACTGTGAGTTACCTTAATTTGATTATATTTGGTTTCCCACAGATTAAGAAAACACAGTAACCAGTATTAAGGTACACACAGCTGTTTGTTTGATTCAAAGAGCAGTGCAGTCTTTGTTGTAATCTCTCTATACGGTCTGATTCAGTGTGAAAATACATGTGTGGAAGGGCAGTCTGGGGGAGGGATGCATGAAGTTGGGCACAGAGCCAAATTCTCCAGCCATATACACATCTGATCCCAATACAACCAAACTGTTCTTCTCTGGGACTTCATGTTTTCAATATCACCTGCTGGCCTGTAAAGGAATTAAAATACAGTAATGACAATGTTGCACACCTTAATACTGTAATACTGTCTGACTTGTTTAACCACCTAAAGGTTAATTTGTGTGTCACTTCCGGTAGCCACCCGATGCCAGTGTTTGTGTTGGTGAGCAGGTGCAGAGAGATTTGTCTTGCCAGCCGCGGTGTCCGCTGAGACGCCCTTCCACAGACAGGCCGACTATTGTGTGGCTGACGTAAAGGAAAGGCCATTCGCAGCTTATTCTCCCACAATGTTCCACTTTTAAACCTCCTGTGGGAAAGAAAAAAAGGCATCTGAATAGGTGGTTGTCCAACACATCCTCCCAAGTGGCACGTCAAAGGGTTTCAGTGCCGTTTTTTGTTTGATGTGAGGGGGGGAAAAAAGTCAGGGAAATCAGGAAGAATCTTGGTGGATATGTCACTGCTGCCTTGACTGATAAGAGCGTTGCTGTTGTGCAAAATAATTCCCATTACAGATTCAAAACAGGGTGAGGGCTGTTGCCAGCTGTGGTAAATTTAGACACACTGAAATAGTCAATAATCTTGCAGGTTTGATTAACACATTTTCTGTATAGTGTGCACAGCCGGTTCAGGTAACCAGTGCCAAGATGTGTTTAGGGAGCCCGGTTTGATGCTGTAGATCTAATAAATAGATGGCTTCTAAAAAAACAAAAAGCCCTACTGCAAATGGTTTCATTTGCTGTGACTCCATTTATTGGAACTCTAAATTTGTGCTATTTCTACTTTATATGAGAGAGCAGCAAATCCTGTTTAAAGTTGTTTTGATGAGCGAGAACCTTATGGGGTCTGATCTTGTAAAGTTAGGTGGGATAGAGACAACATTGTTAAGTCAAAGCCTCTAAAATGTTTTTTGGAGGCAGTATGTATGTATGCTGCTTTGAATTATTCCGGTGCATGTATCCGCTTTAAAGACGTACTAGATGTTTGTGAAATATTCACGGTGGGACTTGTGGGGGATCCGTCTTTGAAATGGAGATGGCTGGGTGTTGGCTGGTGGGGATCCTAGTCTGGTGTTGGCTACAGCTGGGAAGCCAAAGGCAGACATTTACCCATCTGGCCAACTGCTCCCCATATCATTTTTGGCTACTTTTGATGTCACTCCTGCGATATCTATCTATGTAACCTAAAAGGGACAATGACGAGTTGGCCTTTTGTGGTTTTGTGTTTAAGCAGGAGATCCTCTGTCAAAATTCTGACGACAGTCATGAAACTTGATTATCCCTGCAGTGGTATTCTGTGTAATTCGTCCCCTCAGGATGATGATGCTGCTTTTCAAAGCCTCACTGCTTTTGTGATTGTTCATCCTGACCTTGTGTTGCCTCTTGACCTGTGGGACCTTTGTAATATGAGTACTATTCTGGAGATCACACACAACGCAGAAGACACTGTATATAAGTACATTATAGCCACTGGTTTAGTGAGCTGTGTGTATTTGGTCTTTGGTTTGTAAACATGAAAACAATAGAACATGGCTTCTAAGTTTTTTTTCACAAATACATATATTATTAATAAAGCTCTGCATTACATTGACTTCTACAGGAGTTCCAATGTGCTTTATTTATCTGTATTGACCATCTATGGATAACGGTTGATGTTTTTCAACCCTATTCTGTCATGCATTTATCTTTAAGTGAACAAAAATCTTTGAAAGTAATCCAGTATGGAATGAGACCGGCAGCCACTATCCTGGCTGTGATGTAACCCAATGGGGCAAATGGGCACCATCAATTTCCATCCAAGAGGGTTGTTTATGCCACTGACAGGCTCAGATTATTATAATTGTCTGACTGCATTATGGGTAGGTGTAGAAGGTGATGTTATCCTGCCATGCATTTGTGTGCAACTTACTGATGCCATGTCATAACAGCAACTTTAGCTAATAGCATTAGCTTACTTCCGCTCTATTGATCTTTTTCACCTTGTTGTGGCACTTATCACTTGGTCTTCTCTGCCTTCTGTAGTTTCTCACATTAAGCTCAGTGCCTTTTGGCTGCCTCAGCGCTGTGACCCCTGTCACCACCTCCACAAGACCTGTCCCCTGTTGTTCCAACTCTGGCAAACACTGTCCAGCTGTGCTCAATCCATCTGCATTTTCCCGACAGCAAAGACTGTAATTGATTCCTGACACTGCTCCCTGATGTTCCCTCCTTACTCACCCAGCTGCCCGCTCATGTAAACCTGCTGTGCCAAGGAAAAGCAAAGCACATGGAAGGATGCATACATTGTTGGGGGTTTGGCGGTCATTCAGCTCCATTGCTTTGCATTGCTGTGACTATTTGTTGACAATCTGTTCTCCTTCTCTCTCTCTCAGGTGTCAGCCATGGGCAGTTTGTCACCCAGACGCACCCTTTACCGGACGCTATCGGACGAGAGTGTGTGCAGTAACCGTAAGGGTTCATCCTACACCAGCTCACACAGCTCCATGCTGGACCAAACAATGCCTAATGACATCCTGTTCAGCACCACCCCACCTTACCACAGCACACTGCCTCCTCGCATGATTCACAACCAGGGAGCATCCAACCTACGGAGTAAGTACAGACAGTGAGACTGTCTATGCCAGCTGTGAAAAAAACGCCTAGTAATGTGTACGGATACTTGATTTCACCAAGAAGCCGCTTTAAAAAACAACAACTCTGCACTGCTCTTATTAAAATAGCTCTTAGAGACATTTAGACCTTCTCCTCATGTTGCTCTCGGAGTATCATTCCTCCTATTTGGCACCAGAGACAAGCCAGGATATAGATACTTGTTTGAAGGGCCACTTGTGTCCTACCAATGTCTTTAGAACAACTGGTGCATACTCCAGAAACACTCATCAATATATCCAACTAATTGGAACTGGGCGAGGCGGCGTGCAACTTGCAAGGGTCCTCTCGCTTCGTCTGCATTAAGCAGACACCTGTCACTGCTGGCTAGTATTCCCATCTCTCCTGTTATCCCAGCATCTACTGAATATGTAGTAGTGATGAGAGGTGAGACGTGCCCTGCCTGCACCTGCAGCAGGTCTTTTGAGACTTTTGACATGAACATGCTTATTTTTTCCATCAGGAGTGTCACAATGTCTGTCATACATTACGTTTCATTTACTCATAAGTTCCTGCCTGCCTCCCCTCTCTGTCCCTCTTGTCTCATTTCCATACCGTCCCTCACCTGTCAACGGCTGCCGTCATTAGATAGAAAATGGCTTTTGGAAAGATGTTTCTCTCTTTGGCCTCTTCTGGCTGTCAGCCTGATGGATTCCTAATTGTTTTGAAGAGTAGTTCAGAACACAGGCTCTCTCTTTCCCTTACTGAAACAGCCCAATTTGGTAAACAGTGAATCACTCAAGCACCAAGACACTGGGCAAATTGAAGAGTGTCAGCATCACCTCAAGCTCTCTTGTCTCTTCTCTGCTTCTCCACTCATGCTTTTCTAAATGCCTCTCTACAGAATGGGTAGCTTGTTTATTGCATTCCCCGTCTTTCAGGGCTGACAGGGAGGGTGGGAGAAACAGAGGGGAGTGAAAGGAGATATTGATTGAAACATGAAGACATTCACTTAGACAAGTCATTTATTGCCCCTCAGTCAGCGCCTTGCAAGTGCTATGCAGAAAAGGTGATTGAATGTGAGCCTATTGGGCTGTCACATAAATACAAACCTTTCTTTTGAAAGTGAAATTGTTTGCAACGTTTAGGAGGATGTTATTTTGGTGCATCCAGATTAGAAGTGGACTCAGGTGTAGGATAGTACTTTACTTAAGCTAAGTGGTTTGATGTGCAGGGCTGGATTAAGGTAAAGACCATCCCTTTTAGTTTGAATAAACCCCTTGCCTTCCCCCCTCTACGCTCTTCCATTCCTCTCCCAACCCCTCTTGTGTGCTCTGATGCAAACTGATGGGTGACTCGGAGATAAACCCTAAACTCAGGCCAGGCCCAGACACTGATCAGAGTGCCTGCCTGTCTCTGCAGATGAGTTTTGGTTCTCTGACGGTTCCTTGGCGGACAGGTCCAAGTTCAGCGACCCAGGACTCATGCCCCTCCCAGACACTGCCACAGGCCTGGACTGGTCTCACCTGGTTGACGCAGCACGAGCCTTTGAAGGTAACCAGCCTGGCTGAAGCTGCTGGCACCTTGTGTAACCTCCCCCCTCCTCCTAGTGCTAGCTCACTTGCATGTGCAGGTTTGTGTGTGCTTTGTGTTTGTGTTTCTTCTAGTGTCTGCTAAGGTGCTGTAGGAGGTGACTTGTGGGAATCCTTTTTGCTTTTTGCGCCTCTGCTCTGAGCTACATTGTGATTCCCATCAAGCAATGGATTTGGGAAAATAAGGAACTATCATTTTTCAGCGCAGACATGGAGCCAATTTTCACACCATAAAGCCAGCGAGTGGCCACTCAGGAAGAGTTCTTAAAGCAATGCTTTTTACTATTAAGCTCTTGGGTTGATAGTATGGGGTAATTTCAGCTCCCCTTTTGGCCTTTTGTCTTTACACTCAGTCACACTCTATTCTCAGCGAATTAGCATTGACACATCTCAGCCACTTCATGGTCCGCATCATCACTTCTGTTCCTTTTTCTTTCCTGCTTTAAGTATGTTTGCGACCGCTTTCATGCCAGTGTATTTTCCATCTATCACGTAAACACTAACATGCCTTGAGCACTTTTTCCACTTGAACTCGGCCCGACCCTGTGAGCAGCTAGCCGGCAACACAGCACATAACAATTCATTTTGTCATAATTAATGAATCCTCTGTGGAGGTTCTTTTATGATGCATTTCCTGCTGTATTGCCCGTAGCTTTTTATTTAACAAGAGTGGAATCAGTGGAGATGATGCAGAGTCTGGCTGGCTGCAAGAAGGCAGTTGTCACAGCAACATGGCTGGCCCAGAAAAGCGTGTAAACTGGAACCTTGATGCCGAGCAGAAAATGGCTCCAGGCTGCCATTGTGCCATATATGTTTAAACCAGCTCCGTTTAGAGCCAGGGCAAAGGAGGTTGCCTGAGAAGTAAAAGCATTTATAGCACTCACAACCTTAATCATGTGAATCCTAAGAGACCGTTGGCTTGCAGCATCCACAAAAACACTGTGCCCTCCTAACTTTTCAAAGCTGAAGCAGATGGAATTATGAATGGCTACAAAAGGCTTTTGGTGCAACACTGTAAACTCTTTTTTGTCAACTAATGAATATGTTTTTAATGTTTCATCACAAATACGTACAGCACAGTATCTTTCCTCACATAGATTGCCATGTGTTCTCTTCAGTGTAATCTGTTTTTTATTAGATTTTTAGCCGCTTGTCCAATAAATCTGGACTGCAGGTCATGCAAAAATGACAAGCGCCCGTCACTGCTTTCCTAGTATTTTTTTTATCTTTCTGATGCAGCCATCGCATAAGAGGAAAAGGTTCATTCATATGTAAATTAAAGCTTGGTCTCCCTTTTCCTGCTTCGTCTGAACAACCGACTCCAGGCTCGACCAGCTTTTGTCTCGGAGTGGATTAGTTTTCAATTGGGGGCTAAATTAATGGAAGGGTTTCCTTAATCTTTTCTATGAATATGCAGATCCTCCTATCTTTGGTCTCAGACCAAGGGCTTGAGAGAGAGAAAGTGATTTCTAAAGAAAAGAGCATTACGCTTCAAAACTGAGCAGTCCCCAGGCAGAACATGCCAAGTTTGGGTTTTCCATGGGGCTTTGAGCAAGCTTAAGGGCCTGATATGGTAAAACAAGCATGACTGGTGCCTAACAGCACTCTGGGATCCAGCCCATGATGAGCCAAACAGCTGTCACAGTAAGCTTAGAGGAGCAAGGGTGCCAGAGCAACACCCAGGGGATGTTCTTTATCTGTGATCGTCTAGAAATGCTCTGTTCTCCACCTTGTTTCTTACTGTCTGGCTATAGATCCATCAGAATGGGAGGACTGCCTTTGGGTTTAAATCAGAACCATTCATTCATACAAAGCATGAATGAATCGCCCCATCCTGTTAGGAATGCATGCATGCGAGTGTGTTGTTCTGCTCTATTTTAGTTGCATGTTGACACCATAAAGGAGTTGCTGGAAACATTTCCTGTTTTTGATATAAAGGCAGATTATGACCTGTTACGTCACCTGTTCTGTCTCCAGACCAGCGTGTGGCGTCATTCTGCACCATGACGGACATGCAGCGGGCGGAGGCTCTGCAGATCTCAAGAGAGCTGACCAGACGCGTGGTGGAGGCAGAGGGAGCAGCACTGGAAGCAGAGTAGGCTTTACCAACAAACATAAATAAACACACAAGCACCAACGCTCCAGTAGCAAGTAAATAATTGACTGTTTGCTAAAAAAAACGCCCCTGAACAGTGATTGTCCAATCATAGCTTAGTAAGCATAGATCTAAACTAGGCAAAGCAGACCTGTTGCGCTTTGGATTTTTCCACTTTGAAGTGGTGTGCATGTCCTTCTGATAAGAGCAATACTCTCAAGACTCTGGAGGGTGGTGTCTTTTTTTATAACCTATCCAGAGCAAAAAAACTCAAGCACGAAAGTGTAAGGAATGGATTAAACAGTATTTTTATCTGCGCTGCCCAGCTACTTGACTACCGTCAACAGGTAGTGAACGTTATTTACGACGGCAAGGGGCAAGCCATTAGCTGTCTCCTGTATATTATTATATGGGGTGACCGGTAATAACGTTCACCTAACTCAGCAATAGATAGTGTTACGTGTTACTCCAAACGTTTCCTCCTCCACTTATTTCTCTTCATCAAATTCTTTACTAAAGTGGAGCATCATGTTTAACAATACATTAAAGCACAAATGTAACACTGAGTTGCTTGTTCAAATAAGTTCCAATAGTAAGCATCTAAACTATTAAAGGACTGTTGGAACAAGTAACATTTGTATTGTATTGCACTGTACAAAAGTCCAAAGGCTAGATATTAGCATTAGCTAAAGCTAGCTAGCTAAATCTGATAAAAGTCAGCTGGCAACAGTCATCTTTTTAGCTGACATAATCTACGGTTGACTGCTAGAACTGGGAAGGCTTCTGTTGCCATGTGAGGAGAAAAAGCTTGACATGCATAGCAACAGTAACTAAAGGGGCCGGGGCTTAGATAGATGTCCATTATTCAGCTTCAGCATCATAATGCGATAAATGAGTCTTAACTACATCCCATCTTGTGTCCCCCTACAGCGGGCCCCCCTCCACACTAACTGGCAAAGTCAACCAGTTGGAGGTGATCCTCAGGCAGCTGCAGCATGACCTCAGAAAGGTGAGTTCACATATCAAACGAATTTCCCGATTATGTTTTCGTCCCCTTTTTGCTCTCCTTTTTCCACGTCAGCAAACAGTGCATGTGTGTGTCACGCAGCTCAGGAGAATATACATTGAGTAATGGGTGCCCTGCGGTCCATGTAATACAAACTCTACTTAATTCAATATCCTGCTTCCTTTCCTCATTGTGTCCCAGCCCAACATTTCCCCACCTCAACTAATGTGCTTAAAATGGAGAAAGGAAGTGCACTTTTATCGCAACGGAGAAAAGGCTGCTTTGCCATGTTAATGCCTCTCATTTACACAGCGCCGACAACGACAGACGGATGTTCTTTTTTATCAACCTCTTTTGTATCCATTTAATTTTGAACCATGTTCCGGTGTTGATTGTGTGTGTGTGTGTGTGTGTGTGTGTGTGTGTGTGTTTGTGTGTGTTTGTGTGTTCAGGAGAAAGAGGATAAGGCGATGTTGCAGGAGGAGGTGCAGCACCTGAGACAGGACAACATGCGACTGCAGGAGGAGAGCCAGACGGCGGCAGCTCAGCTCAGGAAGTTCACAGAGTGGTTCTTTCACAGCATTGACAAGAAACCCTGAGAGAGAGAGAGAGAACTGCAGAAAGAGAGTGGGAGATGGCCTTCACTCCTCCTGGGCACCCACTCAACTTCTACTTAAGACTCCCCAATGATCCACAGGCAAACAAACTATAGAACAAACCATTACCAGCCCCCAGAGTAATCAAGGCTCTCTTTTAAAAAGACCCTGCTTAGGAGACTGTAGTGCAGCCCTGTGTGCAGAGACTTGAAATCCTGATCTGGACCTTATTTTTGGGATCCTCCTCCATCTGAAGTGCAGGGCTGTTTCTGAAATCAACAGTTTCTTTATCCTGGCAAAAGAGACTCTTGGGAAAGCTTCTCATCTCCTGTGCTGGAGAGGATTTGAGAAAGGCAACCCCAGGGCCCCACCAGAATCCCGGGGATCTTCTTACAGTAGTGGAATGTAAAGCGCATTTACTGTAGTCAACATATAATCTACCTACGTATGTCACGTCAGTCTACTGTACTGTATGCTCAGCTGTACTGTATCGTACTGCGCACACTGTCACACAGCTGTTTCTGTGCCGGCCTTTGTGGACACAGGCATGTAAAGAGGGGAGGAATGTACTGGACATAATGAAGTGGTACTTACTGTCTGCTTGCACCAAGAGGAATCCACATGTGGCGGTCTTGAAACATACAGCGGGGGTGGGAATGAATGTAGCTCAACTGACCCTTTTTTCCGGTTTTCTGTTTCCCAAAGGTTTCATGGTTTTGGTGTTTTGGGCCATTTTCTTTCAATGAATTCCACTTTTCTTTTCCTCAGTGTTGTAATGTAGGGTCACATGGCAGTAATTTTGATGTTTAAAGGTGCTTTCCCTACACACATGTTCATCAGTAGTTTCCATTCACTGTCACGATGTCCTAGCAATAATGAAGTGGTAGTTACGAAACTGTTAAAAAACTTAAAAAAAATAATAATATGAAGTTAGCACAAACGTGAAGAGTTCCTGTCGAGAAGCAGTTGTACTTGACATGTATTTATAAAACAGGAAGAGACGGTGCCTAAAACTCTTGGTTGTAAATGGATTTCTCTTTGCTTTTAATTCTCTTTTATAAGCACATGCCTTGTCTGTGGCTCACTGATCTAAAATTGTGTGTGTGTGTGCGTGCGTGCGTGCGTGTGTGTGTGCGTGTGTGTGTCATCACAGCAAAATGTGTTCTTATGCAGTGGTTTCTAGAGCATTAGAGCAAGCGCCAGTGAACCACACTTACAATGCCAAATGTGTTTATTTCTGTACATATCTGCCACAGAAGTGTCTTGTATTTAACACCATTATTTAAGCTTATTTAACCTAAAGTTGTTTATTTTATTAAGGGTATTTGTGTTTTGTTTTTTTCTGCACTAAGGAGAAATAAAGCTCTGTGTATGTTGTAAAGTGTGTAGCTTGCCAGGGCAAAAAAAAACTATATATTTAAATATATAAATGATGATTTTGGAGATTCCAACATTTGGATGCTGCTAGATTACAATTTGCTGGTTTGTATGCTTTTAAAAAATGGCTCTCTCCGTAAACTGTCCCATCCCTGGTGGGACACTGGTTGCTTTTTTTTTTTTTTTTTTTTTTTTTATGTTTTTTTTTAAATAAATGTAGTTGTAAAAATGAGTGATTTTTTTTTTTGTGTGTTTTTAATAGGTTTCTTTTTCTAGCATTCTTAACCAAAAGCAGTGACTTGACATTTTTCTGAAGGCTAATCTGATCCTGTATAGTAAATTAATGGTGTTAAAGGATAGATTCCTGTTGATTTTCAATGCTGTCTTAAACGTACAATATGTAATTGTCTGCCGCTAGGGGTCTCTCAAATGACACCCAGGCTTTTGATGACGTCGTAAAGTTGCGTAGGATCATGGGAGTTGTTGTCTTCGTTTTTATACAACCAGCATTGTTGATGAAAATGTATCTGTTCACAGACAAGTCAATGTATTAAAGTTTTATTCACGTTAACGTTTTAGTTACGTCTATTCATGTCATGTCATTTTAATGAATTTAAGAAGAGAAGATGGATAGATTTCTCTGGGTTTGAACATTTGGGATAATAATAATGTAACTAAACAAAATATATATTATAAGCATTGTAATTGTTAGGCATTTTAATGCAGAAATATTACAAGTATATTGCTTTAACCCAAAACCAAATATTGTCTTTATCTCAATTTCAAAACACAGATAACATAAAGGGAATGCAATCAGTCTCTACTAGAACACAATTAAAAATGGAAGTGTGATTTGTTTTTTTGTCATATGGTTATAATTCATGTTAAAAATCCACTATGGAAGAAACCATTTTTCTTCTTGTAAAAATCTGAAATGGGTCAATTTGACCCGAATACTATACAAGGGTTAAAGAAATAGTTTCTCCTTTTTCTTGCCAGTAAATAAAAGGATTGATACCACTCAACTGGAGGAAAACTGCTAGCCTGACTCTGTTCAAAGAAAGTGTTTTGTTTATACAAATTAAACAAATGAGATATAATTAGTGAGCGTTAAATGCCCAAAGCCAGACTGTTTCCAGTCTTTATGCTACACTAAACTAAATTTATATCAAACTTCTCATCTAACTTTCTGTAAGAAAGCACATTTTCCATGTCAAACTATTAATTAAACACAATACTTTCATGCCCACGTGCATTAAAAGGGTTATTTGCTGCTGTTACGTTATTCCGTCTCCTCACAAGATTAACAGTCCTTATACAAAAACAAATTCTTTTAATTAGTGAAATAAAGTTAGGATCTTCCAAAGTTACTATCGCTACGCCCCAACTCGGCAAGTAACACAGTTCAAAAGAGACTCAAAGAGGAAATCTTGCACTAAAATCTTTCTGAAGTATGGAATATAGTAGCTGCTTGATATGTGAATCTGCCCTTACATGGTCTGCTCTGCACATTTCAGCTAATTTCTTCATCTACCTTTCAATAGAAGTTTGAAAACTGTATTTTTCCAGTGCATCAACAGCAAAGGACAGAAAAACAACAAACTAAATATTGATAGAATTGTAAAAGTTGCAGATAGAAGATGCCACTTGAAGCATTAGAAATGTAATACATCCACATCTAAGGGGTCTTAGATGTGTTGGAAAGACTAAATCAAAACAGATTTCAGAGGAGAGCTCTACGTTTGTTCACATAGGGGTAGGAATGAAATGGAAATCAAGATGGAGCTGAGTATATGTCCTCATCAGCCAACTCCAGGATTGGACATTTGCTGAGCGCCCGCAGAAGAAGACAAAGATAACAACCTTTTTCTATCATACTTTTTCATCCTCTATTTTGTAAACAGCAGGTGTGCTAAGGCTTTCAGATAGAAACATGAAACCATAATGTGTTTGTGACTTGATTCCCTGTGAGTTAGTGTGCTTTAAATAAATGACAGATGTTCCTTTCACCACGGGGACGGCAAAGGTCTTGCTGAATAATTAATCATAAGCCTTTTGGGGTGCGGAGAGGAAAAACAATTTAATTTTGTTTGCTACTTCCTGCATAAACCTCCAGCCCAGCTGCTGGAGTGTGGTCCAATCTATCATTTCCTCTCGGGGCTGGTGGGTATTGAACTGTGGGTAGAGCTGGTGTAGCCATGTCTTTTTTTGGATTCATCTTTCCGCCATTTGGCTTACCTTTGATGCCAGTTGCAGGTTGCTTGTTTTGAATGTTTTTGCACCGCGTCTGTGTTAGCAAAGTGTGTGTGTGTGTGTGCGTGTGTGAGATTACAAAGCAAATACAGCTTAACCTTCATCCAAGTCTGAGCACTTTGTGAATGAACCAGGAGGTTATATTACTAGGCAAACTGTTCTGACCTCTCCATCAGGCCAAACAAAAAAATGCCTGGACGGTCATTTGTGTGATGAGCTCTGGGTTTGGCTAGGACAGCGTGCACTGAGATGAGGTAGTTAATCTACATGTGTGAGCGCGGTGCCAGGACAGCAGATGGGAGCTCACACTGGCACAAGGCAATAGTGTTGCCTGTTTCAGATAGAGGAGGATTCCAGGGTGGGTTTTTGAGGGTACAATCAGGAACTTGACCAGTGACTAAAGAGAGGTACCAAATGACTTTGGCATCAGGGAAATCTGGAGAAAGCTCCGTGGACAGAGGCCCAGGTCAGCAGTAGTGAAAATGAAAGGCACGCTGCAGCAAAAAGATGTATGAGACCAATCAAATACTACAATGACATGTTGATGATTGTATCAGCCTTGCAAAATATGCTGACAAGCAGTAAAGTTAGACCCAATCCAATCAGTTGAAAATCTCCCCTAACCAGATGGAAGAGCTTATAGCCGCACAAACCATATTGATTTCTAATATTTAACTCTGTCAGCAGTTAAAGGAACGAACGTAAGACTTTCTTCTCGGCTCAGCGGCGACTGTCATCCATCTACAAATCCTGCACAGATTTGGTGCTCATCAAACATAACAGCATGTGACTGGGACACAGTTGTCCTGCTTCCACAGTCCCACAGCAGATGCTCCCCTGCTGTGAGCGCCACCCAAGTCAGGATCACATTACCCTGAAGAGGGTTCAGTGTGCCCAAAGCACAGCTGGCACAGCACAGAGAGAGGAGGGAGGGGCTCTACTGACTGTGTGTGTAGGGTCAGCGTGTAGTTGCTGCTTGCAAAATATTAAATATCAGTATCAGCTATCATCCCTGAAACAATGGATTAGATTTGGATTAATCTACTATGCAAGGATTGCAGGGAATTATTCGTAAATAGCAGATATTGTATTTATGCATTATTCAGAATGGCTCTTGTGTGTAATCCTTGGTTCAATATATTGATACCATAATATATACCAGAAAGTTGGATGTATGATTCATTAAACCCTACTTGGGTATTAAGCACTGAGGAAAATCCAATAGGGTTGTCTTTGGTCTTATCAGACAGTTACAAAATCTCAATTGTGTTGTGTGCCTGTGAGGCGTGACAGCAGGATTAGCACTCTCACCTGGTCTGCTTATCTGTGCAGCTCATCTTTCCTCTGCAGGCACTTTGAAATTCCCTCTCGCTCACTGGGGAGCTGCATCTTGCAAACAACACAAAAGAAAAGAAAAAGGACAAAAGATTCTTAAAACCAGCAGACAGTCATCTTCTCCCCCGCCCCCCATCGGCCTTCCGGGTCCCTATGGGCCGTCACTATCTGTCAATCAAGTCACAGGTGACCACCCTCTTTGCTGAATCTAGTCAAGGGCGACATTTTGTAAGCCACTTGCCTGCCTGCCTGGCCTCAATAGAAATCAGAAAGGGTAAGACAAAAAAAAAACATTTTACAGAAAGGTCATTGCTGGCTGGAAAGCTTGAAATCTTACACATGCAGCGGAGACAAGCCAGCATCTTGTCTTGTTGTAGGTGTGAGGATAAAAGGAAAGCAGTCTTGCATTCTCTGTGTGTTGTTTCACTGACAAATTAGATAAAGAAGATAGGAGCAAATAGATAAGACGGGGCTGCTGCATTATCTTCATTTGCCAAGATGTCCTTGTCTCTTGTCCTTTCCAGCCTCGGAGCAACAGCCAGCGCTGCTATCGATGGGCTGCTTCCAGTGCAAACAGCCACGGCTGTGAGGAGGCATTCAATACACTTTGGGTGAGTGGGTGGTGGTTAGGAGGTGTTTAGAACCAGATCACTACGCTGAATCCCCCCCCGTTTTAATTAAAGATATTGATTATGCAGAGTTGCATTGGTTTGGCCTGGCCTGTGTGGCTGAGTAGAGGGGTTCTTTCAAAGAGTCATGGGAATATTGATGTCTGGAGGTTGAATGGTAGGTTTGAAAGTGGGGGCGTATAGTACCGAATAACAAAACAACCCCCAGTGACCCATCATCAGCAATAAAAGCTTAACTGGAGAGGCGATCGATCCTCTGTGTAAGAGAGGAGATACAGAAGGTCAAACGTAAAATGTGTTTGAGCCTGTCTCGTTGGCACAGTGAGCTCAGGCATACCTTGAACCTGGCGTGCTCGCATCAAACTGTTAAATACAGTGAACGGCGTCTCCATGTGCAAGTAGGAAGAGCAGCCCTATCATTATCTGAAGGCATGCGTTGCTAAATATCTGCTTTTCTGCCATTTAGGGGATCTCACTTTCATCGTTTGGAGTCATTTGTATTTGACTGAAGCTCACTCCCTACAGAAAAGCATGAAAGCGCTTTTGAACAAGACCACAATTTTGGGTCCGGGGCACAAGACAATTCAGTTGATGTTATTCAGTCTTCCTGGCTGTCCCATACCTCTTTTCACACCCAGTTTTTCCATTTCATTGTCAGAGTTGTTATATATCTGAAAGAGCAGATGTTCCTTTTTTGAACTCTGGAACAGATGTGAAAATGTAATAATATCATCAGGTCAAATCAAGAGGTCACTTCCTTACAGTAAATGTGGAAAACTCTTTTCCATACATTAAATACTTGGGTTTGACCTAATAAAATGTGAGCGTCTGCAGTCATGCTATAGCGGCTCTGCTGGCTTTGTCTGAGTACAGCCATGCTCACAATGGCAATGCTAAAATTCTGATATTTATTGGTATACACTCTATGTCAATTCGTTAGGTACACCTTGCTAAAACTAATACAACAGTGCTGCCAAAATCCTGTCTTTATAAAAGTTATAGAGAAATGTTTATTTAGCTGTAAAATCCTTTAGGAGGCGGTAGTTTTTTGTTTATTAACTAGATCCCCATTAGCTGACGCCTTGACAACCTAGGGTCCACAAAATAAAGGACATTTGACACAATACACATACCACATGACACAACACCTACAGTTAAAACAGTAGTAAAATAGTACAGTCCAATACATAGAATGGTTTTGTCCACCCTTATTGATTAAGTAATAAGTGGGGTGGACAACATGTTTACCATGTTCACCATCTTACTTCAGCATGTAGGCATTTTAATATTGGCTAATTAACACTTAACACAAAGTATCCTACAGTTGAGGCTGATGGGACTATCATAGGGAATAATGGGAAGACTGATGGGACTATCATATGGAATAATGGGAAGGCTGATGGGACTATCATATGGAATAATGGGAAGGCTGAGGGGACTATCATATGGAATAATGGGAAGGCTGATGGGACTATCATATGGAATAATGGGAAGGCTGATGGGACTATCATATGGAATAATCTTAAAACAAAGTTACAAATGTAAAGTTGGACCTGATGATGGTGCTAAATGAAATATCAGAGGAAGTTATTGTAGTTCATCCTGAAGGGACCATGAATGTCTGTACCACAATGTATGCCCATTAATATACTGAAAAATGGAAAACTTTGACCTGGTAGCATTAAAGGAAAAGTCAAGGGATCCCCAAAGTCATTAGGTTTCATCCTCCCAAGACCATGGAATGCCTGTACAAACTTGAATGGTAATCCATCGGATGATTGTTGAAATATTTGTGATTGACAGAGTGAAGGTGATGAATGAACTTTGTACCAAGCAGTGTTTACAGCATCTGAGATGTTCATGCATCAGTATTTATATCAGACCTGATCTTGTGGGCCACACCTGAGGGATTTCTGTCCCACGCTCTCTCTCCCACAGAGATAGGAGTCAGGGATTAGTGTCTGCTTCCCCTGCCAGAGGGTGACATTTATGTCTTTATTCAGCAAATCAACAAAAGTAATAACCGCTAATCTATGAGCCCTAATAAAATGTAAAAACCAGAAGATTTTGATTTGTGATTGTAATTAGTCTGCTTGATAGCAGGACTTTATGTTCACCAGGTGATCATTGCTATTTTGCTGAATAGTTCATTAGCCGGTTCAATGAGTGCAGATTACTGTTCATTTCTTCCTCTCCCAGTGACAGCTCAGTGTTTAGGATGTGGGAACAAAGCTCCACCATTACACCTCATTGTTATGACGGCGGCGTTTGACTTAGATTCCTCAACTGAAGTTGGCATTAAAATAACATGATGAGGTCATAGTCTTTTTCACATGACTTCCATTCACTTAAACAGCGCTTGATCTTAATCTTGAAAAACCATACCTCATCATACACCCTGAGAGGGATTTGGGAATACTTATATGAATAATCAACAATACATGCATATTATAGAAGGATATCATTGCTTGAATGTAATTTTCCCATTACAAACTTCTGATATAGAGCAATTAGGGTTAGTAAATCGCTTTGGATAAAAAAAAAGCATCAGCTAAATGGCATGAAATAATGAGACAGTTTTGATTTAATGTACTGTGCAACCTATAGCCTGCATGAAAAGATTGAGACATGAGTGATTCTCCAGCTCAACATACACATCTACATCTGTGGATATCATGTTAAGGTTGACTTCTGACTCCAACCTTTATTTTGTATCGACTGCTTGTGCAATCAATAATGTACAACACGATGAGGTTAAATGCATTTGCATAAGTAGCGATCTCAAGATGGACAACTTTTAATCACATGAAAATAAACTGCTCCAATCCTCAGTCGTGCTGTTGTGTGTTATTACCTAATACTTACTTATTTGTCTTTGTTCCCGGGAGCGACATAACACTTTGACAAGTGCTCACCGTGCTGCCGGTGTAATTTATGTGTGCAATAACAAAAGAGCAACGCTCTGGAGATATATACGTCAAAGACGAGCAAGTCAGCTTTCAGTCTGCCGGGTTCCAGAGGTACAAGAGATCTCTCCATCAGTGTTACTATTCCTCCATTTAACGTGCCACCCAGCTGCTCTGTGCTGTACTGTAGCATGCTTCTCTTTGTTTTCATTAAATTGTCTTCCTCCCTGCAGATCAATTTGCTTCATAGAGTGTGTCAATCTTTGGTGGTCATTTGGACAAGGTTTTCTTTTACAACTCTGCATAATTAGCATGGCAGTTCTAATCTAAATATTTTCATAACTACAAACTACAAATGATTGTATGGTCTTGAATATTGTGGTTACTGTCATCTTTTCTTGATTTTTGATTGGGTGGGTGATTATGACAACAAGACCACACCCGGTGCGTTCATGTATGTTCATGTTGCAAATTGTATGTTTTGCATGTTGTTGAATAATTGTTAATTACAAAAAAACTATGAATGACTACTCTGCTTTTCTGATGACCTTAATGGCCATTTTAAATACTTTCTGACCAAATAGCTGCAAAACAAATAGCATTCCCATCAGCCTCCGCTGTTTGTGTTTAGTGCTAATTAGTAACTGCTAGCATGCTAACATGCTAGACCAAGATGGTAAACGTGGTAAAGGTTACACTATGCAAGAAACACTGCATGATAACATTGTTGCTGTGATGATGTTAGCATGCTGCAGTTAGCATTTAGCTCGACTCTTAGAAGACTGTGATCGTAGGACAAACTTTTTCTACAAAGATGTAGCTCTGAGTTGACATGATGCAAGGTTTAGAGGAGAAGGGTTGAGGATGGAGACAGACCTTTCTGTTCCTCTCTTTCTCCTAATTTGCTCATTTTATCAAAGCCAGGTACCAATCTGCCTTCCTTCCAGTCATCTGTGAAAAGCCACCCAGCCTAGATATTCTGCAGCTGAATGTTACGCGGTCTCCTGCCAAGAACAGACACACACTCAGATTTTTAGTGGCACCTGCTTTACCCCAGCACGCGGTTACTGTAATTGTGCCCTTTTCCTCATGCAGTCTCTAATCATCAACTTCTTTCTGCACTCCATGTGACAATGTAAATGGGCCGGTGAGAGGAGACATTAAGTGCACGTGCAAGTCTTGTGGCAGCCTGTGTGTCTGCAAGCAGCTGAACGAGCTCAAACCACAACATCTGCAAGGAGCGAGGTCAGGTTTCTATCCCACCACCCACAACGCATGTTGTTAGAGCCATGGAGGGCCAAATGCTGAAATAGAACAGGCCAGGTGGCAACAGGCCAAAATTGACTAATATACATCCTGTTCATCCTAATGTAGGCTCAAACTGTTGTTGCATATGTCTCCTAAAAGTTTAGATTACTTCTGAGTTTTCACGTTTGATATGTTTTGCTGAATGTTTGAGTTGATTCATCTGGGCTGACAGCCAGAAATGTCTGTGTGTGCATGCGTGCATGCGTGCATGTGTGTATGCACACACAACTCGTCATACTGTTTGCCATCAACCGTCTGTCAGTGTTTTGGCGTATTGTACAGCCACAGCAGACATAGGCAATGCGCAAATTGCACAGGCATGCACCTTATCGGTTGTTGTGGTATAGTTTTACCCCGTTCAGAGAATAAATGAGAAACATTTTTTTATGTAGTGGCTATAATTATTGTTATTTTATGCCAGTTTCTATATATATTTATAGTTAGTGTACCCCTTGGCCCTATAAAGACAGTTCTGGTTGAGCCAAGATTTAACTTGCAGGAACGTTCTGTCACCTCAATTTATTCCAAGATTTCTGTAAACATTTTCACTTTAGGAGCATTGGCAGTCATGCTTTCCATAACCACTCTTTTAATATTGGAAAACATTGTTATCTTCTTTAAAGACTTTAAAGTTGTTCCAAATTGCCAGGTTAATATAATAATTATTTCACTAAGTTAAAGCTATTAAACCCTCTTTTCCTTTGCATCTGATGTATGAGGACCACGGTCTTTCTTCTTCATCTTTGCATTTGCTGATGTTTGTTACTTTGCATTTCTGGGTCCAATTAGTTTTGGGGTATATTTCCAAGAAGTTGGAGTAGGATCGAGGAAAATATTTCAGCAATGTTAAACATCACATGTAGCCTTAATAAACCAGAGTGCAGTGCAGCAAAATACATGTATGTTTGTAGTTAAAACCATAACTTGTTTCTTTAAAACTTCAAATGTTCTCCACTGTCCACCAAGCTACTCCAGTGTTGTTACTGATAACACTATCTGTTGTTATTGCTCGACACAAATCCACTGATGGATGAATAAACGGTCAATGTTATGGGGTGTTGTTGACAGGCATTCTGGAAAATGTAGGAATCGACTGAGGTCAAGTGGGTTCATCAATAAAAGCAAAATGCACCATAATTTGAACATGACAGGTTGATGATACAGTGTGTAACCGTGAGAGATTAGGTCATCTATTCAGGTCTGTGGCTTGCAGCTTTGCTCAATAACATAAACACCAGAACAATGGCCAACACAATACAGAAGATCTACATACAAATACTACTGTAGCTTTAACGGCTGAGTTTCTGATTGTGGCAAGGTGAGAGTCCACAAGTCATTTTTTAAAGCTGTAGCTCGTGGTGGTGGTGCTCATTATAGAGGTCAGGAAGTCGCCATATTGGAGATACTCCGCATCACAACAAAGCACAGGCACTGAAGTAGATCCCGAACGTCGTCAAGGAAAATGGTTATTATTGCCGTGTTTTAGGTTGTTACCAATAATTCTTGCTAAAACTGATGCTGGAAATTTCAATTTCCTTGTGGGAGTCATCCCAAAAGGATTACTAAAGAGAAGTCTAAGTCTGAGCCTAAGTCTATAGGTCAGACCGAGAAAGAACATTTGGAATATTATCGACTTCCAAAAGTTATTCAAAACCAGGGAGAGGAGTGCCAGAAGTTATCAGAGGAAAGGAGGTGCCTGTGGTTGGCAAAGCTCAAACTCACTCAGGTAGTGCACAGTGTAGACAGCAAACTGGGGCTCTCTGAAATGAAAAAAATAACCCCGTTTGAGAGTCAATTGGCTACACCTTGAGTATCGCAATGATGTCATACAGTTAAGGTTAGGTTGATTAAGGACGTTATTGCGTTACTTACTTTGGCCTTCACAACACAACGGTCGTTAATGACTTGGTACTGCGTCTCTCTCACCCAGCCACACACCATCTGGTTATAGGCCTCCAAACCTTTGTAGGATTTAAGGTCTGCAGCTGTATATGGGCTCGGCGAGAAAAGCAGGTAGTATATCGGGATATGCAACTGAAGGAAGAATCACCGGGTTGTCTTGGATCCATGTAGAAGGAGACAACTCATAGGGGTCTGCACCGCCAATAAACTGTAATTTCTTAAAATATTGCATCTTTTCTTGTGGTCCAAGTCCGTCCCTATATGCCTTTTGACCTTGGATGCTTTTCTGTTGTTTAGACATGGCTACATTCACTTAAAGTATCCAAAGTGCACGATACCCCACTGTACTCCGTAAACTGTATTGTTTACACCGAGTGCTTCCAATATGGCCGCACATCCGGGTTAATTCAATTAAATTAAATTTTATTTATAGTATCAATTCATAACAAGAGTTATCTCGAGACACTTTACAGATAGAGTAGGTCTAAACCACACTCCAGAATTTACATGAACCCAACAGTTTCCTCCAGAGCAAGCAACAGTGCGACAGTGGTGAGTTACTGCCCAGAACGTGACGTCGGTGAAAACCCTCTATATGAGGTCTATATGGTTATATCCATCCATCCATCTTCATCCGCCTATCCGGTATCGGGTCGCGGGGGCAGCAGCTCCAGTAGGGGACCCCAAACTTCCCTTCCAAAATATATGGTTATATGAGTATGAGTATATTATATGAGATTTGCTGTTTTCTCCACCCTCTTGCATCTGTAGGGATTTAAACATCAGAAGTGCTAAAATAATCATACCTCTTTAAATAAGCAAGAACGCAACTTAAAACAAGAACAAAACACAAATCTTGCCAAATCTTGCCATCACACTCTAGTATCACTTTGTTTGCCAGGCACGCAGGCGCTCTGAGGCATTATTAAGGAGTGAAGCCATACTTAAAGTCTGGCTGTTGATGGGAACAAACATCCGCCCTGCTCCTCCTACGCTTCACACCAAACATGCAACACACAGGATCTAATGAACCACCATCTGGCGCTGTAGCAGACCTGGGCGTCCGCCTTGCACAAGGGAACTTTCAAAATAAAACAGAAAACAGAAAACCTGAAACATGACACTGCACGGGCAACTCGCAGAAACAAGCTCCCAAGTGTCTTCACCACCAAAATACAAATTCACAATGGAAATGGGGTTTAGGCTAAATGTTGGCATCCAGCACAGGTGGGAAAAAATACATTCAATATTGTTCTAATGTAAGTTATTTTCTGGGAGCTAAAACATCAGTGATGTTTGGTAGCTGCAAAACAGCAGTGTTTCTAATCTAAAGCTCACATTTGTCCATGTGTCAGCATTGTGGTTACATTTATGGTGCTACCAAACACTCATTAATTCTGTTTGGCTGTATAAAAAGGCAGGTAATGGTAATGTGGGCTTGTGCTGTAATAAAAGAGCTGAAATGAATTTCTCTGTGTGCATAAAAGCAAAGCGATGAAAGATCCTGATACGGGTGGCTGAAGGTTCGCACACACAATAGGTCTAATTCAGCACACAAAGGCAGCACATTGTGTAGAGGAGATGTGAGCGATAGCAGAAATGAATAGCAATTGAAAGGTGTGAATGGCATCTCTCATTGAAAGCAAACACACGGAGAGGCAAATAATCTTCTGATCCAGGCTGTTCGTGCTTGTTTTAGTTGGACTTTCACACTGCCTCCGTGTGAGAGAGAGAGCTGTCAGCTGCTGAATTACTGCAGTGAGAGTTTTTTTGTCAAGGCAGAAAGAAGAGGTCTTTTTTTCTCTACCTGCTGCCAGGGTGCAAACAAACCCTCTCTACCAACATGGGGTTTGTTGTCACCCTCCAGGCTCAGCCGATGCTGGGTTTCCACGGCGACGGAGGCGTGAAAATATGATCGGTAGCCAGGCTGTACAGTATGAGTAGCCGTTCTGTCTGATTTCTTTGTCTTCTGTCCATTCGGGGAGGCATGTCTGGCCAGCAACACCACACAAATCAATACAGCCCGGCACACACATACATAGCCTAAATTTCTACAAGCTGCTGCACAGCCTCCAGAACTCCTCAGGCTTACTTCACTTTTTCCAAAGTAGCGATGGGAAGGCGAAGGGTTGGCAGCATTGAGGATCAAACACTTTGGTGAAACCATTCAGAATTCAAGCTTGAAAATTATCATTTTTAACATTGTATGTATTATTGGTAGGAATATGTCTGTCTGTCTGTCTGTCTGTGTGTGTGTGTGTGTCAGTCTGTGTGTGTGTGTGTGTGTGTGCGTGTGTCTGCCTGCCTGTCTTTGTGTGTGTGTGTCTGTGTGCCTGTCTATGTGTGTGTGTCTCTGTGTGTGTGTGTGTGTGTCTGTCTGTCTGTTTGTGTGCCTGTCTGTGTGTGTTTCTGTCTGTCTGTCTGTCTGTGTGTGTGTGTCTGACTGTTTGTCTGTCTGTGTGTGTGTGTGTGTTTCTGTCTGTGTGTGTGTGTCTCTGTCTGTCTGTCTGTCTGCGTGTGTGTGTCTGTCTGTGTGTATATGTGTGTGTGTGTGTGTGTGTGTGTGTCTGACTGTCTGACTGTCTGTCTGTCTCTGTCTTTAACTGTAAAACCAAGAGCACTGTACTAACAAACAGAAGTCTCTTGTTGTTGCCTTCCTGTTGCCTGGGTGTGTGACTGTTTTCCTTTGCAAAGCACCAGCTCAGCATCCACTCTAATGAACTGCTTATTGTCTTTGTGTAAGAGCCTGCTGCTGATTAAATGTGGTCATGGTTACATGAGTTATCTTGACTTCTTGGTCTTTGCCAGCTGCTTTTCACTGAGCCTGAGCCCTTCCACACAGACCTATTAGCAAATTCTTCTGCGGGCTTAACTTCACTTCTGAGCAGTGGGTGTAGACGTAATGGCTCATATTTGGGCATTTTTCCAAATACTTAAATAAATACGTAAAATATCACTCTGTAAGCTATACAGCTTTGCCAGGATAATCCCGATTTAATTTTGGTTGACTGATTAACATTATATCTTGCTATCTATTTGATAGAAAGTTTCTCATGGGGGCTCTGTTACATTTTAAGCATGTTGAAGGTAAAAGAATTAGTCTGTATTACTGTGTAACTGATCTGATTTCAACTGGGAAGCTCTCTCTCTCTTTCTCTCTCTCTCTCTCTCTCTCTTTCTCTCCAACTTATCACTACAGTTCACTATGATAAGAAAAAGCAGATTAAAGTTAGAGGGAAAGTAAAAATTCTTTCGGTTGGTATTGGTATGATGAAAGACATCAGAGCTTAGAGGTCATTTTATATAAAAACTTAACTAAACTCATAAACTTAACTCAATTTGCTAAAAAGAACAGTTCAACATTTTGGAAAATATTTGTTTTCTTCCCTAGAGTTAGATGAGATAAGATTTATACTTCTCTTGGCAGTAGCCGTGTTATCAATCTTCTCATCTAACTCTCAGTAAGAAAGCAAATGTATTTCCCAAACCTATTCCTTTACATAGCAATACCATTTGGCAGGGTTTTCATTTAAAGATCCACTGAGAGGTACTTCTGGGATTCCACTTCTCGTGTGTGTAGACATGAGTTTACATCATACTCTAGTTAACGTGATCTAATGAGTTCAGAAATAGCAAGCAGGAGGCCAATAAAAGGGTCCACCCATTGCTAACTATTTTAAAATTACTTTAGATGCTTCCAGCTGAATAAGGCTGAGAGACATGGTAACTTGTGAAGACAGTTGGAAAGAGAAGTCCATGTTCACTAGTGTCATGTTGTGATTTGGCATCACAGGCACTTTTCCTCTACAGCCTGACATCTACAAAGAGCCTTACAAAGACAGCAGAGCAGAGGAGGAAGGGAGTGGGACATCCACTCAAGGACACAGATAGGAGGAAGCATTCATACTCTGAGCCAGTTTACAGTTTTAGGTGGATGACTTTGCTTTCTCTCACTCTGTCTGTCTGGCTACTTCTTTCTCTCTTTGTCTTTCTCTCTCCTCTCTCTCACTCTGCCCGTGGCAAAGCAGAAATCAGCTGATGTCTGCACCAACATAATGACCCTCGGTGTTGTGTGTTATTGAACCTGCAAAGAAAGACAAAATAGCGAATAACGGAAAGAATGGAAAGAGTGGTTTGGAGAATTGTACAAAAAAACACTCAAGGTAGCATTCTTGCTCCGTCATGGATGGTGCATTTCTAGATGGCAGACATTTTGTCAATGGCCCTTGATGAAAAGAAGTCTTGCTACTGCTACTTATTAAAGAATTTCATCCCTGCATGTGTTTCATTAATTCATTAAGGAGGTCATAAAATACAGGTATCAGAATGATTAAAGTGGTCACAGTCAATTATTCAACCACAAATGTTCTGTTTTGGAACCTTTTATCTCTGTTTTTTCTCATTTGTCAGCTGTGTTTTCACTTCGTTGACACAAATGGTGTAAGAGACCCACAGGTAGCCCTACAGTGCACTCATCTTAATGTCACATCATATTTAGTTCAGGTGAATCAGCACAATGGGGTCACTAACCATGAACAAATGGACATCTCTGGATTCATCCAGCAGAGTGTGGAGGTGGGTGTATGTGTGCGTGCTGACAACTTGGAGTTTATTCTCACGGGAAAGAGAAACAAAGGTCATAAGGTACTTTTTTTATTCATGCACACTGTTTTCCACATAGCTGGGTTGTTTCTAGACCAGGGCAACATTCCACTGGGGTGGGGTGTGCATTGGGGTGCAATGCATCTGACAAGAAGTTCTGATAAAAAGAATAGCCTATATAACAAAACGTAACATTTCAAATTATACAGATTAAACATGTTATGGGGCATCATTTAATTGAGGAATTAGCAGCCTAATTTAGGAGGAAGACAGTCCACCATCAAATCTCGCCCATAGCTGCAAGAATAGATATGACCCGCGAGGTCAAGGGTTAAACGTGCCGCACAAGGCATGTTGGGAGTTAGCATTAGAAAATATTAGCCTAATGTATGGGTATGGCTGGTGATAGTCATGAATATAAGAAAGTATATTAATATACAATTACATTTAACCGACTAAAATGGGGATGCGGTCGAGTTGGAATCAGAAGAAAGACAAGTTGTGGGAAGAGGACGGGATGAAATCAAAATATAATGTTGGGGAGCCCCGCCGCTGCCATCGTTTCGCGGACCCGGGGGTGTGACTGTCAGTGGACCGCAACTTCAGCCTTGATGGTCCTGGAAGTGAAAAACATTTTTAGTCTCAGTATTAAGGAATGCATTGGCTGCTGAGCGCGAGAAATCCAGCCGCCATCTTGGACCGGTCATACTCGTTACTTGGCAGCAGAAGATACAAGATGCCAGAGCACTGTGCAGCATATTCCTGCTCAGATCGGCGGATTTTTTTATCTTATCTCTTTTACTCTGGGTTCTGTGAAGCATTTTGTAGGCCTATCTGTGTTTTGAAAATTGCTACATAAGTTAAGTTCCAAAAGCAGCACTAATGTATGCTTGTGTTGTTATTACATTGGGATTGTCTCTGGTTTAGTTGGGATTTGTTTGATAAGGCTTGCACGTTACTCTTATAAGATATATATATATATATATATATTATAAGAGTAATGTGCAAGTCTTATCAAAATATATATATATATATATATATATCTTATAAGAGTAACGTGCAAGTCTTATCAAACAGCAATGTCCTTGAATACAGAGTCAACACAACATAAAAGAGGTGTATCTGTCCAACTACTTATGTAATAAGAGCTGAGACAACTGGTTATTTATCAAATATATCGAAAGTCGCAATAAGTATGCAATATTTAGTTTATTTTGTGGAGCTGTCCTGTTAACTTTCTTTTATGAATTTTATACTGCCCAACCAGTAGAACCCGTCCTGTTCTGTAGACATGGTCCTTAGTTATTTATATTATAACTTTATTTATATATTTATACTGTCCAACCAGTAGAACCCGTCCTGTTCTGTAGACATGGTCCTTAGTTATTTATATTATAACTTTATTTATATATTTATACTGTCCAACCAGTAGAACCCGTCCTGTTCTATAGACATGGTCCTTAGTTATTTATATTATAACTTTATTTATATATTTATACTGTCCAACCAGTAGAACCTGTCCTGTTCTGTAGACATGGTCCTTAGTTATTTATATTATAACTTTATTTATATATTTATACTGTCCAACCAGTAGAACCCGTCCTGTTCTGTAGACATGGTCCTTAGTTATTCATGTTGGACCAGTCCAATATGACTGTCAGTTGAAATAAACCTTTTGTTGTAAGAAAACTTGTTTAATTTGTTATGAATCTATTTTATAATTTTACATATGTTTAAAAATATCGGAATTCATATCAATGTTGCAATATCACATTTTGTCAATGTTGTGCAACCCTAGTGTGTGTGTGTCTGTGTGTGTTTGGAGTGGGTCTGCTAAATGTCAAGGTCTGGGAGGCAATTGATGCAGAACAACGTGGTAGTAGTGTGTGTGTGTGTGTGTGTGTGTGTGTGTGTGTGTGTGTGTGTGTGTGTGTGTGTGTGTGTGTGCTTGCGTGTGTGTGCATGTGTGACAGAGAGAGACAAATTTGAAAAAGCTTCAAGTAGGCTCTAATAATATAATCATATTGTTTCTTGTACTTAAATATCTGACTTTACGGTCACTATCTGTTTCTTCTTCCCTATCATATTTATAATGTGTGTGCAAAATACCTATTATAGCCTACATCATATATGTGATGTAGGGGTATTTATACCTATTATAGCCTACATCATATATGTGATGTAGGGGTATTTATATTTATAGTCTACATCATATATGTGATGTAGGGGTATTTATACATTATAGTCTACATCATATATGTGATAGTATTTATACCTATTATATCATCATATATGTGATGTAGGGGTATTTATACCTATTATAGCCTACATCATATATGTGATGTATGGGTATTTATACCTATCATAGCCTACATCATATATGTGATGTAGGGGTATTTATACCTATTATAGCCTACATCATATATGTGATGTAGGGGTATTTATACCTATTGTAGCCTACATCATATATGTGATGTAGGGGTATTTATACCTATTATAGCCTACATCATATATGTGATGTAGGGGTATTTATACATATTATAGCCTACATCATATATGTGATGTAGGGGTATTTATACCTATTATAGCCTACATCATATATGTGATGTAGGGGTATTTATACCTATTATGGCCTACATCATGTAATGTAGGGGTATTTATACCTATTATAGCCTACATCACATATGTGATGTAGGGGTATTTATACCTATTATAGCCTACATCATATATGTGATGATGTAGGGGTATTTATACCTATTATAGCCTACATCACATATGTGATGTAGGGGTATTTATACATATTATAGCCTACATCATATATGTGATGTAGGGGTATTTATACCTATTATAGCCTACATCATGTGATGTAGGGGTATTTATACCTATTATAGCCTACATCACATATGTGATGTAGGGGTATTTATACTTATTATAGCCTACAACACATATGTGATGTAGGGGTATTTATACCTATTATAGTCTACATCACATATGTGATGTAGGGGTATTTTGCAAATACCTATCATTTATAAATGATAGATACATTTAGGGGACAGTCCCCGTTTTTGGTTGTCTGTCCCTGACTAAATACAGAAGAAAAAACTACCTCTGTCCTTGTTCTGTTTTTAAAGACACAACATTAGGTTTTTCAATCAGATTGATAGTCAAACTGGAAACAGTTCCCAGTTTTGATCTCGGACGTCTGGTGAATTTATATCATATCAGAATATTCTATTACTGTTAAGCACACTATGAATATTAAAATACGCCTAATCATGTGTCCTGTATCATAGCTACGTGTATGACCTTTGTAGCAAAAAAACCCCATGAAAATCAGTTGGGTATTCAGTGAGATTGATTAATTAAACGCGCTGACAGCTCATTGCACCTGCCAAACACATTACACTGAGTGGAGCGGGTGACCGGTCCAAAATGGCGGCCCCACGTCTCGTCAGCACCAATAGGCAGTAGCGGTCGATGCGGCGTCTACTCTTTATATGTCTATGGTTGTCACTCCTCGATGTAAGTCAAGGGCAGATTTGTGTCACGCATGCGTTACTTTGCAATGGGTGAAGCTGTGAGTTGGGCATGCGTCACTTTGCAACAAGTAGCATACAAGATGCTAAGAGAGATTCTGTAATGTCAATATAGTAAAAATGGACCTACTTAACCAAGTTCGTAGACCGTTAATATTAATTAATAAATTATAAATATACAGGCTATGCCCACGTCACAACTACGTTGTCAAGCTCAGTTGGAGGCTGTGCAGTAAAGCCTAGCCATCACCGGAAAAGTGCTTCTATTTTCCTTCACTGGTCTCCTTCCAGAACTGTTGGTCCACTTCTTTAACTGTCTATGGGACACGTTATGCCGTAAACCCTTTAAATCTGAGCATGCGCGACTCAAATCTGCACTCTACTCACATTGGGAGTGAAGGAGGTTTTTTCCGTTTAAGGTGAAGTGTGTAATTAGAAAAAATTTTCATCAGGGGTTAGTAAGTATAATCTATACTATTAGCAGTCAGGGTTTTCTTCTCATATAGAGGTATTGCCATTCTACCATGTTTCCAACCATGTTACCTTGTTTAAAGGCTGATTAAAGATTAATTGTTGTCAACTTTTGAATTAATCGTTAATAACTTCGATAATCGATTAGTCGGTTTGAGTCATTTTTTCAGACAAAAAAAATTCCAGCTTCTTAAATGTGAATATTTTCTAGTTTCTTCTCTCCTCTGTGACAGTAAACTGAATATCTTTGAGTTTTGGACAAAACAAGACATTTGAGGACGTCATCTTGGGCTTTTGGGAAACACTGATCCACATGTTTCACTATTTTCTGACATTTTATAGACCAAACAACTAATCCATTAATCGAGAAAATATTCAACAGATTAATGGACTATGAAAATAATCATTAGTTGCATCTGTATTCATTTCTCACACATTACTGGAACTTTTATTCTTGTATTTGTATCTTATTGTCTATTTTTAACTGCTCTTAAATATTTTATGTAAAGCACTTTGAATTGCCTTGTTGCTAAATAACATGGTAGATATAGGACCGACGCCTAGTTTTCACGTGACACAAGCGTGTTGGACGTGTTTCCAGGCAAAATAGAATATGAAAAGTTGTTTATAGAATAGGAAATGTTTATCATTTCGACATAAATACATTTAATAAATTACATTTTGATTTTCGAAAGTCTCTAGGTTTTGACATAAATGCGGATATAAATGTAATTAAAAAAAAAAATTAAATAATTATCTATTTTTCAAATATTGCACCGGTCCATACAGAATTAAATATTCTGTAACCTATTTTGCTGTCAGTACTGCCGACGTTGTCTTTGCTGTTATCAAGTCAGTATATTTTTAAATGTTTAACACGAAGTATGTAAGTCCACAACTCTCCCTATATGTTGAACAAGGGTGATCCAAATCCCGTGACTTTTTTTCAGCAGCGCCGTGTCAGACATGTTTCTGGTGTGCCAAGACATAGAAAACAGCACGCAGCTGCCACGCAACTGACACTCAGCAGAAATGCCACGCAGGCAGTGTGCAGGAGCCCTAACGAGACTTAAGCCCCTGACACACCAACCAGGGGGGCCGACCCTCGGGTTTTCGGGAGTAAGACTCTCCTCTCTAAGCGTAGCTCCTATGGCGCCATTTTGATGCTAACAAGCCATCACCTGCTTTTAGCATCCCATTGACTGCCATTCATTTTGGTGCCACTTTGACAGCGAATAACTTTACATCGTTTAAAGATTTGATTTGTCCATTGTTTATTTCTAAAGAAACACAACGGTGTATAAAAGTCTCCATGACCTTGTAGCTCATGTTATGGCCCCGTAGCAGACGTTTTTGTAAAAATAGGCTAACGATTGTGTCATAACCACGCGATTTACTGTTGCACGGTAGAGGAATCATTGTATAGTACAAGGTAAGCTCGCAGACAGTTTGCACTTACATTAGCTGTTTAGGTTTAATTACTAATGTTAACTAGCATTTTAGTTAGAAATAATTAGCCTGTGCCCATGTTATCTCCTTAAATATACGTACGCTCTACATCTCTGCAAGATTTAGAATGATTGCAATTTTAGCAACCAGAAGACTTATAACTTTCAGACACGTTGCTCACGTCACATTTACGTCGTCAAGCTCAGTTGGAGGTTGTGCAGTAAGGAGTAAGGCTCATAGGAAAAGTGCTTCTAATATCCTCTACTGGTCTCTGTCCAGAGCAACTGTCTATTTCTTTAACTGTCTACGGTCTTGTTCAGAATACAATCTCATATTTTACTCACCAAAACCTGTTTCTGAAAACATTTTAAGCGAGAAATAGGTTATGCAGTTGCTGAATCGGTCTTCATTTCAGATCAACAAAGGTCAGATTATAAGATTTTTGTCAGCTTTTGAGAGACTCTAAAAACTCTCATCCCGTTCCTCGTTTCCGGGTTTGAGTCCGACTGCCAGCAGTGCCCGCCTTCTAACCGAGCATGTCACGTTGGCCAAAATGAAGGCCAACGGCCCCTCCGGATCACACACAGAACAGACTCGAGTCACCGACCTCGCCAGACTGTCCCGACCGCCAATTATCGGGTTGGTGTGTCACGGCCCTTACAGTCGCAAGTTTCGCTCAGTCTGTACCGTGGCTCTGTGGGTGTGTGTGTGAATTGGAGCCTCATTCGGTCAACATGCAGAGAGGACAGAGGAGCTTGCGTTATGTGCACTCAGGTTACGAAATGTTGCTTAAATGTGTCTTAATATCAAATAGATCCTGCAGCAGCACTTGTAGCAGTTGTGTGGCTACATCGGTGTTTTTACACAGTTGTTACACACCAGGCCTGCTGTCATCTGCTCCAGGGTTAAAGGTTGCAGGACAGCCCACTGATGCATAGGGCCACTTTACAGAGTGATGAACTGTATCAACAGTCCTAACACTCTTGTCGCCCTGACTAAGATGCTCAACAAAAGTGTGTGGATGCTTTTTGTGGGCAGTGACACCAAAAAGCCCATTTACCTTCAGGGCATGTTTGTGCCCATTCCTAAAGTTAAATGTGCACTGACCCAGTGGTCACATAACGGGATGTGTGTTTTTGGAAGCCCCTAAATATTGGATTACCTATCAGGTTTTTGTCTTTTCTGGTTTTCTAGCTCATTTCTAGATCATGGTTTTCAGCTGCTACTAGGTAGCATATATCTACACAGAGTTTCTTTATTGAATGTGCAACTGACTAAAATGTAATCTGTGTGTGGAGGAAGAGTATCATGACAAAACCATCTCACCTTAAGGACAGTGGCTGAGAAAGCATGTGAAAGTCCCACAGTTTTTATAGTGAAAAAGTGCACCTGTCTCTTTGGCCCATGTGTCCTATTGTTTCTTGAATGATGTCTTTTACCCATGTGTCCCTTGGCTGGATGAGTAAGAGGGTAGACTGTGCTGTGTTTAGAAAGATGGAGGGAGGGAATGTGTCGACTGTGGCCTGTTGGGTCAGCAGTAATCCACCATGTCGTGTCTGAGGTCTGGATTTGATTCCAAGGTCCCACCAAACAATTTTCACCTGATGAATGTGTTACAGTACTGTACATGGCCCAAAGGACACATAACAAGTGTAATAGGTCACATGAAATATTGAGCATTTGCAGGTGACAGTGTTTTTGGGTGACCAGGGAAAGGGACTGTTTGAAATTTTCAACTGGCCAAACTATGCTCACTGCTGTGATTAAAACCTAATGTGATGCTTCAGGGTAGGGCTGCACATTTAATCAAAATTGCAATATGAACTAGTGCAATATCCCAATCGCAGGGGGTGCAATATTTGTTAAAGGCAAAATATGTGTCATGCCATTCTAAAATAAAGTACTGTGGTGCTGCAGAGACATCCCGGTCATAGCTTAGAGAAGAGACGCCAAATCGTATCCTACAGTCTAAAGAAAAAAATCTTTGTTTGGTACAGATCCTCGCAAAAAAAATCACACTTCAATCATTTTTTAATATATTTTTCAATGAAAATGACAATGATACAAAAATGATCATTCCTTCTAATATCAGTCAAAACAATCACAATTAATTTTCCTAATATCGTGCAGCCCTACTTCAGAGTCCCAAAAACTAAACTAGGACATGTAACCAGTGGTTGTTGTGGACATGGATGTGGAGCAGGTTTATTTTTCTAGGCATCACCTTCTCTTGCTGTCTGAAGTAAACCCCATTTTCATTTCACCGAAGACTTTTTCTGAGTCAATTAAGAAAGTTTGAGGTATCAAGGGAGAGAATAGTTTAGTTCTACTAGGCTCCACACTCACCTTTGCTTGTAAAAAAGCAGCTGAAAAGAATTTTACACATTTCCTTGAAAATTCATAGGCACCATAAGCCCTTGACACTTAAGAAAAATGTAAAAATGTAACCTCTTTATCATAAACACAATGGTGCATTTCAACAAAACAGTTTTTTTATTCTTTCTTAGTTTGAGTCTGGACTGCATATTTTATCATTTTAAAAATGTACTTGTACTGAGGCACTCTTAGCAGGCTTTTATTTGTCCATTTGAGGGGAATGCACTTTGAAATTTTGACATCTAGCTGTTGTTCCTATCAAAATGCACTTATTGAAAATTTCTGTGGACCAAAGTGTCTGCAAAACAAAGATAATGCAACGTAACATTCAGATTTATTATCATTGTGTTAGTTTTTATGATTGGTTGCTCTTGATATGTGCCAAATGGCTTAAGAACTGTTTTCTAGCTACTTGACATTGGCAGTTTCTGCTTTGTGCCTTCCAGAGATCACTTGTCAGTCAAACAGTTTCTTACTTTGTCCTTTGTCTTGTCCTCTTTCCCCCACTTGTCACCAAGTGGTTGAAACAAATGTTTGTTGTCTATTATATATTTTTTTATATGACAGAACATCCAAATGCCCTTCTGTTGTTAGATATCAATGAACTGATTCTTCACAGAGCTGGCAGATGAAATAGTGCTGTTTACAGTGCAGTATATGATCTAGCAACAGACAGAACCACCACAATAGATTGTTTACATCCTAATTATTTCAGCGTTTGGGCATCAAAGAAAGCCATCTGTCATAAGTCAATAATGTTTTGTATGACATTATAAAATGAAGGTTTTTTTTTTTCTATGTCAGCAGTGACTGTTATGTTTTCTTGATTGAAATGTATTGCCATTTTTTTCCAATCAAGAGACAATTCATAAATAACTTCCTACAAGACGATCCTCACTCTTTCTGTAAAGAGGTTTGGAAATGCGCACTCCCTAAAGCCAAGAGATTCTCTCATAAGGTTGAAAAGAATATATAGCAGACAGAAAGGCTACAAATAACTGCTGTCCACACACACAAAGATGGCCGGTACAATCAGACTTGTCAGTAGGAGCAAATGCTTTTCCCAGTCAGACTAAAATGAATGCAAGTCATAGACTTATGTATGTAGGTCGAAAAACACCAGCAACACCATGCCGCTGGATTATAGAAGAGGATACCTTCACCCGGATCCATCTTCATGTGGATGCTGAGGAGGTGTAACTGAGTCCTCCTGTCAGAAGCCTAATCCCTCTCAGGGACAGATTTAGCTGCAGCGTCTCATCAAGCTTTCATCTGGGTCCAAAGCTAATGGCATTGAGCCCACTGCCCTTACTAACCAAGTTATGTTAAGAGCGAACCGCCTCACACCTGCTCTGCGGCGACGCTGAGCTGATAGCGCCGTTACGGGAGATAGGCGACTGTTAGATTAATGAGTGGAGAGATGTCTTAGGAGGCACCAAAGAGCACCAAAGAGCATCAGGAAGATTTGGAGCAGGTCAACTTCCAGATTCACACACTGTCAAATGCCAGTGGGGTGGTTCAATGATGAGACGAGATCTGAAGCAGCCTCAAAGCTCGGATCAGTCAGCCCCTCTCCAAACCCCTTAAACCCCCTCTGGTGCCTGCTGGGCCGTCTGCGGACACCCTGCACCCCACGCGCAATTACCCTTTTAAGCTGTTCCCAAGCACAATTACCTTTTTGCTCCGTGGCAGGGCAACACATGGTATTGCAATAATGTATGGAATGGTCATTAATGGTGTGTGCATGTGTGTGTGTGTGTGTGTGTGTGTGGGGGGGGGGTTGGGTTGGGGTGAGTGTTGGGTTAGTAACACTACCCTTTATCCTGTCTCCTGCTTGGAAAGACCACACTGTGGTCTCTTTGAAGATCTGCATTTATGGAGCTAAAATGGCAACCTCACTTTAGTAAGGTAAGAATCTGTGTGTTATCTCTTATTTACAGTCTGTCAATATCCCATCAGCCTCAGCTGTACTTTGTCTTAAATGCCATTTAGGCATTCCCTATTAATGGCCAATTTGTCGGTTGTAAGCGGTTTACAAAATTGCTTTTCAAACCTTTATTTACTGTACTTGCGCACACAGTTTTTGTGCAATGAGGAACTTTTACTGACACTTCTTGCTTACGGTTTAATCTTCAAATAATTTGATTTCAATCATCTGGTGCCTGTTTTAGGAAGTAACCTTACGAACTCTTCAGTTTTTGGTTCAAGAACTAAGAGTAGGTTGACTCAGAGTTACTCGTCCACCACCAGGAAAAGGCTGCATGAATGGAGCCATGATACTATGATTCACCATGGTAACAACCACAAAAAAAGAAAAAAGCGTACTTTACCCCTCTGGAACTGGAAATACTCAGGGCATTTATTTTATATTTAATCCAGGGCTCCAGACTCCGACCAAATAGTCCCATTTTGTTACCAAAATTTGAGAGTGTGCGACTGAATTTTACATCCAGTCACACATGTGCGACCAGTACCTTTGCCCCCCCCCCCTTCTTTTTACATGTTAAACATGGAAGGGGTGTGTCAATGAATCCGAAATCGGTGGCAGGCCAGTGAGTGTGAGAAGGAAAGGGAATGGCCACTGTAAGTGGCTAATGTGTGGAGGAAGAGGGTCCTAGAGATAATCGAGCGTGTGAACGTCTGTGGGAAGGAGACAGATATCACAACAATGAGCAAGCCAACTATTGACTCGTTCTTCCGACCTGCAGCTAGTGTGCTAGTGCCAGAGTCTACGCCGTCACAGTCGGATGATGATTCAGAGTTAGAAAATGGCCCGAACCCACCATTTTCGGGGAAGAATGGTGGTGAGAATTCGAATAGCTGAGGTAGTGTAAGGAGACAAACTCCATGAACTGTGAATGTTGCTGCTAGCCGCAGTTTAAACAAAATCTTAGCCTCAAGCATAGAGCATGCCGTGACATGAAAAAGCAACGCCACTGCTGGTTGCTTTTAGAAAACAAGCTGTAAATCAAAGCGCAGATGAGGCAGAGATGATGTAGAAATTTAACACGGCTTACTTCATCGCTTAGAAGGAACTACCCTTCACCAAATTCAAAAGCCAGCTTGAAGGAAGAATGCCCCTAATGATAACATACATTTAAGTATTGTTTTTAACTGAAATGACCGCAAGGTTACTAAGCACTTTTTTTTTATTCTGAATGTATGGTATATTTTTTTATATTTGTACTGTCATATTTGTCAAGTGTTTCTTCAAACTGTGAGCTGTCCACACTTGAAGGACCAGACTTTGGATTTCACTCAGAAAGTATTTTTATTTTGACCAGTTAAACGGGTAAACAGGTAAATAGGTGAAAAACCTTTAAAACACAAAAGAAATGAAAAACAATGATTAAACAGGTATTTTAACCAATACGAATAAGGTATTTAACTTAGGAAATAAGTACATTTAAATCACCCCCGCCGGATCAGCGCGACAGCATTTGTGCTGTTGGTTTACCTTCTAATAAAATGTGACACTGAATTTGAAACGGCACATTATAACTTCTGCATCTGTTATCAAAGTATTTATTAATACAGTGCAAATGATTAGAAATGTGAACATTTGGTTAGCATGGCGATTTCGGTAAATTTTCTGGTTGCACCCCTAAAACCTTCAGTTGGGGGCCACAGTGCTTCTAGTGAAAAAAGTTAGGCTGGAGGTAGTGCTGGGCGGTATGACTCAAAATTTGTATCACAGTATTTTTTAAGATTCTGGCGGTTTTGCTGTATTTTCTTTCTTTTGCTTGACTGGGACTTTTATATAGGTTTATAATGGCTTGTTCTACTGTCAGGAGTACATAGAATATCACATTTCATTGTCATCATGTTTACTAAAAGCTTTGATTACTAAAGGGTTTGCTTGGCTCCACAACATTATACAATACAATACCTCTCCTTTCTCTGCTTTGCCCGCCCAGAAAATTTGGCCCGCCCATGAGAGAGAGACATCATGGCTTTCAAACGAGCAAAGTGGCAGTTGGTCAAGGCCACCCCCTCTCCTCCTCCTTCTCTCCTCTTATTTTGAAATGGGCTGGAGTTACCCCTCTCTCTCAGGTTTGATCAACCTCCCTTTATCTCAGTGTTAAACTCAGAGTTTTTACTAAACCTGCTTTCTGAAACGGGCCCCTGTTTGTTTACAGCCTACATGATTACTCATGTCATACATGACTGTAGACTGTAGTGCTGTTGACTTGGCGGGTGCTATGTTATCAAAGAAGTGGAACGATGGTCAAAGAAATAAAAATAAAACCCAGGTTGTAATAAACTGTAATTAACAATTAAATAGCATTTAAAAAGGACTGTGTGTGTGTGTGTGTACATGAGTGGGGAAGTGTGTGGTTGAGAGGGAAAGAGGGCATGTTGCACTCATGCATGTGCCTCTCCACACGCACTTCCTTTGGAAGGGCCACGCACGGCTTGTTGCCATCAATTGTCAGAGATGGTGAAGTGATTAATTTGTGTGTCAGGTCTTGGGCTGATTGGACAAGCCTTTGGGGAGAGTTGGATTGATTGGATGGTTCCTGTTTCTGTATAGATGCAGTGGTTGTGATGGTGGAGATGTGGGGGGAAGAGAGGGGGGGGGTAGAGGATTGGGGTGAGGAGGCACACGGTTGTTCTCTCGCTCTCTCCCCAGAGATCGGCCACAAATTAATACAAATCAGAGCACTCTTCTCTGCCCGAGTGTTGTCGCTCACCTTCCCCCAGGTAGGAAAAAGGAGAGAGGACGATGGAGCAGGTGCAGCCAAGTGCAGTGCAATCGGAAGAAAAATGATTGGAATATCAGTGCTTTTGTTGGTGAGGTAACGTGTGTGTGTGTGTGTGCGCAATCAGAGGAAGAGCAGATATGGAAATCTTTTATCACAAATCCTTTGAAAAAAAAGATTTTATCAGATTTGCGGCTGACACCTGTGCTAGTTTAGATCTCTACTGTATGTCTTGGTGAAGCATCTGGACAGATGTCTTGAATTTTTTTAAATCTTCAGCTGTCATTTTAATCAAAACTCGTTCAAATACTGCGGCTTAACAGATTGGTAGACACCATGTCAAGAAGACTAAAACAAAAACAATGTCAAAGTCAAGCCGAATCTATTCTTTATTTATGTGAATCAGTATGACTTTAAGCTTATTCAGTTTCTGTTGTCAAATCAGGCCACACAAAGAGGGCATTGACAGCCCAGTGATGGTGGCAGAGTGACCCCTTCTGGTGTGATGCCCCAGCACTGTCTGCTCTACTCTTTGGACAGTCAACTCGGTGGTGTGTTTGGCTGGTACAATGTACCCAGACTCTATCAGAAGACCTTGACGAGACAACGCCAACTAAATAACCATCTTTAGGAGGGTCACTACTGTTTAAATAAGGTGTGGTTGAGGCGTGGCCCTGCTCCCAAACCTAAGTTAATTCATCCAAAATCATGTAGTCCATTACTTTTAATTGTGACATTTTATTGTTTTAGATCATCTGATACTGTACCGCAGCCTGTAATTTGAAAGTATCACTGTACAATGGTTTGTAAAATCGCTTTATTGATTAAACTCTACTCTGGGTTTTGTTTTTCATCATTGATCCACAGCAAAAAAATCAGATTTTACTGGGAAAAGCTCTATTGATCTTTCCGTGATACTTTTCATTTTCACCCCATGATCCTCTCCTTTTCATGAACAAGGCCTGACCTGTCCAGTTTTATCAGACATCTGTGGGAGTTGTTTTGTGTGTCTGTGGCAAAGGTGGTATGATGCGCTTTGTTAACTGGGCGAGACCTTGTGTGACATTAATCCTCGGGGGGACAACAGTGACACTTTAGTTTGACAAATCCTATTTTTTTTTATATCTCACTTTCATAACGCGTTATGTCACCGTGGAGAGTACCTCAGGTAAACGGCAGCCTTTAGCCCATGTCAAGTGCAGCTCCGTGAGAATAACCTTGGATGGCCTCCTTTGGTGCAGCCGACACATGCAGATTACCAGGCTGGTGTCTATGTGTCAGAGCTGATCTAAATCCAATCACTTTCTCTCTGATAATGCCTGCTGTCGGTGGTGGTGTATGGGCCACAGCTATCGGAGCACTAATGAATCAGGTTGCCATGCAAAAACCATGTACCGAATCGCAAAGAAACAAAAAACATGATCAGCTAGAAGTGCTTTTTCATCAGTAATTGGCTGGGTTTTCAGAGCATTGCTGTCTCTGACAATGTTGTATATACAAATGGTGCCCAATTTGTTGCCAAAATGTCAGGAGGTGGGATTAGGGGGAATTAATGATGCACTAGTGGGCCATATTTGTCCCAAAAGGCCCTACCTGCACCGCTTTGGCTCAAATATTAGTCTGCATGCAGTCCAGTAATAGATTATTACGTTGGTTGCTACAACAATCTCTTAGTGCTTTGGCTTGTGACACAGTGATAACGTTACCCGCTTTAGCTCACGAGACAGCCAAAGTAGGCTAGGTCGAAATGCAACAATCCATCTAAAACTTATTCTTTTATTGTAAACTAATTGTTTTCTGTCTTAGCAAAACATTCATCGACAGCAGGTGTAGTAAAAACGCTACCGCTTTTGTTCAAAGAGGCCACCAGACTCAACACAAACTGAAAGTTACATTTAGGCACTTTAAGTTTAATATTAAATTGTGGAAGCTATACTTCAGCTATTGATGCGGCAGTGACTTCCTATTTAAAATAAATAAATAAATAAATAAAAAGTTAATTGCTTTTGATTGGACGGCACCAGGTTTTAATTGTGCCCCCCAGTTTAGTAAATCTGTAAAACTAGCTAGTTGTTATTAAAGACTTAGTAAGTGGACACATAAAGGGGCCTGTGTAAGGGGTTGAGGATGACTGCTCTCATGGACCCACTTGGTTCCATTAGTGACCTATGTGGGCAGACACTGGAGCTGATGGACAAATTGTTATGGGCCTCAGGGCTCAGAATCGGTATCGCATGTGGGCTCACATGGACATGTCGGCAAAATGTTTTTTTACTGTCATTCACTTCTGTCATTAATAGCTCTTAGATGCAATCAGTGTAGCAGGGACCAGATCTGATATGCTTTACCAGATTGATTAAAACCTGCCCTTATTCCGAATAGTGTGTTTCCTTGGATAATAATGGTTTGTGTATGTAGGTCGGCCTGTCTAGTTGTACAGTTTTATCAAAGTGCTGTCTCATTTGAAAATGCAGCAGCAGGAGGACTCCAGGGCTACAAGTGTGTCGCAGAGGGACGCTTTCAGCTCCCCTCCTCTTCCCTCCTCATCTCTCCTGGTCTGTCATCATCCACACTCGAGTGCTTCTTTATGGTTTGGCCTTTAGTGAAGTGGTCCATTGTGTATTATTCTATGAGCTCATGAACCTTCTGTTCCCCAGAGACTGTCCAACCCGGAGCTACTGTAACATTAAGACTAATATGTCAATGATCAGCGGCTTTTTAATTTAATACAATAAATCATTCAAAACAGGCTTTGTGTTTAAATTTTGGTCCTCAGGATGCTTTAGGGCTATGAAATTGGCTGTCTTGGTCGCAGTTGCTTTTATCACAAACTCCTCCTAATCAAGCTCCTAATCCTCCCTCGAGGCTTTTTTCCCCCCATGAAACCTGTATGTCCACAGGGTAGAACACCATGCAATCCCTCTTTCCTTGGGCACCTCTAATCACCTCTAAATCAGACGCCTTCAGCAATTTCACAGGACAATAGTGATGCCACTGTTAAACCCTGAGGCAAATCACCATACGGAACAAGAGCAGGAGGTATCTGAAGCAAAATTGGAGCACCATATGTTTCTCAAAGGGCTTTTTCATAAGTTTTGCCTGATATGAGCACGCACGCACGCACAAAATGAGGTTACCTCACTAACACAAGTCAATGTCTGCTGCATTTTTGTGGAGAATATTTTAACAATCCCCTCCTTGTTTTGACATGTTTTAAGACATATACAAATACTCTGCTTGGAATAATAATGTGTATCTGATGTGGTTTTAACACCAACAAGTTTATACCTTGTAATTTGGCATCATCTACGCATTAAAAAAAAAATCTATATGCAATATGCAAATATTGTTCTTCTTAAAAGTTGAACTAGTCAGCACAAAATCTCTCCTACATCATCCTACAAAATCCTTCTCTTTGAACTGCGAGAGGGTTCCAACGCGACTCAGCTCTACACTCACATGGCATACTCCTCTCACTGCAATATAGCCCTAGCACCCTTTTCATTATGGTGCCGTTCTTATGCTGTCAGTGCTCAGCTCACACCTGTACACCTTCCATTGCACCACTCGACTGAAATCTATGCTGCCATGACTGCCACCACCACACTTTTTATATAGCATTTAAAAAGGCACACCTCCACCCTAGCACCCACCTGTCTGAGTCTACCTTTCCATAAGGGGGGGAGTTAGTAAGCTAACCGGCTGCTGGCAGTAGCTTTATATTTGTCCTACAGACATGAGAGTAATATCCATCCTCTGAACTAAATATAGGGAAAAAGTGTATTCACTAAAATGTTGAATTATTAACAACAGGCTCAAGATTTAAACAAGACACATTGTTGTGGAAAATTCTCTGCAGTCTAAACCATGGATGCGGGCAGCAGCAGTAAGTCAGTATGTTGATGCACTCTGACAGTTGTAGCAGAGAGGGATCTGCTGTCACTCTGAATGCCTCAGCCCGGCAGGCAGTCAATAAATACAAGGAGTAGTCAGAAGAAGACAAAGATGTTCCCTTATTAAAACAATACAACACCCGGACATTCTGCGTCTCAATCTACCTTTTTAATAATGTGCCTTATTGCACAGCAGCAGCATTACTATTAAGTTGTAAAAGATTTATATTGACTTTGTATGACTTGTCCTCTGTTATGATATCACATTGAATTATTCTGCCATGGCAAGCAAATCTATAGTTACGAATCTAGAGACACTTTATGTATCTGTAAGAGGTGAAGGTCAGAGATGGGCACATCAGTCATATCCAGACAATGGCAGCTCTGGAGAGAGTGGGCTTCTGCTGAGGAGGAGAAAGTCTCAAGAATCCCAGTTCAGCAGATGGGGGTGTGGTAGCAGGGCAGAGGCAATTAGGCCAGCTATAATCATCCATCTGCTTTTCTCACTCGCCGTCCCCTCAGCCAGAAACAAGGCTGCCCCCAAACCTGGAAGACAAGGCACCTACTGTAGCAAGAAAACCCCTGACAGAGCACAATGAAACTATATCAACTCTGTCAGCTATTTTTCCTTTTAATTGCACTCAAACACTCTTTGTTTAACCTGCACCTGCTTCCTTTCAGGTTCTCTCCCTCATCTCTTTCTTCTCTATTTTAACTCTTTCTTCACTTTCCAGAACAACTGATCCACGGGGAATTTGTATCTTCATGGTAATTGTATGCACATACAAAATATTTTTAGGCCCACTGCTGGTGTAAACATACTGCCTGTCCACCATCATACTGGTATGATAAATCTCTACATCCTACCGAAGAGTAGTGTACACCCACTGTCTGCATCTATTTTTGGACTATATCTACCCATTTACATGTGGTTGAACAACACTTTGTACAAGCTAGTTCATTTTATACACACCTCGACCATTGCCCCTCATACATTGAGCCTCTAAAAACGACCTACGACTCGGTATTTATGTGTGATGATGTGAGATTCAGGTTGGATTAGATATTGCGGTCAAAGTGTCCTCAAATATTTCAAATCGGTAAATTCAAACGTGCTGGATGTTCAATAATAACAAATATGAATAAGAGCTGTTCAATAATATGTAACTTAAAGCTATCTGAGAGGTTTTTCTGGTCGGTTTGGCCTTTTTGCCACCTGTAACATTTAAGTGCGATAATTGCTATAATTATAACAAGGTCTTTAAATGGAGCTGAGGTTTAATGACCTTCCATTTATTCCTTCAGTTCAGAATCTAAATGAAAAGTGTCTAACTTATCAAAAACAGAGCCCACTTTCTCAATGTGTCATAAGACAAAGAACAAGATGTTTTTTTTTTTTTATGGCAGAAAGCTTCTAGTTTTTGAATTTGAAAAAATGACTTCTTAATTGGATTAAATTGCTGTTGAGCTGACCTCGCCTCCAAACCACCATTGTCACAGATGAATGTGAATGCGACACAATTTTGCTTCCCAATGTTAAAATCAGGGCAATCTTGTTCTGGATGAAAACCACTGGGGAAAAGCAAGTCACGGTAGCTGTGCACATACTGAGCATCCAGAGACCATCTGCTGGAATATTCTGCCTGTCAAGAAAAGACATATCATTTTGCCGGTTCATTTGAGCTGTCTGTCATTTTTCTTTCAACAAAATGTCTCTTAGTTACTGTAGTGAGTATGGATTATAATGAGCTTTAGTAGTAAAAATTCAGAATTTATTGAAAGTGGCTTGTATGGGTGCTTATTTAACCATTTTCTATCAAATCAGACTTATCGTACTGTAGGGACTTGACGCATATTATTTTGTACATGGCAGCTTTAAATGCACACAGTGCAGCTCACTCCAGAGGGTATACTGCAATAAATGCTTGACACGTATATGTAACGATTACCGGTGTAACGGTAAACCCCAGTAAAAATGTTGACGGTAACAACCCTTTTCATTTAAAATGTCCTTATCGCGGTGGATTATTATGGATATGTGTGCTGTAATAAATGTGGCTTTTTTTCAGTTTGTGTTACTGAGCAATATGTTACATTCATGTTAATTATTACAGAGAAATGAATGTAATTCTTAGTGTTTCTTGTTATATGCTGGTAGCTAAATATTTTTTAGTTTTGGTTAAAAATGTTCATAGTAAGTTAGATGTTTATTAATGTGCATTATTATTAGCTCATATTTCAGAATAGGTCTGCACGATTCGGGCAAAAATATGATTCATGATTTTTTTGCTTAGAATTGATATCATGATTCTCTGCCATGATTTGTTCCTCACAAAGTATAATGCTTATTGCATACATGAACCATGACAAAACAAAACAAATAGGCAGTACCAAACATATACATAGATACAGAATATACTGTGTTATGGGACAAACATTGAGAATTGTCAGCAGAACCAGGATAGGCTATTTATCATACAGGCTGATTTCTTCACACTTACCTGCCCCAGGGAGAGTGTCAAGCTATAATAGTGTGTTGCCATTGCCACCAGTGGTGCATTGACCTTCTGCAGTGCTAACAGGCCACATGGAGTACAGTTCCTGACTAATCCACCAATAGCCTGACATGAGGAGATGGAAAAAACATACCAAGCAGTCACTTCTATCAAATGAATTGTCTTTTCACCAAATATAGTAGCTTTTAGCACCTGGTATTGCGCAAACACCCTATTTATGTTAAAACACATTTAATCCTGAATCCGTAAAACTCTAGACTGCACACCCATTAGGATGAAATGAAAAAAAGATTAATTCAGCTAGAAAAAAAAGCTGTATTGAGGTTAGTTCCATCCGGCGCTCTATCCAGGGGCATCAGCCTTACTCATTCAAGGATCTGCAGAAACACATGTCAAGAGGTCAGTGCATTAGTAGCTGTTACTTTAGAGTCTGCAACACAGAGGGACCTAAGAATAAAGCTGGATTGAGGACTGGTTATGTTAGGGATAACACAAAGTAGGGATAAACAAAAACAAGATTGTCCCAACACAATTTATTTCACAACATTGAATGAATGCTTTGAATTAATGCTTTAATTCGAACTTTAATAATAATAAAAACACAAACAAAAAATGCATATTAATTTAATATGTCCAAAAATGAATAGAAAGAAGCAAAAGCTTCATCCTATCCCCTATCCACTACTCTATAATAACCATCATGAATAGGTAAATGCTTACATCATAAAGTATTTATATCATATTTAACACGTTCTTTATAATTTCCTATAAGTATATTTACACACTACAAGGTAAATACATTTGTTTCCTATGTATGTTTTGACCATAAAAATAAATAAATAATGTGGGTAACCAAATAACTTTGTATGAACACAGACGTTTCAAAAAGAACTCTCCCCTCAAATTATATCCCCCATCTCCATTTTTTTTAATATTGCCTGTATGTATGTTAGTATGTATGAGTATGTTGTTTATTGCTTTACACATTATTTGTGCCATTTGGAAATGAACCAGATCATTAAATTTCAGTGTTTTTGAATTTAGGAATACGAGTGAATCTGGAATGATTTGTGGTCCAGAATGTGTTTTGCCTTATTGAGTACGGAAATGCTTCTTGAAAGTTTGTTTCAGATTTCCAACTCTTCCTTTACTATTTTGATGTCCACACCGTCCACCGTCCAAAAGAGTACTTGAGTACTCTTTTTACAATTACAAAATAACATGATTTTAGTTTTTTAAGTTAGTAAGATTTTTAAGATAGTTTGTCAAACCAACTTTTTAATCTGCACATTTCTAAAGTAATAATATCCAGTAGTTCCTTTAAATTTCCCCCCAGAACAAAAAATATTTGTCATCTGCAAATTGTACTAATTTTAATATTTTTGATACCTTGCAAATATCATTTATATAAAGAAGAAACAATTTTGGACCCAATACTGACCCCTGGGGGATGCCACAATGTCCAAGCATGACTATGAATAGTCTCCCAAATTTACATATTGTTTCCTGTCTTTTTAAAGGAACATGCAGACTTATTTGGACTTCAGCTTATTCACCGTATGCATATTTTTTGTGTCTATTGCATTTGTAATCTCAATTTAATGAATTTTTGCCAGTGACAACGGTTTGAGGAATTATGCTTTCATCAGTATGATTTTCAGCCCCAACAGGCAGACAGACTGGTACTAGTCAGCCTAGTTTTCAACCTTAACTTGTTCGGAGCTTGAGTACAGACGTCAGGCCCTCCCTTTAATTTAGATGATGATTAGCCTGCCAATGCTATAGTAGTTAGGTATGGTTTCTAGTAGGCTGTGTAGAAAAATATAGCTTGATTAAAAAAAATAACCTGTCCACATTTGGTGAATGCATTACATGGTTCTCTTTTTTGATTATTGCATACCCCACGTGAACGCCTGCCAGCGACTTGTGAGAACGCTGAGGATTTCCTTGTATGTTCTCAGTATAAAAGCAGACTACAGGGAGTTGAGCAAAATGCTATCTATTTTGGTTTTTGAGAAAGCCATCATTTAATGCCTCTACTAAATGTAGATTGTATTTTTTTTTTTGTCCAGAAAGAGAACCATACCTGCATTCTCCAAACATTGCCTTTGACACAAGGAAAGAATCGTCATGTAATAAATATCAGCCTTTTGGATATCTAGATTGATTGCGGGCAGAGCCGGTTGGCCTCCTGATAGAAAGAATTACATCTGGCATGCACTAGTGGCTTGGGCAATCAGTACAGCCATGGCTGCACTTGATGAAATACCTTCTGAAAAGGCCACCTCTTCACATTTGTAAAAGTCACCTTCCATTATCTTCCAATTGCTGTAATTTTATATTTTACAAGTGTGGCAGGACCAGCCTGACATTTGTAAACAGTTACTTTTACTTCCTATTTCTTTGATTCAATGTCTTTATGACCAATCAGATATGGCTCCTGTTCTCATAACGGCTGTGGCTGCAGCCAGCTAGACGTACCATAAGAAGTCTTCCATAGTGCACTCAACTTTCTTTTTAAATGCCACTGTGTCACTGCGCTGGTATTCCACAGAATGGCTCCGAATCATGTGTCTCCTGCCATTCTATTACATGTGACTGGATTTTGAGGAAACACACTAGACTTAGCAGCATGACTGGTTTGGCAGTTGATTCCAGATAAAAGTGTGTGGGTGAAATGCAATGTGTAATTGGCAAAGAGAAATGGAGTGTGTGAACTGGTAGTGTGAAAGACAAGCAACTGTCCTCTGAGCATATTGGAAAATGTGCAATCTGCGGTCTGTTGTGGTTTTATTGGTCAGGCAAGAATCTGAATTTACTAATAATATTTAGGGCTGTAATCAACCAAAGAAAATCTTGGTCGACCAAAGTCGTGAAAATTTCGACTAAAAATCGACTGTAATTAACTGTACTGTCCTGCCGTACTTGTCCTTGTAGGCTATTTGCAGTATATTAAATCGTCCTCGCACGGAGCGCTGAACATCGGAGCTCAGCTTTGCGGCTGAGACACGAATAGACTATTAATTTAAAGCTTTTACTCTTAAACACAAAAGGCACGTCCACTTTAATGTATATTTAAACATATCTGTGGTCACGCTCAGTGCCTCGCTGTGTTGCATTAACTCTGAAACTTTCTCACATTTTACGTGATGTTGTGGCGTGCTGGCGCTGTATATTAACAAGTTCTTAAAACCTCAGGCCTCCACAACAGCAATGGGCCTCATATCCTGAGACATAAAGTCGACAATTCCTTCCGTGATATTATTTTTAGTAGGGCTGTAACCTCAGAGTCGACTGGTCCATTTATTGGTCGATACGTTCAGGCTCGACCAAAATTCTGATTGGTCGATTTTTTGCCGTGTTAATTTCATCAGGTGGAAGCATGCACTGTATATTATTGACAGTCTATGGGTGGAAGCATAGACCGTTATGGTCTATGGGTGGAAAGCACTAATTGCTAATGGGGGTGTCTTCAGAACACCCCCCTTGTTTTCACCTTTTTTGGATTAGCCCAACCCACCGGAGACAGATTGAAGAAAGAACTAGAAAGCCTTTGTCTGATGGTTTGCTGAATATTTATTTAATTGTGAGTGTTTAAAGTCCATGTTGCAGGTTTAATTTTGCAACGAATTTGTGCAATTTGCTTGTTGGTAGTAAATATTTGAACTGTTATCCATTGTATTTGATGGTGTTGGATATCGTAAAATTTAATATATTACGAAAATTGGGCACAATTTTACAGTGTTTCATTTTCCCCCCACAATGCATTGCATGACGTCACGTTGGGGAGTTAACAAAGCAGCCTGCGTTGTATTTACCACTGGTCTGGCCTAATGTGGCTTCTGGTCTTTTAATATTAACAGTCTATGGTCTCGATCGAGTCCATGTGACTTTATTATATTTATAATAATATTGGAGGGAAAGTGAAACACAGCTTAGACGGGGATGTTGTTCGGCTTTTCACAAGTTTAGACCGCTAGCTAACGCTGCGCCGCCGGACGTTAGCACAACAGCGTTAGCCTAGCCTGCTAGGTAAATACTACGACTGCCTGTGGTGTTGCCTATATATGTGTCCATGTTGTCAACATCATACATGTGGCATTAGTGCACCTTTTGTACCATAATTGTATTGAATGAAATAGTAAGCTTCGCTCCTACGAGATGGGTGGGTTCTTGTTACGTTACACACAAAGCTAACTGGCTATAGTTAGCCTGTACGGATGCTAGCGGATATAGCTAACGTCGCGTAGCCAGCCAGCAACTTCGGCAGTAGAGCTTCGGTAAGCTAACACGACCGCGTTGTCGCCCACAATCAACCTGCAGTAATGTTTGAAATATAAACAATTACAATACTGGTGCGTGCTGGTTGGGGAGGACCATGATCCTGTCTGAAATGTCACAAACGGATTTAGGCATCTTCAGATCAGCTGATCGCGGGGCTCGCTTCCCGACCGGAGGGGCTCGCTCCCTGACCGGAGGGGCTCGCTTCCCGACCGGAGGGGCTCGCTCCCTGACCGGAGGGGCTCGCTTCCCGACCGGAGGCTCACTCGCCTACAGCACCCGCTCTCCACCGCAGCTTCGCCGCCACACACACAAGCACCGGCCAAACAGCAACACGTTTTCACCGGAGGAAGAGGTAAACAGTTAGAAATTACACTCGGGGATGCCTTCTATTACCATATCTAGATAAGTGTACCAGTACTTATCTGAACTAACGACATGATCACTGTCACTAGATCGAAAGAATACGTTGACGTTCACTCGGTGCTATTCACTGACAGTAAAAAGTAAAGTCATTGTATGTACTATAATAAAGGAGATAAATGAAGGAGACTTCCCCACAATCTTGACAATTCCTCATTTGCCCTCTCACGTCTGGTAGGTTTGTAATTATTCGGCTGCTGGCCTTTCCTCCTCTTCCACATCCCAGTCAGTCACCGTAGTTCTAGTGCTAGGCTGAGACTTAACTCCCCCACGTGACGTCATCGCCGAATTGACTTCATAAACCCGCGAACACCAAAAATGACCAAAAACTAACTTTTAACACTATTTGGAGACATTTTTAAAAATGATATACATATCTTGAGTGTTTTTTGTACCCAATAATCAACAGTGGTGGTTAACTTGCAACATGGGCTTTAATTTACAGTCAGTCCTCCTCTACCATGTCGAAGACATCGGCAGTGTGGCAGCATTTTACAAAAATAGATAACGGAAAAAAGTTGAATGCAAAGTTTGCAAGCAACAGTTTGCATATCGCAGCTCGACTACAAACATGGCGTATCACCTAAAAACGGTAAGCTAACTTATCTGTGTTAGGTTGCCCTGTCTGTTTGGAGTAGGATGTATGAACATATCAGAGTTGGCATATTTCATAGTCTAATAAGCGTTTTATAACTACCGGCGCACCCACCCGTTCCCCAGACACACCCACACCACGCTGGATGTTAAGCCTCTATCATCCAGACGCTAAAATAATACCACGGAAGGAATTGTTGACTTTATGTCTCAGGATATGAGGCTGATGCAGCGCTGTCAGAGCCGACAGACGAGTCATTTCAGTGCAAAACAATTAGGTCCAAAACGATTTAATATACTGCAAATAGCCTACAAGGACAAGTACTGCAGGACAGTACAGTTAATTAATCTAGCATTTTTTCCGAACCCCCCAGTCGATTTTTAGTCGAAATTTTAGTCGACCAAGATTTTCTTTGGTTGATTACAGCCCTAATTTTTAGTTTGGATGGTAGAGGCTTAACATCCAGCGGGGTCTGGGTGTGTCTGGAAGTTATATAACGTTGTTGCGGGTGGGTGCGCCGGTAGTTATAAAACGATTATTAAACTATGAAATATGCCAATTCTGATATGTTCATATAACCTACTCCAAACAGACAGGGCAACCTAACGCAGACAAGTTAGCTTACCGTTTTTAGGTGATACGCCATGTTTGTGGTCCAGCTGCGATATGCAAACTGTTGCATGCAAACTTTGCATTCGACTTTTTTCCGTTATCTATTTTTGTAAAATGCTGCCACACTGCCGATGTCTTCGACATGGTAGGAGGAGGACTGACTGTAAATTAAACACTCACAATTAAATAAATATTCAGCAAACCATCAGAGGAAGGCTTTCTAGTTCTTTCTTCAATCTGTCTCCAGTTGGTTGGGCTAATCCAAAAAAGGTGAAAACAAGGGGGGTGTTCTGAAGACAGACTTTTACCTGTGAAACAGGGGTGCTCTGAAAACACCCCCATTAGCAATTAGCGCTTTCCACCCATAGACCGTAACAGTCCATGCTTCCACCCGATGAAATTAACACGGCAAAAAATTGACCAATCAGAATTTTGGTCGAGCCAGAACGTATCGAGCAATAAATCGACAAGTCGAGTGGGAGGTTACAGCCCTAATAATATTATTCACATGCCCAAGATGTATCAGTCTCATTGTATTCAAATTAGGACATTTTAGTTCTTTCTATAACCATTGCCATATGATGATAGATGATGCCGCCCTTTCTTATCGGTCTTCCTGCAGTTTTTCATACTTACAAGATAATTACAGACATTTAAAGGATCACAGCCTGTTGACAGCTTAGCCTTTCCAAATTGGACAGAGGTAAATGACTGCAGGCCTCTGGGAAATGGCCGCCAAGGTTTAATTGTCTGTTTTAAAAGATTTTTTTATACAGTATTCTCACTGCATTTTGCTTGTTTCCATGTAGACTGTAGGCTTGCGGTTGACTAGATTTGATGATTGACTTAATCAGTTACATGTACAAAAGTCACATAGCTATAATATAATTGTAATTAAAAAATTTGAATTTTAAATTCTTTTGAAATGGCCGTTTCTTTATTACATTTTAGTCGTGGTTGAACTGCATTACATACGAGGAAAACTCATACCAAAACAATATAATTGCAATATTATACACATATAGACCTATCTTACCATTTGAACCTACATGAACTAAATGGACAATAAGATTGATGAGAGCGGTGAGAGTGAACCAAAACATCTAAGTTGCAGCTCGTAAAACCAAAACAATGAGCTGAAAGATGCTCTGTAGAGCAAAGGGGAACTGCAGGATCGGAACTGAACACGTGGCTGCAGCACCGAGGACTGAGCCCTTGCACATGGGTGTGCGCTCCACCAGGTGAGCTACCAAGGCGCTCACCAAAATAGGATTTTAAGCCCTAAAATACCAGTTGAATCAGCTGCTCTCAGTCTCACAGTTTCTACATTACTTGATGCACCCCAATGCCACAAAAAAAGAGAGTGGGATGACAAGGACTCAAACCCACACCATAATAAGCACATTGTTCAGACCCCAGCTGGCTGATTCATCAAAACACCCTCTACAAAGTGTATTCATAAAAATACAAGTGCAAGTGTGATCATGTTAAAGGTAGTGTAGCTGCCAAATTATGTCCTGTGAGGCGTTTGCAGAGAGGAAGTAGAGCTGTGCTTCTGGCAAAACCTCCAATGGCAGTAGCTAATGTAGCATGTAGAGCCTGAGAGACGTCTGCACATGTTGTCATTCATTTCCATTATTCCTGAGTCCCAACGCCAATGGAAATATCAATCAGTCTGTGGATACTCACGCTGAAGCTGTCATGTGCTGGAGAGAGCTGTGACGGCAAAAGATGGATGGCACATCCCAACGCAGGCAATATCCTTAATAGGAGAATGATTAGCTCAATGCAGGTTGCTGCAGGACTCAGCATTGAATGACTTTACCTTTGGTTTGCAACAGATACCGGGGAAAGACTAGATTGAGGTCCGAGGAACAGTAAGTGAAGTTCACCTCTGAGGTGTTTCATCAGTACGACGCAGAGATTATTTTCAGACTGATGCTGCAAATAAAACTGGTGACGGTAATAACTGTCCTCCTGTTGGTGGACTCTATGCAGGTCAGGTCCACCAGTGAAACACCTGAGCCAATCACTGGCTGGCAAACAGGATCAAGGTTCTCTCACTGGAGGCCTTACAGCTTTGATGGAGCAGCGTCAGGTGTATTTTCTAAAGATTTATAAATAGCACATAGCTGCTCCCCCGAGCTGCAGATCTGCCTATCTCTGTGTCATTAAGCCCAATTGGAGCAGTAATTGCTTATAGCGAGGCAGTCAACCACATCGCTGATAGATGGAAGGACATGACCAGACTATTTTTGGCAAAGCTGCTACATCTGGGGATGGCAGTAACGGGACACCTTTTTAGCAGCAAGCCATTTTCTCATAATATTTTACTTTACAGGTGCTGCCAAAACCCAAATCTAATTTCCTCATGACAGTGTTTAATGCAGTTATGCTTGAATAGAGTGGGAATTAAGATGTACTGTTTCACAGTATTGTTTACTCAGTATGCGCGGCATCAATATCACAGATCCCAGATTTATTGTTGACCCAGCCAGGGAGCCTTCACACAATGAGCTATTATGATTGTTTTGTGAACGAGCAGCAGGCCGTTGAAATGAGCGCAACCATAAAAAACAAGAAGAACGATGCGTCTCTTTTTTCAAATTTATTTTCTTTACTGATGGGGGTTCCGCTTTTTCTGGCTCCTCAGAACAACCAGCCAAAAGGTTATTTTTCAGCTCGCCACCTCACCTGCCGCAGTCTGTTCAATGACAGATACACCCAGTGGTTTTGCTCTGAGTCGTGTGTCTGCAGATGGCACAGCGGTGCTGATGGTGCACTCTGGTGTACTGGAGACTGGGGGGGGGGGTTACAGAGTGTGAGTAATAGTAACACGATCTGGACTGTGAAATGCATGGGAGAAATGTGAGGAATGGACGAGCCAGTGCCATGGCAACAAAAACAAAGAAAAGGCAGCATAGCTAAGATTCCCAAGTCGACTGTATATGTTCTTTTCCTGGATTTCCCTAATCCTTAATAACGAGATGTTCACAGTGGCTGATGATTCATTAATGTTGGAGGGTTCCAATGATTTACATACACTATTTTTACTTATCAATAAATGAGGGAAAACAACACGGAAGCTGCAGACCATTTTTTTTACCATTACAGATAATTCTCAAATCAAAAACAACTTTCATTGAATGCAAAATTGATTACATTCGGTCTGAATAATGAAGTGTGTGTGCGTGTGTGTGTGCGTGCGCAAAATAGTTTATACACTTTAAATTAAAAAATACCTTTCCCTTTCTCGCTTTATGCAGCAATTAAAATTAACAAAGAATAGAAATGGGAAAACAAATGTGATGCAATACTTTCAGGCGGAGGTAGTTTTCAGTTGTACCGCGTCCATGACCTCAGGGTCACACCGAAACAGATTCCCCTGAGTGTTTAAAAAGGGCTCCTCAAGTTCATTTCCTTCACTGTGGGAGGAATGAAACCTCCTGGGGAGACACAACAAAGTGACCTCAGGATATGGCAGCTCCCTCCTATGTCCCTCTGCCAGCACTTTATTATTAACCTGCCAACTGTATATTAATAAACCTCAAAGTCTGCAACTCGTAGTGCCACTGCATGTTGGCTTGTTTTGACCTTGAAACTGTTGTGGTCTTAATTTATAATATTATGGGATGTTTCAGTCTTTTAAAGTATGCTAACAGTCCCACAGTGACAATGCTGTAGAGCTGCAAATTCCTTAGATTTTAAACTATTAAAAGAATTGCCAACTATTTTGATTTGATCGATTTAATCAGTTTTATGAAATGAATAAATGAAAATGTCTGTGATTCCAGCTTCTTAAATGTAAATATTTTCTAGTTTCTTCACTCCTCTATGACATTTTTAAGTTGTGGACAAAACAAGACATTTGAGGACGTCATCTTGGGCTTGGGAAAACATTGATCAACATTTTGAACCATTTTCTGACACTTCATAGACCAAACAACTAAGAAAAATATTGGCAGATTAATTAACAATGAAAATAACTAGTGCTGTCAAATGATTTAAATATTTAATCGTGATTAATCATGTTAACGTCATAGTTAACTCGCAATTAATCGGATATTTTTATCTATTCTAAATGTCCCTTGATTTCTTTTTGTTCCATTATTTTTCCTCATTTTAATACATTCTTGCTTTGTGCAACTGTTTTTTTTAATTGAAACACACCTTGGCATAAAGCCTACTGTAGTGTTTAATTTCACACTAACATTCTCACTTGGAGCAAATAATCTCTCACACAGTGTAACACTGTCCATAAATAAAAGGGTGAAAAAAATACTTTGACGGGGGTGGGGGGTGGGGGGGGGATTCACATCAGCTGTGTGCTTGGCCATCAAGTGGTATTTCAGACTGGACGTGCTGTGATGATAGCTCAGTTCACAACGACAAACCACACAGATCACTTTGGTCCTGTCAAGGGAACCATTTACTTTTTTTACTTTTTTAAGTAAACTTTCGGTTCAGAATCTTATTGGCATCCATTTTGTCGTCTCGCGCTCACCATCCACTCAAAACGAAACGTTACTACTCTTTGGCCGGCTCGCAACCCCAAACCATTGTGCGCGGCGTGCCTGTTGTTTTGTTTCCGGTCTAGCTAGATCCGGTGTGGTGTTGGAGTTTTTCAAACGTTACTAGTTGTTGCAACAGCATGTGAAAAAATGTTAATCACACTATAAAATAATTGACACCATTAAAATGGGTGTGCGTTAATGCGCTATACTGACAGCATTAAAAATTATCATTAGTAGCATCCCTACAATACTATGCTAACATTCTGATGTTTAGATACTGATGGGAATAGGAGTCAGGGCTCCAGACTAACTTTTTTTTACTAGGACCATATGCTGCTCGCCTTGTGTGTGTACGTGTACACAATTCAGCAGTAAGCCAAACTCCATTCAAATGAATACAGGAGTCAGGATTTAGCATCCAAGCTCCTGGTGATTTATTTGGTGTCATCATCATATACAGTATGAATAGGAGTGAAACTGTAGAACATAAACAAAAATATAAAATAAGCAAGATGCACAATCAAAGTATACACTGTAATATAAACTCTACATAGCGACTATGCATCAGTTGTATAGTGATTTAAGTATACAGTCTACATGGCATGCAGTTAAGCTGATTTATGGTCTAACATACATATGTTTAATCTTACAATTAACTAATTAAAAAAAATAAGGCTTAGTAAAACATTTGTCGCAAAAATAATGTCCAGATATTGTTCTATGGTCTGTGCTAAACTAGTACTTACAGATGATGCTTTTAAAGGCATGAACAAAAGGATAATTGAAGAAATGAGTGAGTCCATTCAGCAAAAACTACGGCTGCATACTAAATACTAAAATGGCCGACTTCCTATTGTGGGTCAACGTGCATATCAAACTAAAATAAATTTAAAAGGCCAGTAGGGGGTTAATACACTAAACCTGAAGGCAAAACAGACCAAATTTCAATATTTAAGGAGCAAATGTAATCAGTGTCAGTGAGCCAATAAGCATGAAGCTTGCTTCTACCAAGATCTAATAATGCTGGTGATTGGTTGTCTTACGCACAGAGACGAGCTGAAAAATACAAAGATTTGTGCTGTGATTTGTAATGTTGTAATTTCTTTTTGTTGGAGTTGATTTTATAAAATATAAATGTATAAAAAAGTGTATAAAAAAAGTATTGTTCGGTAACAAAGGAATTTACCTGATGAAAAGCTCCATCATCATCATGAGTAGAAGACATTTGTTGAGATCTTTCAGTCTGGAGCAAAGTGTTGGACCAACTCTCATTCCAGTCCATAGAGTCATGCCTCCTCTAGACACACATACAGTATAGACACACACACAGTCTCATATATGCGTGTTATGATGTTAAGCAGCTTATGGATGTTTGTGATGGGATCCACACTGAGCTCCCACAAACTAAAGACTTTATTAAAAGGCTCATTTAAATTCAACTATGACACAGAAAGAACACATTCAACTTAAAGCATAAAATCATGAATCAAACCCAGAATAACATAGAATAACCTTCATAACATGGATTGAGATCTTGCTGAATTTGGGAAATCATACAAGAAGCGAGAGAGAAGCTTATTTTTCAAGTTACATTGGACACTAACCAGGCTTGTGGGGAGATCAAACTGAATAAAATAATGTGTCAAAACTGAACTAAAAGCTTATAAATTCAGGAGTAGATGCCCGTCCTAATTCTGATGCTTTGAAATAGCTCTATATCTCCAGATGTTGATTTACTGATAAAGGAGTTTCATGTGAACGTATGGTATCTAGTGTCTATTTTAGGATAACTTTTGGAATGGCATGCACATTTTTCTTTCTTTTTGTTTTGTTTGTTGCTCACCTTTTGATGTGTATTTCAATTCTGTAATAGGTCTTTCTTGAATGTTATATGTAATACGTGATTGTGTTTACTTTAGGAGCATGCCCTCGATTAAAAGATAGGCCTTGGTGATACAAGAAAAATATCCATATATACATGAATTAATATACAAGTGTGACATGTAACCTGCTTACTACACAGGGTATACAGTTTGTGACCATGAGGTTAAACTGTGGTTAAGTGGGATTAAGAGGATTTAAGATATGCAATTGGGTATTTGATATGGGTTGGGATTTATGTAATGTAGTTAGAGTGGCGCTTACCACTCTAATCAATTGATATACACTAGGCACGTTTCTGATTCCTCTGTTGACTGAGGAGGCTTCCACCATCACAGTTTTAACAGATAATTCGAACAGTCAGCATTTCTTGTATCTTAGTGCCCCTGCGGCTATTCACACAGTTGAAAGTTTACTGGAGCAAACTAATGTATGCAGAGGAACCACTGTAGGACAAAACATGATGAGGATGATTAAATGAAACCTGACTAAATAAGGGAGCCTAAATGAAGTTGAGCAAAGTGAAGCTATAGGCGATTTATTTTTAAATACTATATGAGGTCATATATACAGTATATATACATGTTTTGAATTATTTTTGTGTCAACCAAAGTTCCTGCCATAACTCAAAGCAGGATATTAAAACAGGCTGTTCTGTAAACATACGGCGTCCTCGTGTCAATGAGCTTCACTCTCCAAACATCACACTGATCTAAAGTCAGTTTAAGACATCCACTGTCCAGAGTAATACCTCAGCAAACACACAGACTACTTCAATTTTATTTTTATTTATTTTTTATTTTTTAATGACTTTGATTCTCATTGAATTTTACGAGCCGACTGCATCACAAACGCTACTACTGTGAGTTTTAAACAGACTGTATAAAATAGGTTTTAAAGCGTTGCAATGCTCTCCCTTCTAGATTCTCACAAAGTTCAGGGCTTCACCCTCAGCCAATGACAAAGCGCCTTTTAGTCACAGGTTTCACTCTTTGTCGTGGCAGAGAATCGTGGTATCAATTCTAAGCAAAAAATGGTGTTATATATATTTTCCCCAAATCGTGCAGGCCTTACACAGACACATTTTATTTTTTAATAACTTGACTGCTGTAATTTACTTGGTGTCATGACACAATATGCGGCTTTAATCCGCTCTCCAACTCTGTGATTAATATTGATGCTTCCATTTGAATTTATCTTGTGTCCTGTAGAAGTGAGTCTGCTTACTGTATCTGGGTTTACCACTTCCATATTATTTGGATAATTGATGCTGGATGATTGTCAAACAGACGTAGGCAGCTGTAATTCCAAACATCTGAAGCTGAAATTATTAATAATTCATCCGGGGGCAAGCATTCAAATTGCAAAACATTTCACAACTACTTTGTGTTGTTGGCGGTGAGGCGCTGCATATTCCAACGGGCATCTATTCTCAGATGTGTGGTACACCCTGCATCTTTTATAGATATACATCCTCCCCTACAGGAATACTCACATCGCTATCTGTTTTCTATGTCATTCTCCATTTCTTCCTCTCTATTTCATCCTGCTTACATTTTAAATTCCAAATGGCACTAATGTCCTTGGGCTGCTCTCCATCGTCATTTGTTCCGATAGTGTGTTTGTGCTGAAAGGGATGGGAAAGTTTAAGGGGGCCCAAGTACTGTAGCTGCTCTTCATACAATGATGTATTACAATGTTGGACGTCTCAAAGTTTAGGTGCTATAAATATTGTGTTCGGATCTTGTCAAATATATGAATGAATGGATGAAATATTATTCTCCAGTATTGGATCAGCATGATCCAGACAGTGACCCCTTTCAACTGGATAGGCAACATAAGTCAGTCAACCAAGGGTCAGCACAGAGATCTTTTATGCCTATGTAATAAACCTCACGTTGATAACATTAATTTATCAGGTCATAGAGATCAGCAGAGGAAGTATTTAAAAACGTGGCAGGATAGTGACATGTATTACTGAAAGTAGATAAAACACGTGGCCCCTACACTGAGGGTATATTGGTAGAAAATTATTAATTATTAAATATATGAAGCAGTTAATGGAATGGAGTTTCTATAGATGTCCATAGAAGCAGTCTATATACAACCAGCAATGGCATTTTATTTAGTTTTTCAAATTAGCATGTTCAGTTATAAATATATTACTTTTAAAGCCAGCAATGTACACTGTCTGTGTTTTTCATACTCTCCATTGGTGCATTAAGTTAGCTAGTGATACATCACCCTATCTACTGTTGGTAGAGCTTAGGTGTTTCAAAGATGGCAATAGTAAAGAAACTCCAGAACATTGTCTAACTTGCAAAACTACATTTTGAGATGGCAATAGAGTGACATGAGTGCACTGCTTTTAGCCATATTATGACAAAATGATGACTGGAACTATACTAAGCATACTGTACACAATCCCACTAAAAGAGTCAACTATGCTGCAGGGTTTAAAAAGTAGAAAAATTCACATTGTGAAAATGTGTCCTTATTAGAATCCATTGCAAGTGACATGACTTTAAGATGAACAGAGCTGCTGTTCTTAATGAAAGAGCAAAATACAAACTTTTATGGCCACCCTAAAGCCTGCAAGGGTTCAGTGTCTGATAGTAAAGATCATCAGCATCACTAGCATCGGCCCCTCAAAAACCCACATGGGTCACATCCATCACCAAAATACAGTGGATCAAAATCCCAGTCCATAAACCTACATTAGTGGATGTTTTTTGTTTGTGAAAATTCTCCTTGGGTTCATCATTACGGACCACCCCTTTCACATTACACATGTCATTGGATCAATTCATCCATTATCTCTAAGTGCTTAACTTTAGAGCGGCCTGGGAGGTCTGGAGCCAATCCTAGCTTACATTGCGCGGGGTGCACCCTGGACAGGTCGATCACAGGGCTGACACGGGAGGTCATTGGAAGGGGGAAAACCAACGCTGAAACCAGGAGAACATGCAAACTCCACACAGAAAGGTCGGCGGATTCAACTCGGAACACTTTTGCTGTGAGGCAAGCCGGCCTCATTTGATCCGTTACCATAAACATATTGATTTAGTGCAACTTTAAGCATCAGGACTGTTTTACACCAAGTGACTTCACTTATCTAGCGCAGAAAATCAACCAGCAGTCCTGGATTCAAAACCACACTCAAAAACCTCACATACCGTGCTGACGTGACATATCTTGTCCACTTCGGCCTCTGTCTGTGCAGGCTGGTCTAGACAGACTGACAGATGCTGAGAAGCAGCAGCTCACATCACCACATCCCTCCCCAGGACAGGAGCTCCTCTAAGTCTCATTAGGGCCGAACTGGCAGCTCAAGCGAAAGAAAAGAGGGCCACGAGCCCAGCCTCCCATGGCAGAAACCTCCCCATCGCTCACAGGAGCTCTCATTACTTCTCCCCTCTTCCCTACGTCCCCCAGCACCCTCTCCTAAAGGCAGCCAGCTCCATCCATCAGAGCTATCGATCCTATCTCCCCCTGGTGTGGTACCTGCCTGTTTGAAACTAAGTGGGAAGGATGGCAGAGCTATGGCAGATATTTCAGCTTTCCAGTGACAGCCTCGTCCCCTAGGGATGTTGCAAGGTGAACCGGTGTCTGGGCTTCTTGGAGGATGTGCTCCACCATAGATCTAAATGAAGGAGCTCTCCCCAAAGGAATTACTAACAATATGTTTTTCCTGCTTGGACATGGGAGTAATAATCAATTCTCTGTTGCATCCGCTGTTCGTTCCACTGCTTGCTTAAAAAAGAAAAGGGGATATTACATTCTTTTTTGATATTACACATGAAATGGCAGTAGAAACATCTCTTTTCTCAAACCAAATCCTTTCTATTTTGTCATAACGGTTGTATAAGGTTTGACAGTGATGTATCACACAGGAACTGCTGTAAATCCTTCGAAAAAGAGATTTAAGAGTGTGTCACAGAGAGTTCCTCTTGACTTTGATCTTATTACTCTGATGGCTTTTGGGCAGAGACGCAAGCATAATCTTTTAAAGAGATTGCCTTGGAGAAAACCCATTTTAGAGCGTTCTGACATGAGCACTTGTTACACTTCCTAAATACACAGTATGAGACACTATTCAGAAATATTTCTTTCGGGTTTTTTTTAATCCAAAATGTGTTCAATATGTTTCTTCTGGTGCACTTAGAGTTAAAGCTGTAATGCGTAGTTTCTGTCTCCCCCCATGAGATATTCTAAGTAATAACAACAAAACTGTCAGCACATTCTTATGGTACAAGCCTTCCGTGATCGCGCACCACCCCCATCCCTCTTCCACACCGTTGCTAGTAGCCAAGGAGGACACAAAGGATTGAAAAACATGATGGACTATTCCAGAAGAAGTAATTATCTTCGCTCGTCATACTGAGAAATACAGAGAGTTGTGTGGAGCAGATAGTCTTAATTAGCTTTGTAGCAACTCATTTGGCAATGGCTTGAATGTAACGGACGTTCATTAATATCAAAAACCTAAGCACTAAAGCTTTAAATAACGATAATTTGAAGTGTGTTGTATGTCTTTATGCAACACGGAAAATTTGTCATGTTTGACCTAAGAAAAGATTTGTAAACACATGTTGATGCCAGGCTGTATGCAGGAGTCAGGGTTCTGAGGTCATGGTACCCTTCAACCTTAACAGAGTCCAAACATACGGTTTTACACATTTAGTGCGACAGTGGCAAGGAAAAACTCCCCTTTTTAGGAAGAAACCTCAGACAGACCCAGTCTCTTGGCGTCTGACGGGGCTGGTTGGGTTTAAAATGAATAGTGGCAATAACAGTCACAGTAAAATATAATGGAACAGTGACTAGAAATAGTAGTTTGTTGTAGTCATATGTGCCTCCTCAAGAATGTTGAACTAGCAGATGAAGAGTGTTGATCGTTTAGACAACATTAAGGAATCGAAAGACCTACTCTGTAATAATCTGCTTTCAGTATCACAGTATTTAGCAAAGCCTCCTCCATTACAGACATGCAGTTGGCGATATACAGCAAGGGGGGGCAGTAGCACAGTTAGGGCAGGGGCAGAGGGGTTGTTTAGTTGAATATGTTAGTCTGACTAATGATCCTTTATCTGAGTGAGATTTGTGCAAGTTAGAATCAATGCCTCCGACCATGGCTCGGAGATATCATCGCTAACTAGATAACTGTATTTGTAAATCGATGGCGCTGTCCGTGGTGCTTAAGTAGCAGACGGATTTGTAATTGCGACTTTTAATTCCACTCTTCGCTATGTTTCGTCTTGGATCTATAATATTGTCTAAACCAGGGGTGACCACACTTTTTCAGCTTTCAAGCTACTTTTAAAAGGACCAAGTTAAAATGATCTACCTACTATACAAATGCAAAACATATATTTGTTTCTACATATATTTATTTATAAATATATTGAAAATTATATGTACAATATAAGTTGGTGGACCTTGCATAACTGCATTACCCCATATGCACAATACAACTGTACATTTTTTCGTCATCACCTCACTCTGATGACTTGCACCAAATGGAATCAACCAGGGATGCATAGTCCGGACAGTAGCTGCTGTAGCCTCAAGCACATTTTCAAATGATCATCAGTCATGGTGGAACGGTATTTTGACTTAATAATCTTCATGTGAGAAAAGACTGACTCACATCAATAAGTGGAGCCGAACTAATGCAGTCAAGGAGGTAGCACATTTCCTCATGTTGGGGTACTTTTCCTCTGTCAGTAAGTTCCAAAACTGTCCATGAGCCCTAGACTTGAGCTCAGTGTCAGCTTGCAGTGTCAGGATTTCATCCTCCACCCCAGACGAGTTCAGGTGAAATAGTGTTGCAATTTTTGATGCAAGTAAATCCACCTCAGCATATTCCTGAAAAGGGTAGCACATGCATGTAGCGACTGGCTCCAATAATGCAAAGTCTTGAAACCGTTTGTTAAAGTCTGACAGTTTTCAATCTGCTCGGTGTAGCGTCCACTGTCACGCCTTCCCTTGTGCCTCCAGTTGCGCACAGATGTTGCATTTTTCGTTTGAACGCATTAAATGAGTTGATCATACTGTATATTCAACAGTTTTTTCTTTTCCTTTCAGGTCAACATAAAGATAATTCAACATGTTGGTCAGATCGCTTAAAAATGCTAAGTCTAGTAGCCACTGATCGTCACTTAGCTGGTTGTATTCTGCAGGTTTAGATACAAGGAAAAACTCTTTAATCTCGGGACAGAGCTTTCAAAATTTGCAGGAATTTCCTACGAGTAAGCCATCTTACGTAAGTGTGTAGCAACAATTCAGTGTGGGCACATTCCGCCTTCTCCAGATCTACATGGAACAGCCGTCTTTGAAGATCTTCGATGCCACATCCATTATCTCTTTCATGTTTCATAAATCCATTCAAGCGGCCATCGCGGGTGCACCGCCCGTGGAGATGGACACCAATTTGCCCACTGTCACTGTAAGTCCATGGGGGCTAAATGGCGTTGATAAACATGCTAAAAAGCGTGTATGCGTCTTGATAACACGGCAATAATGGCATATGAATTGGTGTGTCATACATGGCCTATGTCATTTCATGAGATCAGTCTGTTCTGGGAAAGAGCTGCAAGAATTGAAGATGAAACATGAATTGGTATAATACTATAATGTAATATGAAAGTTGGAGTGAAGCTGTAATAGCTTATCATTATCACAGTGGTGCTATTAAATAGTCCTGTTCTTCAATGGCCTTCTACTCAGTACGGTATTATAATCATACCCGTTCCACTATCGGTCCAGACCCAGAACCTTTCATTATAAGGAATATCAGATACTTGAATCGCCAGTGATTTAAATCTTTAAATGTGGCATTCTGTTATTTTTTTCCTCAGGTTCTTCCTGCTTAGATACACGCAGTATACATCACACGCAGGCTAATTATTCCAAGTTCAGTCTAAATGATTAAACATGTAAATTAATATTTGTTTGTGTGTGTGTGTATATATATATATATACATATATATATATATATATATATATATATATATATATATATATATATATATATATATATATATATATATATATCAGTACACCTACTTGCAGAAACACATGGTCCCTCAAACTCTTGTGTTCCTTCTAAAGGGCTCAGTTTTTCTCTCATCTGTAATTTCTGAAAGGGCAAGCATTGTAAATTAGATATCTCAAGATAAAGATGAAAGTACACATGTGTTTGCGCCTCTGAGTGCATTCCCTCCAGTCCTGTGATTGCTCATACAGCCATAAATGATGGAAATAGGAAATGGTGGGCTATGTTCTGTTGTTTCTGCTCAGTCTGCTTCTTTTTATTTTTTTTTAAAGATAATTATGTGGGGCATTGTAGGCCTTTATTTGTGACAGGACATCTTAAACATGAAAGGGAAGATAGAGGGGGAATGGCATGTAGCAAAGGGCTGCAGTTCGGAAACGAACCTGCGGCCGCTGCATCGAGGACTGAGCCTCTGTACATAGGTGCGCGCTCTACTAGGTAATCTACACAGGTGCCCAGTCTGCTTTTGTTTTTAATTTGTGATATATATCCATTACTGGTTTGACAGAATAATATGCAGATTTTGAGTTGGGAAAACTTGCAATTAAATTATTTAAAATGTGTATTAATTCTTCAGGAATTTCCTCCCTATTTGATTGCTCAGTTGAATTCATTCAACAGTTGAGTAAAGCGCGGCGTGAATTTGAGTGAGATCCGAGAAACAGCGGTGAGTTCAGTGTCCAGTTTTGCTCTTCACAACAAGACCCCTCAGGAGAGTTAACTTCACTGACTCAACGACCAGAACTGACATGCAGACGCTCGCACATGACCAAGGTGTCAGTTTCAGAGGAGCACACAGGGATCTCAGAGGATGTGAAAGGCATGAGTACACCAAAAGCAATCTTAATTTGCATTCATTAGTGTTGTCTGTGGCGCTGGCTGAAGCGGTGCGAGAGTGAAATCTGAAACACGATCTATGATTCTCCCCTGGTTCAGATGTACATGTACCTGTCAGACAACATAACAACTCAACAGGGAGTCAAATAAACAAATCCAAATCTCTGACTTAAATCCGCTGATATAGACACAGTCCTAAAAATCATTCATTCAGTCATATTCAGTAATGAAATAGAATTCATGAATCCAGATTAACATGTAAATAAGGGCTGGAACATCACTTGCATTTGCATGTCATTTTCAGATGCAAAATTAATTTATCTTTTTTCTTTTATTGTTTAAACTAAATAAAAAACTTCAACATTAATAAATAAGGATTGAAAACAAACCAATTTATCTCTTTTTATTTATTCTTGCCTTACTGGCACATTTCCTATCATTATATTGATTTATTGATTAATTCAATGTAGAAAAGTTTCATGCTGAACAAAAAACTGCCAGGAGACTATCCAATTTATCATTTGGCAAGCCACTCCCCCGAACGGCAATTGTGCAATCATATCTTAGCAACCGTAACTAGGCACAGCATATCTGTCAATCTTTTGATTTCTCCACATGTGAAGTGGTTTGCATGGAGCTGCGGGGATGCTGACTTTTTGCCTGGGTCATGTAGCTTTGGCTGACGTGTAATATATCATGCAAGTAGCCATCAAGTGCATAGTTAGAAATCATTTTTAGACGTTCTCATTTTAAGTCAGCTGGAAACATCCATAAATTAGCCGGAGACTATGTTTTAAATCAGCTAAGTTAATGTTAGGTCAATTAGCCAGCTACAGCTGATAAAATCAGTGGGCAGTGGTAATTTCAGCTTGCTTTTGTCTGCCACTATCTGAAATCAAAGACCCATTGTTTCCCAAAATAACTATGATTTTTGAGTGGTAAATCTACTAATGTCATCAGCAGATTAGACTAATATATAGAAATATTATATAATTGGGCAATATTATAGCAAATACATTGCAGAGACCTTACACTGCATGGTGCTTCATTTTACATCAGGAAATCTCTCACCCTGTTATATCTGCCTGCTGAAAACAATCTGGGCTTTTCTCTGTGGCCATTTTATGAGCAGAGCTTTCATGTGGGGCACAGTATGGCACAAGCACAAATTCAATTATAAGGTGGAGGTGTTTGGCAGGAAGGTGTGTGTGCCAGGATCTGTCTGTATGCTGCCTGAGACAGATAGATGTGGAGACTTCTGGCCTGGCAGGTTGGCCTGCAACCTGTCAGTAACGTAAGAAAGGCCCATTGTGCTGCTGGAAAACCCTTTAATACTCCGCTGTGTTTACAGCTGAGAGCTTGGGACTGCAGACACGCCTTTAAGCATCCCTCAACAGCCCCCTGCTCTAAAAACACAGGGCAAAATCAGATGGAGACAAAGCAGTGTCATCCCATTTTCATGTCCTCTCTGAGGCTGCCTCCCAATTAGCCACACCAACGCTGCTGAGGCGAGATAACAATAGAAGCCCCATGTATCCCCTATAGACCTCAATAGAGGACCTTTATTACTGTATTGATGTTTCCTACATATCACCACTGCCCTCGCTTGCCTGGCAGCATGCCTGCACATTTTATACAAGGGAAAATAACCTTAGCGACTGTAACTCAATACAGGAATAAAAACAGCAGGACACAACATTAGGCTGAATGGTACATGATGTAATTAGTGAGATGTTGTAAGGAATAAATATAAAACCTAATACAGCAAGTTCAAGCTGCACAGTAAATGAAAAAATGCATTTGTGGGTATAAGTACAAAACATGTTTCTGGCAAAATGTCAAGTGACACCCAGTGGAATGAAGAAAAAGATGCTGAGCTTACATAAAGTACAATTAAAAATAACACAGTCAGTGGCAGGTACAATTATTTTATATGTGCTTAAACACCGGGTGGAAAAACATCTAAATATTGCACACAAAGAAAACAAAGTGTTCAAGTTAGCTCACATTCTGTAGCACCACAAACGAGTTATTTCATGGATTTCAAGTCCAATCATACGAAAAACACACAAGTGCGTAGCTGACCTACAAATGAAGCAAACATTTTAGTTTATGTGCACGTTTGTGGACGTGGCGAGCGATTAGTGATTTTTAGGCTTCAGTGTGGTTTCATGCTTGCTATTTAAAAAAAAAAAAAAAGTGTGTAATTTTCTGTTTTTGTCATTGAATTTCAAAGCGCTACTATGTAACTCTTGAAATAATAAATAACTGTAACTTTTACTGTAACTTACTGTGGCTAATGTTGGCTAATATTAGCAAACCCTGGATAGATATTGCTTTGTAACTGACATTACTAAGTTCACTCACTGTATGACTCTTACTGTTACACTAGTCTATATCCACAACGCCACAACGTTCCACTTCCGGGATTGCTCCGGTGCCGACAGAAATTCCGATGGATTTCACATTTTATACTCTTAAAAAAAAAAATACTGGATTTCTGAGGACTATGGTTACCTGCTCCTCAGATCTCTGCAGGGTAAATACAGACAGCTAGCTAGACTATCTGTCCAATCTGAGAAACAACCTTTCAACGTACACATGTTCCACCAAAACAAGTTCCTTCCCGAAGATATTTTGCAGAGACGCCTTTTGCTCCGTACGGTGCTGAGCGCCGCCCAAGACAATTGTGATTGGTTTAAAGAAATGCCAATAAACCAGAGCATGTTTCTCGCATCCCGGAATGCTGTGTGGCCTCGCCAGACCCTCCTCAGCAGCGCTGTAGAAGAAGGTCTGGCAATGCTAGACTACTGTTACACTAACACCTTACACCTTACTTCTAACTTCACAAGTTGCTGCAAAAGTTACAGTCTTGCTTTAGGGCTGATCATTTATAACTTCAGAGACTCAACATTTCAGAGCAACTGAAAAATCTCAAGAAACCAAATAATCACCTAAAATTTGTGTTTTACAGTAAAAAAAAAAAAAAAAAAAAAATCACGTAATTGCTCAGCACCAGTAAGACGTGACATAAAAAATAATCACTATAACTGCATGGTGGCCTAAGGCACTCTTTACCCGGTAACTTAGGCTGGCAAGATTTGAGGAATTTTGCATTAAAGTGTCTTATATTTTACATTACAATCCTTCATATTTTTCTATTTGTAGATGGATACAATGTTATACAGACTTTCAAAGCCTCTATACTGGAAACTTTCAGCAGTACCACAGAGGCTGGTTGTGTAGCCCTTTGAGTGAGGCTTTACAGTAAATGGATATGGGGTCACTCCTATTGCAAAGCTGAGTTCAGGCTCTCAGAGAGCCAGGCTCTGTGAGTGGTCATAAAACACAACAAGCATCCATTTCAAATGCCCCAGCTGTCACTGAAGTACTGATCATCCTCTTCTTCTTCTTCCTCTTCTTCTTCTTCATCAGTCCCATTTTTCACAAGGTCGTCACCTTGTAACTCGTTCCCTTCCTCTTCCCCCTCTTCTTCCTCTTCGAGCTGTGCGAGCATGGTTTGTAAAGTGGCTTTTAATTCCTGAACCTCCTTTTCCAATGACTGTGCAGCATGAGTCAAGGAAGAATCCCATGCTACAGACACAAACCGAGAGTCACACATTAACATGTAAATAAAAAGAATGCCAGCATACTATTATCAGGGCAAATGTGACACGTGTGAATGGTTAATGGTAATAGCAGAGGACAGCCATAACCTGATGAAATAATCAATCTCCAATTTGGCCACCAAATGGATTACTGGGACAGATCATCAAGTCATACCCAATTTAACCCCATCCAATTCACTATGCATGAGCTCATCTCGTCTGTGTGGCTGGTGGCAGTGTGGGGACCCAAGCAAACAGACTGCCCAGCTGAATTATTTATAAACCATCAATGAAACGGGATAGAGGCTGTCATCAGTGTGGGGATTGTTTAACCTGTTTAGGATCTCAAATTAATTGTGTGAGTGTCCGTCTTAAGTGGCAAATCAAAGGGATCGCTTTGATGGCAGATGGGGCCTGATGGCTCGTTTTACAGTCTGAATGGACACAGATTGTCATCATTTATAATTAACAAGCAGTTAAAGATCTTTTCATGAATACTGCAGACAGTTCGCAACACATTTAAGGTAAGATGGTCCAAATAAGTAGATGTTGAGAATCATGGTGAAGACCTTTAAACCCAACCACAGAGCTTGACATAATTTTGTCCATCCCATCTTTTGATCTTTTTTGCAATACCAGTCTCCGTGGTTATCCATCCAAGGTGCAGACCTCTCCAGTCACCTCTCTGTCAGCTCCCCAAAATGCTGAGTTGTCTATTTTACAAGTATTAGTTGAGCTTTATATGGTTGACTTTGGAAGGTGATGACATGTGGCCATGAGTCGCTCATCAGGAAATCTTGCCAGTCTCCTGCCAACTCTGCTAACCTTCTGCCAACTCTGCTAGCCTCCTGCCAACCCTGCTAGCCTGGCTATGTAGCCAGCTGGCTCAAGTTTGTGAATGTAAACATTGGAGTAAACACTGAGGAAGAGGAGGAGAAGAAGAGATTGCGCTAGCAAGACCATATTTGCAGCCATCTCATGACTACGAGTTGCTAATGAGGATCGGGAAATCAACTTACCAGTCTCCTGCTGACTGTGCCTGGCCTGTCGAGGTTTTTTAAATGTGAACATCAGAGGAAAAAAAGCAAAAGGTGAAGATGGCTATCAACTACGGCCTATGGCTATGCTTCCGACTACTTGGACAAGCAAGACCATCTCTGAGTCCATCTCCATATCCACATCCGAGATTCAATACCTGACCTTAAGGGGAATGTCAGGAGATGTGGGATTCTTTCACTGAGACTTGGCTGGATCCTGGAGTGCCGGTTCATTCAACTGGGTGACTATTTTGTGCCAATCTGACGGCCACATTGTGCTTTATGATGAATCATGCACATGTTAAGGAGCTCCTGGGATAGCACTTCACTGGAATTGTACTTCGTACGAATTCATGTGACAATTAAAATTGACTGATTCATTGACTTGAAAGAAGGGAATCAATTAAGACCACTAGAGACTGGAGGTTTGATCTTCCTGTCACTATAGCAACTGTAGCATCATCCCAAGATGAGTATTCTGTTCCATGTCTGGAACATCAATATTGAGCTGTATCTTTAGTGTCCTCTAGCTCTTTTGCATGAGTGCCTTGACTTCAAAAGGCTGAAATGAATGGCATGTAAGGACACAGCAACAGAGAAGTGGAGAGAAGCAGGCCAGTCTGTCTATCTCCGACTGCCAGGCTGCACTGATATCATGCAAACAGTGGAGGAGTCAGTACTAACCCCTGACAGCACAACGGGGGACTTGAATCTCTAATCAGATGTGAAAAAGTCAGGCCACACTTGAAGAAAGTGAAGGACGTACTGCATAACACAGCTTTTAGAGAAACTAAAATGAAATATCTTTTTTAGATTAGGAAAATATTTCTGGCAGCCTGTGTTCAAAGAAGAGAAATGAAGCATGTTAAAGCAAATTAAAAAAAATAAGCCAACAGGTTAGAAGGCAAATTTACTTCATCCCCCATGTTGAATCATCGCCTTTTCTATCTGTCTTAATGAGCCCACAGTGTAGAGGGGAAAAGTGGAGCGAGAAAAACACACTAATCTATTTCCAATCAGCTTTCTAATTAGCACGGAAAATGATGCATTGTGACCTGTAATCAGCTTCAACAGTTTCATTTGAGTCATTATCATGGATATTGTAATTTCCTCCAAGCCAGATCCAACAAGTGGAAGTGAGCAGACGGAGGAGGGGAGGGAAAGGCAGGGTCAGCATAGAATGGACATTAAGATATGACAGGAGCAGAGTCATTACAGTGACATTCCTCTATCTGCTGAGGCGCTGCCCCCGTCGACTGACTTTAATCTCAGCCCATGGTGACTGGCAGACCACATCAAGCGCCCTCTAATAACCTCGCTTGGACTTTTACCATTTCATTTTCCAGTTGGTATGTCAGGCCTGTCAAGAAAAATTCTCTGATCGCAGTTTATCTTCAGTTCCCTCCCTGAATGGACCCATAATGTCAGATGAGACAGGTTGATTTTTCCTCGAGAGGTAAAGTCACAGAACATCAGTCAGCCTAAAGGTAGTTTGGATGTGTCCTTTTTTTGGAGTTGGCCTAGAGTAAACTAGGTCCTTAAGATGGATGTACAGAGACACAACACCCACACAGGTAGTATACAGTCAGTTTACATTAGGGCTGAACGATCTTGTGTTTTAGCATCGACATCGCGATGTGCGCATGCGTGATAGTCACATTGCAGGACGTTGCGATGTGGACGCTGAAACTTTTTTGCAGCTTGATAGAAAAGTAAACTTCCACCGTTGGCCTTTTACATGATTATTACCGCGCGACCCTTCCCCTTTAAGACAGGTAGCCATGTGGGCAGCGTGTGTATGTGACGTTAGTCCGACGGGGTTCCTTGTTATGGGAAGTGAGGCTCTCCGTGTGTTGTAAATTCCCATAGGCAGCAGCTGCCACTGACACAGTGATGTGCATAGTTTTCAATGGGTAGTCAGTGAAGCTACAGTAGTCAGTGTTTTATATTTGCTGCAAATACAAACTAAATCACCTGATTAATGCAACATAATTACAACGTCTCCCCGTCCATTTCCCCCCGCAGAAAGCTGCTACCAGCTAATATAGTTTGCTTAAAGAAACAAGCAGAAAGCTGCTACCAGCCAGGCTACAGCTAATATGGTTAGCTTAACGAAACAAGCAGAAAGCTGCTACCAGCCAGGCTAAAGCTAATATAGTTAGCTTAAAGAAACAAGCAGAAAGCTGCTAAAGCTAATATGGTTAGCTTAACAAAACAAGCCCGAAAGCTGCTACCAGCCAGGCTAAAGCTAATATGGTTAGCTTAAAGAAACAAGCAGAAAGCTGCTACCAGCCAGGCTAAAGCTAGCAAGGCGTCCGTCTGTCCCAACTAACATTACGGTTCAGAACTGCGACGCTGGAAACACTAATCTACAACAGAAGTCTGCGTCTGATCCAACATCATTTCCACTGATTTAATTGTTCTTGGATACACAGAGTTTGTTGCTAGTGCGCGTGACATGCAGGTCTGATCAATTTATCAAACTAACGAGCTGGCCCCGCTAGTCGACCACAACCTGAAATTTAGAGGAAGCAACATGCAGTCACTGTCATATACTTTAGCCGTTATTACGTTACGTTATTTATTATTTCCAAAAAGAGCTATTTATGTCATTTTTTAAAAATTACTTTTTTTTAATATCGCAATATATATCGCAGGGGAAAAAAATACCACAATGTAAGATTTTTCCAATATCGTGCAGCCCTAGTTTACATGATGTGTATGTATAATAAGAGAGCAGTGAAAGGATATGGGTGAGGGACTGATCCCGGTTCAGTATGGCCATCTGCAATTCATCTTCCAAGGTCATCAGTCTGTCACTGATCAGCTCGCAGCGCTCTGTCAGGTCTCCAGCCTCGCTGCACCCGTCCTGGCAAGGAAAAGGAATTAAATGATGGTTAAGGAACGGAAGGATCAGGAACATTTAACCATACAGATTTGTGCTACCTTACTCTCAGTTCACCTTTTTTCTTTATATCCTCTTGTGTAGTACTATTCTACTCAAAGCATTTAACTTGAGCTGCAATGGTGCAAATGTGGGTCTGATGTTTAAAAGCAATGAACACAAAAAGTGACACACTATGACAAAATGTACAAAACACATTTTATTAAACAAAATTAGACCAAATTAAATAATTATTCCGGTGTGCTTAGTCAGTATAGTCACTGGTGTAAGTGTGCATGAGTGATGGATGTGTGCATGTAGTGCAGACAAAGCATAAAGATGACCTAGAGCAATATAACCAAACCAAACCAATGGATAAAAAGGGAGAGGTAGAACAGCAGCAACCGACAAATAACTGCCAAACAACAAGCAACATACCAGGAAAAGCATACACACCACCGGGGGGGATGGGGGTGGGAGGAGGTTGGTGTGCATAACATTCGGCGGTGTATGTGCACATCACCTGAGGATGCTGCGAGCCAGGCTGAGTGTGTATCGGAGGATGGTGGGGGTGTTATGGTGGTGGTGGAGGAGCAGAGTGCAGTAGGGCAGAGCATTCAGAGAGCAGAGCTGGCCATAATTAGAACAGGCCTCTTTGCAGACATCGTGTCCTAGTTTCTTCACAGTTACCAAGCATAGAGAACGCGCGCACACACACACAAGCGTGCACAAGAATACACAGAAGAGGACGCACTTCAAGCAAATAGCATACGCATAGACCCAGTGTACTCGTCAAACAACACATAGAAAGTCTAATCTGACTCATCGCTGCAGGTAGAAAATATCAACTCCCTGCAGGTCCTACGTGTCAAAACAATCACTGGAAAGTCGTGTCTCAGGGTTCTGTCCTGGAATAGCATATTCTCCGGATGATGCAACAGCCCAAAAGACATTTAAACAACAACTGGCCAGAGGCACGATGATATGTAGGCTACAAGTCCTCCCTGATGCAATTAGGGACTTTGACTAAGACTTAAAGGCAGAGCAGCCCACAGGAGACAGGATTTAAAGAAAACATGTTTTCGTGGACTTAAATGAACAAACAACCATTCACACAGGTCTGTCCTCAAGTGTCACCTTATGTGATGCTGGCATCCCTGTCCTCCTATACCAACACAGTCAACTTATAGATTGACTGAGCTGTTTGTTTGTCAAGGTTAGGAGTTTCTTTAGCAGATAAGAGCCCTGTGTTTGTGCAGCTGATTGATTCTACACTTTGAAGCTTCCAGTCAGCATTCGTAAAATCAATACAACCACAGGATAGAAGACAAAAGCTCATTGTGCGGAATGACGCTGTTGAAAACATCCCTTTATACACAAACTTTTTAAACAACTATTCAAAAGACGTTATTCTTGCACCTGGCGATCAAAACCATACAAATGACTTTCTCTGCTACATCTGTTTTTGACAAACAAGAGAACATGGGAAATAAGATTTCAACAACTTGTCAATTTGTAATTAATAATAATTGAATCTCAAGCATACATGTATTGGCGTGTTGATTCCTGATGCACATTAGGGATGATGTTCTTAGTCCACAACTGAACAAAGCAGACTGCATGAGTATGAAGAGATTATTTAGAAATTCAATGTTCAGCGCATGTATGCACTGGTATGATTATTTAAGCGATAATTAGTGAGAGACAGCAGGTAATTGTGCATGTTCCCACGGGTGCTGTTAGGCCCGCCACTTGCCGTGCTGGCAATACAAAGCAATAATATTGCACAGGTATTACACTCAAGGTCATATTTGCATGTACACACAATAAAGTAGTTGAATTGATTTTAAAATCAAAAGCTAATTAACTAGCGTATGATTAACTAGCGTCTTTGTTATCGCAGATGCTTTGTCAGTAGAAATACTTTACAAGAACGTCGACAAGGTAATTTACAAATATGTGCAGTGACAGTATGAGGTGTTACTGTCTGTAGCAGCGTCCCAGTTCTGTACCACACACTGATTCATATCAGGTTTTGAGGATGTAGTGTTTTCACACTGGAAAACAAACTGACAGTCATGTATGATTTAAAGAAAGTATGCAGATTAAAAAAAAACTCTGTTTTCTTAAGGTCTCCCTTAAGGTGTGACCACTACCTGCAATTGTTTTCTGTGTTGCAATTCCATAATACATACTTATTGTATATAGTATTAACTCTTATTAGTCTTTATTCATTTTACTTCATTGAATTAATTAAGTTATACTTATTATTGATCACCAGTGGGGAAATTACAATTATAGTATATTGTTTGAGTCGATGGAATACAAGAAATCAGCATACCTAACTGTTATGTACTAACTGGAAATGACACAATACTGGCGCCTTTAGACATCAATAAAGTGGGACTTTAGAATGTCACTGACACATTTCACAAAGAGAAAGCAAAATGTTTGTTTTTGCAAAAACTGAATACTTTTATTCAATACTTTTTATTTCTGTCTCACCCCTATTTACAGTGTGTGTGTAATGTTGCATTTATAGTGTGACCGTCAACAGCACACTCAAAAATCAACAATTCTTTAGTCCGCATACTGACAGTTTTGAGTATACAAAATGTTATCACTTAGTGTGAAGTGGAATTGGGATGAAGCTTCAATTTAAAGTGTGCTGTTGGTGCACACTTCTGTCCCACAATGCACACTTATTCACAATTGTTCTTTTTTTTGTGGAAAAATATCAAACATTTGCTTTGTTTTGTTTGTAGTAATATTCTAAAGTTGCAGTTTGAGTGACATGACATGTACTAATGCATCTCTTTTTTATATGTACTGTACCTGTTATGTATACCCAATGCAAAAACATGATCCTATACAGTGTATGAATATAGCCTATAGTTAGCCAATAATTAGTATGCAGTAACATTTCAATTTAATAATGTCTTTATATTTGTTTAGTACTGTGGGTCAGTGTGAAGAGGAGGATGTAAAGACCTTGAGAGGATGAAAGAACAATTAGTAGAGATTATAACAAAATAGAGTAGTGGTGAAACACACACTTGCACACACGCACGCACACCGATCAATCTACATTGTGGCAGCGGCTTGGCAGCGGCTAAGTGGAAATCATTTACTTAAAGTCATTATGGAAAGGAGAAAGAGGTCAGACGCTCTGCGAGGCAGAGAACCCAGCTCCCCCAAAGGGCTATATATCAAGACAAAGATACCGATACTATTCAGAACCCTTCATATCATTTGACTGAGTGATGCATCATACTTTATTGGGATTGAGGCATTTTATGTCAACTAGGTTTTCAATAATTCAATGTGATTTAAAGTTGCATAGTTCACATATACAAGCCACAGAGCTCGTACGGGGGCTTGAAATCCTTGAAAATGCTTGAATTTTGATTTTGTGTTTTTAAGTTTTGAAAAGTGCTTGAATTTTGGATACAATGCTTGAAAATGCTTGAATTTGTATTTGATTTTTGCAACCCGTTCAATCAAAATATAAGTCACGTCAAAAAACGTGTCTGCAGCTATCTGCGGAGCGAGCAAAGTCGAGCTGTCGCAGACCGTGGTAAAGTTGTTTTTTATATTGGAAGGTCAAACTCCATGATCGATTTTTCGAATGTGTCTAATAACCAACGGCCAATATAAAACCAACTTTACCACGGTTTGTCACAACAAGTCTGCTGCGTTGTGGCTGCCCTGCAAAGACTGGAGCGACTGAGCTGCTCAAACATCTGATACTTCTGCTATTACAAAACACAATTTTGGCTGTTTATAGCATAATGTCATTTATTGTAACAAAACACTAAATTATTTTGACTATGTATTGGTGTGCAATTTACGGTGGTGTAAGGTGCTAGAAAACGCTTTAAAATTAACCTTGAGAGTGCTTAAATAGTGCTAGAATTTGACCTTGGAAAAGGTGTACGAACCCTGAAGGGACTGTCCTATACACCTTTGTGCAACTGACCCTTCCAACCTTAGTTACAGTTGCTAAGCCTGGCAAGCTTTATATTCTCACATGAGCAGTTTATAATAACAATGGTAGATTGACCATCAAAATGATTGGTATTTCTTTTTTTTAAACAATGGGTCCTTGATTTCAGACAGAGGTAGACAAGAGCAACCTGCTCATTTCTAGCCGAAATCATAGATTTTGGTGGTTTTCGCAAGCAAATTGTTTGCGCTGTACTGTAGCTAACAAGCTGATTAAGCTCCACACACCATCTGGCTGAAAAATCTTGATGTACAGTATATGTAAATTATTACATATACATAGCATATATATATATATATATATATATATATATATAGTATTTATCTAGTCTTAACGACTACTCAAAGCACTTTTACATAGTACAGGAATCATTCACCATTCACACACATTCATACCCTGTGGCCGAGGGTGCCGTACGAGGTGCTCATCAGATAAACACTCATACATTTACACTCCGATGGCGCAGCATCGGGGGCAGCTCAGACACTTTGACATGGGACTGCAGGGCCAGGGATCAAACCACCAACCTTCGGATTGGCAGGCGACTGATCTAACACTGAGCCACAGCCTCATGCACACTGCTTCAAAATGTGGGGAAAGTTTGACAACCTGCCGTGCCAGACATTGAAATAATTCTGTTTAAGTTTTGATAATAATAATAATGTAATAATGTATACTTTATTAATCCCACAAGGGGAAATTACTTAAATATTAATTATTTACACTCTGTTATTACACACATTACACACAGGCCTGAATTACACACACATATGCTCAGTACCTATACATGCACTAAATGGAGAGATGTCAGAGTGAGGGGCTGCCCATGGAAAGGCGCCCCGAACAGTTGGGGGTCCGATGCCTTGCTCAAGAGCACCTTGAGTGATGAGTTTAAGGGGCTAAATCACAATATGGTTTGAAATCCTGTATTGGAAACATCCTTAAAATTAAGCTGTGAATGAATATAAATGTATGAATTTAAAGCAGAGAGATGCTGAAATGCCCCCCCATATAATAAAGGTCTTTGTGCACACTCAGACAGTCAGCAACCCCAAGCAACGCTTCTGATGTAGATCAGTATCGATCCGACAGTCAGAAAGGTGGCTGAGGTCATGTTTAAGTTAAGGTCGACTAATGGATTCTTCTCTGTTTCAGTAAGCCCAGCGTCAATGCAACGGACACTTTAATTACACTGATAACATTCCAGTATACAGTGACAGTGTTCGCATTACCAACCTCGGGGTGATTATCCTCCATGCAGAACAAAAACTCCTCCAATTTCTGCAACAAAGGGGAAACATTTGTTGAGGCCACACAGTCATAAACCGGCTCATGAATTATTGAAAATGCAATTATGTTGGCTGTGTACTGTATGTGTGCAGCATCATCATAATTAGAAGAGGTTATAATTATTCATCACCAAAACTGACAAGGAGAAGATAGATTAACTGGCTGTACTGCAGGTTTCCTTTGTTAGTATGTATACATTCTTCTCTTAAAGAAGGAGCCAATTACTGTACCTATTGAAGGCTAACATATTGTTTGTGGCTTTAGGGTAAGTACATAAGACGGCAGAGTAACAACAAATAATAATTCAGCCAAGTTTTAATTTATTTTTTTTTTTATGAAAAATTGTGTAACACATGCCCTCATGCCAACATAACTCTTCATACTGTATCTGAGATCAGATAGTTTAAACTCTACTTTTTTGAAGCAGTCAGAGGAACTGGATTGTTTTTGCTCTGTCCAATTACATCCATCTCACAGCACACATAATCTGTCACATGCGGTTTTCTAGCCACAGATTTCAAAGATATTCCCGGCATCCAACACGTACAGTCTGTTGATGAAAACCCTCACTTCTACTGAAAGTACTTAGCATATGCTGGAAGATACTAAATAGTTGAAATATAATAATTATAGTATTTTATTCTTTGTAGTGTTTGCTTCTCCTAAGATAAAAAGCCAGAGCTGCAGGACAAAAACTTCCCAATTAATTTGCTGCTATCCATCTCTTCTTTTCTATAAAAGATAACAAGGTGCTTGTCAATGCATTGCCATTCATGTAAAACGTCTCAAAGAGCATTTACAGTACAGCTGTGCCTTTTCTTTGCGGTCTGTGATCATAGAATTACATATTCTTTTTATTATATTTTGTGCAAATTCAAAAGCAAATTTGTGACTCATTTCCAAAGAAAAATTATAAATTGAGCAGCACTGATGTTCGAAAATATTCAAGGATTTACGCTAAAATTCTAAAACCTATAAAAAGATATACTTGCTGTCACATGATAAACATTTTGCCCCACTGAGCTGCAGTGTTTCTAGCTTAGAGGACACAGAAAAATAGTGCACAGGAGTCGAGACAAAAGAGAGAAATGGTTGGCTGTCTCACCTTTTAGTTCTTGGAGAAATGTTAGGAGGGGCTGGGCTTTAGGAGGAGAAAGAAAAGCAGAGAGAAACAAAGGGAAAGCAGAAAATAGATCCATGCAGTTTGTAAAATGTGGACAGGCAGGGAAAGAAGACATCAATGCAAAGTTTATATTTATAGTTGCACAGAGCAAGAGAGAGAGAAGGTTAAGAGCTTGCAACAGTAGGTGAATTAATTAAATTAATTATGATAATGAAAATCCACAGCTTCCAGTTTTAATACATAAATGTAAGTGGACATTCTGCTAACAGCACCGGGGGAAAGATCATTGACAAATATTTGCTTATGGCCACAGTCACAGATAATCCAGACTGAAATGAGTACACTTAATATACAAAGTATCTACTACTGTTGGAAGGAAAAACAAACATGATATGAATCAAAGTCTGTAAGCAAAACTAAAAAGATATAGGCTCACAAAAATATGTCTGGCAAGTGTGCTATTTTTTATCAACGCTTGCTCTGTTGGCTTTGTTCCTGTCTCAGACGAGTCTGTCGGACTACGTGGGCGGAGGAAAGTGTGAGGAGGGAATGAGTTGGACTCTGCCCTGAGGCAGTGGACTTCAACTCACTGTGGGATAGACCAATGCAGAGCACATGCACACCCACACACCCAAACACACACACACACACACACACACAGATAGACGCATGCATGCATGCATTCAACTACATAAATGTAATCATGCAGAAAGAAACTGTTAAATTTGCCCACTGTAGAATGAAACTCTTTCAAGGAAGCCAAAATGTTTCCAAATGGTTGCCTTAATAACACCTACATATTCCTCATTTGGAAATACCTTCGAGCCAAGGTTCTAATAGATTGCTGCTCATCTAGTTGTAGCCAGACTTTTATATTCTGCCGACATCTAACGGTAGGGTTCCACACAGCGAATCACCTCATGAATTGTAGCCGGTGAAATTTTGCCTTGGGGGCGTGGTCACAAAAACAATGAAATGCAAATGTTAGCGTTTAGCCTGTTGGCTAGCTGAATAATTTTAAGTGTTTAAACATCTACAGTGGTGTATTTGCCCTGTTTAAGTTTGTGTGACATATAAACAACAAGCCGTGTTGTTACAGGCGTCAATGCGTCAACTAGCCTAGCTAGCTGCCCGGCTAGGCCACAATGAAATCCAATGTCTGAACATGCTAGCAATTAGCCTGTCGGCTAGCTGAAAAGTTAGTGTTTAAACTAACATATACAGTGGTCTATTCAGTGGTGTATGTGCCCTGACTAAGTTTGTTTGTCAGATAAATCACAATCGTTGTTGATAAAAGTACCAATGTTCATGTAGAAACATTATAATCACATACAAATTTTCATGATACAGCGCTGATGACCTCCGCCATCTTGGTCAGACTTTTTTTTTGTAACGCTTGCCTCCAAACACAAACACGCAGACCTGATTGGTTCTAGTGGTCCTTATCTAAATATAGTTAAACTTGAATAAAGTTCAACTTTGTCAACTTTGTTTTGCTCCCCTCGGCGATTTGCTGTGATCTCACCCAATCAGGGCAAATTTCATCTCCATTCAATCTCATTGAGAGCAAACCGAAATTTCGTTGTGTGGAAACCTACCGTTAATGTACGAACTTAAAACGGCCTCTTCAGTCAAGTGGTAAGACTAACCAAACACTTTGTGTGAGTACACGTTTCACAACACAGTTAAAAAAAAAAGTAATTCTGAAAATAGGTTGTTCTCATTTGACCTTTTAGTGGCAATAATGTGATATGTAGAAAATATGTAAGACTTCAGCAATGGACAACCTCAAAAGGGCATCTTTTGTATTCAATTCAATACTCAATATCTCAATGTCACTCAATGTCAATGCCTGCACACATTAATCTGTCATGCACTCTGGTATGAAAGCATAGGCTTAATGTGAATAATGCATTGTTGACAAGACGTTGCGTTACCTTTGTGAACTCGGAGTTCTGTAAGTTGGCCTCGGGACACCAGCGCCCTCCTAATGCAGTAAGCATGGCGCTGTCTTCTTCTTCTTTGGTGCACAGCTGGGTTGGAGGACAAACTGCTGCAGTGGAGAGGTCTTCGATGTCTCCTCCACTGCAGCTGGGAGTCCGCAACTGGAGGCCCCGCAAGAACAGGTGACACGCTTCCAGGTCAGCTTCCCAAATCCGCTCCAAGCCTGGGCAGCCACAGCTATAAAGAAGAACAGACTACTATGTTATACCATAGCATGCAATACAAGATACAATGTGATACTATAAACTATCTTGTACACCAACATGGTATAACATTTGATATATGATATTAAAAACAATAGGGAAAAACACAGCACAACACCATACTGCAGGGTACAATGCAATGTCATGCAATATTGTACATATGTGGCAGTAATGGTACAGTTGAATATGACATGATATTCTTAATTTATACTAAATAGCAGCCAGTAGATTATTCATATGTATTTATGTTGTAATTTTGTTACTTAAATATCAATATATCATATCATCACTATAAAATGGACAGTGAACACAAGAATGTAAACACAATAGTACATACATATTTGACATAGGGCAGGGCAATATAGGGAACATTAAATATCACGATATTCTTGAACAAATATCTCAATGTTGATATTGCGACGATACTGTAGGGTTGACTATTGGTGCTTTAACAAAATGTTATTTACACAATGAGAGTTTTGATAAATATTGTCCAGAAATGATTTAATAACTTAGTGGGTAAAGGTGCAATATATCCAAAACCTAAGACCACATCTAGTCTCACATCCCAAAATCGATACAACATTGATATATGTCGATATATATACAGCTCTAATTTGACATGCCATGTATTAAAAGAATAGTTTGACATTTTGGGAAACACTTATTTGCTTTATTGGGGAGACCTAGATAAGAAAATCGATACCACTCCTACATCTGTCTGTTAAGTATTGACCTGGAGCTTGGAGACGATTAGCTTAGCTTAGCATACAGACCAGAAGCGGGCTGAAAGGGTGCTTAACCCTGTGTGTAACCAATAACCTAAACAACTTATATACTTTGTTGATTTGTGACCTCTAGAGGTGGTGATGAAGTATTTTTTAACTTGTGAGAGAGCCAGGCAGCTGATTCCCCCTGCTTCCACTTTTTGCTAAGCTAGGCTAATTTCCTGGCTGTAGCTTAGCACTAAATGGACAGAAATGAGAGTGGTATTGACTTTCTCCTCTAACCCTCAGCGAGAAAGTGAATACGTATATTTCCTAAAATGCTGCTAAACTATTTAAAGAATTCACATGTATAATGCTATAAGATGTGAAACAAAGTGTATATTATGAAAGAATGTAGACATAATGAGTACAACAGCACATACAAAATAATTGAAAAAAACTAAAAATGCATGTCATGACTGTGAAATACTGCGTGACAACTGAGCACAGTAGTTGTAAAGGCACATTAAGGACATCTTTAATAACATCTCTATAATAAAGCACAGACAAAAGAGTGAGAGTGAATTCAAAAATTGCAATTCCATTGACAAAATGTAATGACAGTGAATGTCCTCCTTGAAGGCTGTCCTTTTCTTAAAGAGCTGCAGCAGTGACAGAAGAAAGAGCCGTTCTCTGCTGGGTTCACTGAGCAGGAGTTCAGGGGGGGAGGACAAGAAGATTGCTTTTTGTTTATCTACTCAATGAGTTACAATCAGTCATCCTTTTTTTACTCCCTCGCCCCTGAACCTTGTGACATCTCAGAGTGTAAAAACAGAAGGGAACAATTACAGCAGCTACATTTGATTGGATGTATTATTCAGAAAATGAGCAACATGCTCATTCCTTTATATACGCTTAAGCGGTTAAGCTGGTCACTGTGTAAAAGCAAACATTTACAGTAACATTAGGCACTTTGTGATATCTGGTGAAAGAAGGGCAGCGTGTTAATGTTAAATTACAAGTCTTTTTAGCTTTCCAAAAAAAGATTTCCATTACCTTTAAATAAAATACTGCTCTGCTGGCTCACATTTGAGACCTATGACCTTTAAGATATTCGTATTTAATCCCCTTCTTTCAGTGACCTTTACAAATCATTCCAAAATAGTTGTCGTCCCAGGTGACATTTTAGGAACCAAATCTGTTGATCTTGTAAAAGATTCTACCTCTTAATATGGCTTAAGAGACACACACAAACATACTAAAGTTCCACACTAAAGAGCAAAGGTGGGCAATTAATTTTCCCAAGGGGCCACATGAGAAACAGGGACTGCTATGGAGGGCCGGACCAATAGGCCCAACTCATTTCTGCTCAATATTAATTTTATCTCTTTAGAAAAAGCAGTAAATTGTAAGGTCTTTGATAAGCTGCAACTGGTAATGGCACAAATGTTGTAATAAGGACATGAAAAAAGTGAAGCAGACATAGTACAAAATGCAATATGTCACTGTTTAATCAACATCCACGAATGCAATTGTGACCCAAATGTGCATGTTTTTCGCCATTTTTCAAAGACATAATTCAATTAACTTTCCAAAGTGCTATTACTATTTTGGTTCTGGTCTAACTACAGAATTAGTTTTTTTTTTTGTTTTTTTTTACTTTTTTCATAGAACATTAAAAAATGAAGCAGACAGTACAAAATCTCAACATTATGTCACTATTTTGTATTTCATGTGCAGTTTGGTGTTAAGCTAGTTCATTCATTATGAAGTTAACTGTTTTAGTTACATCAACAACATGGCCCAGTTTTCGCAGAGACTTACACAACATCTGCTGATGTATAATATAATGCAAAAATACCAATTTCAGTTTAGAGTTCACTTCAGTCACTTTATCTTGCATCCGCTTCCAAAGTCCAACATTGTTTCCTGTCAGATTCGGACAACCATCGGTTGTAACACATGCCCGTTTGTTCCATTTAAGTGAACAAATCACTCCCCATCGTCGTCACCCCTTTCATTGACCGCACTGCTGCCAGATCCTCCGTTATCTTTTGTTATCCCGTGTACAAAAAGTAGTAACTGGGCTGTGTCGCAGACATCACAGCTTTTGTCCAGAGCCAAGGAGAAAAGTTTGAAATGGGATGATTTGCTTATCAGCTGAAGCTCCAGGTTTCCCACGATGTCCTTAATCCTTCTCGTTACGGTTCGCCTGGAAAGCAGCACATTCTCATGCCTTTTTTCTTTGGGCATATTAGCGCTGCAGAGTCAACCAAACACTTTTTAGTAAATTCCTCTTCAGAAAATGGCTTACTGTTTTTGTCTTGACTGCTGCATCCTCTCCTATATAAGTGCATTGCATTTTTTTAATGTATTGAAACTGATACGTTGCTGTTTTTAAGACCCTGCGGTATACCCTATTACCGCCCAACCCTATTTTGCAGTTTAACTAGCAAAGCTTCAGATGTCCGTGCCCGCTCTGCATCCGTTGAGTTGTATTCCTCTGCGTGTTTGGTAGTAGTAGTAGTAGTAGTAGTGGTAGTGGTAGTGGTAGTGGTGGCGTTTCAAATCATAATCCTCTAACACAGCGATCTGTTCTCCGCAAACTAAGTACACGGCTTTACCTTTGTCTTCAGTAAATAAATACTTAGAAGTCCATGTTTGGTTAAAAACTCGGCGCTCTGTAACAACCTTTCTTTCTTTCCCATGAGCTGGCATTTTTGAGGGATAACAGCTCATTTGCGTACATGCTAACGTCTCGTGAGCTCATTTCGCATCTCTCTAACACATTACAGTTCTTTTTCTACTTATTTTTGATTGCGACTTGCAACCAGAGAAGAAGAAGCTGCATAAGCTCGCACAAAAAAAAGCAACAACAAAAAAAGCAACAAAAAAAAAAGCAATGCAGTTGTATTCCATGCATGATGTACACTTTTTTTTACGTTTGATTGCTAACTTCCTATTGACCTCACGCGGGCCGTATAGGGCCAACCGAAGGGCCAGATGTGGCCCAGTGGCCGTACAATGCCCAGGTCTGTTAAAGAGCTCTCCGTCTTTCCAGAAATTCATCTTGTGTAGGAAGCAAACTGAAACTGACAGGATGCAGGGACAAAGATGTGGGTTTTATACAAACTTTAAGAGATGCATCAAACATCTTAAAGTAAGAATTGTCCTCAGTCTCTGTATGTGCCAATTTTCAACCCACAGGGAGATTTTCTGTCAGAGACATTAATTCTCACATTGACTAATTCGGAGTGATGAAAACACACAACAATTTCATACTCTAAGCACAAATATACTTCGATATAATTCCTTATAATAAATTCACTATGTTCACCTAAAGAGTGCCCCCTTGCTGCTCAGTTAGATTTGAGAAATTGCTCATTCTCCATCACAAATAAACAAATTCCAAGGCAAAATGCACCCCAGACAATAGTGTTTAATCTCTCTCTCTGTTCCTTCCACTCTGCCTATCAGGGATGAGGCCCACTGAAAATTGAATGCCACTTGTTTTCCAGCCCATCTCCTGCCTGAAAAGGCTGCCAACCTTTGTACCCTGCCAATGCACGCCTCTCAGCCGTTCTCTAACCTTCATTTGGCACACAGACAATAGGAAAATTGCTCGGCCCAGCCCCCCCCGCCCTCACCAATTTGCTACTCAACGCCGCCGCTTCTGAATTCTGCTATAGTGGGGATGCACCCAGTGAGCCATGCTATTGTTATGTGTCTCTTCTGAAGTGGAGAGACACACACACACAAATATGGGTGGGCACATGTGTTAACTTTCACACATACCCATAACTCATTATCTGTGGGGATTAAGTGTTATACAATCGTACATTCCCCTAAAAATGTCAAAGCTGGCCTCATCTATCCCAAAAGTTAAAGGAAAATTCCGGTCAATTTCAAGCGTAGCTCTGTTGGTTGTAAATTTGGAGTGCTGTCAGTACAGAGAAAAATGAAACCAATCGGTGCTGCCCACACAGTGTTATCCTCCTGCTAGCATTAGCACCCATCAGGCTTAAACAGGGCAAGTTTTAAATGTGTTTTAGCCTCTAAACATGCTTGAAATTTCATTAAAAGCGCCTACCCATGTGCAGTTATTCCTTCCGAGTGAACACAGAGAATCTGACTGCTGGAGATGTGACAGAATGGCGTGTTTCAACTAGTGTGAACTTCACCGGAAAACAGGAAATAAACAGAGGTATGTGCACTGGCTGAATTAACACAGTTTTTATGCCTTTCTGTCACATCTCCAGCAGTCAGATTCACTGTGTTCACTCTGAAGGAATCACTTCACATGGGTAGGCACTTTTAATGACATTTTGAGCATGTTTAGAGGTTAAAAACATGTTGAAAATTTGGCTTGTTTAAGCCTGCTAACTCTATCAGGAGGATAACATGGTGTAGGCAGCACCAATTATTTTTCTCTCTAACAGCACTACAAATTTACAACCAACAGAGCTACGTGTTGGAATTGACCAGAATTCTCCTTTAGAACTGTAGCTCCAGATATATTCGTTCTTTTTCGTATAGGCTTCACCCTCTAAGAGCTATTGCTACTGGGTTTAGGGCAAAGCTGACAAAGTCAGTGTAGTATCTTCATCATGGTTGACACCCTGTAAGCCCCTAGTGCCGAGTGATAAACTCTTCACAGCCTCACTGCTGGTGCAGGAGACGGCAACATGCTATACTTACGCAGCCTACTAATTTGTGATGATGGGATCAGAGGTTCTTGTTTGGTATCCAGCCTTATTGGATTATCCAGCGTCTTCCATGCCATAATCCTGGACAGCGCCACTGTAGAAGCTGTGGTGAGGGTCAGGACAGCCGTCAGGGCCTCGCCGATGTCAGTTGCTAGCTCTGGGGAGGGAGCCCTAGTCTTACTGGCCATGCCGGATACACCAGAGGACAACAGAAATGTTGATTTGGGTCGCGGCCACCTGCGCGAGTCAATGATGCGAGCACAGACTTGGTCCCCGGGAGATGGCAGTGTGGGCTTCCGGCAGCTGAAAAAGGGGGCTTAGAGGAGCAGGATGGAGGTCAGGCTTTGCACTAGCTAAGGGATTGCAGGAAACATCTTTCCTGTGCTCCTGTGTACCCTTGTGAATGGCACAGCAGGATACCAGAGCCTTCAGTTTCCCGGGGTCGGAGAAAGCCTCCTCTATAAAGGGCTGAAGCTCTGTGGAGCAAGGCCACAGTGGAGAACATCTGGCGAACACCGTTGGTCTTCTTTGCCGTCTTAATGCTGCTTGTAACACTTAATAAAAACAAAGCTCTTATATACAGTAACTGAGGGCATAAGGGAGGACAAAAGAAATCTTCACAACTGTACATGCACAAGGGATAAACCCATTAGCAATAGCTCTTACAGGGCGTAGCCTCTACTAAATAGAACAAAAGCTTCTCTTCAACGACAACCTCAATTTATGACAATTAACTGCCATTGGGGTTCTGAATGCTGCAAATGCAGACATGTCAGCTCCTAAGCATCTCCGTAAGGGTTGTCTCCTGGTGCCTGTCGGTATGAACTCCTCGCCTGGGGGGTTAATTGGTGGCAGCCGCTTGGCCTGCCATCTGACAGTGGCAGGGTGTGGGTGTGCTGCTCCTCTGATGGCCCAGTAATAAGAAAGATAGACTGGCAAGCACACTCGTTCTACAGTCTCTAAGCCTCCCTGTGGGACTGCTGACTGACAGGACCGCTCTTTCTCCTCAAGGCATAACGTACACACAGACGGAGGTAGGATTATTAATATAACAGCTAAAGGAAAGTAGCAGCAGTCCAGTCCTGCTGGTACCGGTAGGTTCAGTTAGACCTATCCAGAGAGAAAAGGCACAAAGCGGTGAGTGGCCAATATTTTGAACTCTACCCAGTCATATGTCCAGCTGCATTTTCAAGTCTCACACATGAATACCAATGACTGACAGACTGTGAAAAACAGCTCCTATCTTCAGTCACTGCTAGAGTTTTTAGTTTTTTTTTCAAAAGAGCAGCCATCTCCCCAAGAAATTACTATCCAGAATAAAATAAAATAAATGTGACTTTCATCTGTGGTGGCATGGCAGTGCTTCTGATATTTAGGACCCCCAAACACTATAAGCAAAATGAGAATTCATACATTAAAAAGCAAAAAGGAGATGGAAATGTCTTCAGATTAATCATGCAGCAACATTTCAAATAACACCAGGAGAGGTGCTAATAATACAAAGGGGGTGACTATTGCGCTGTGATGTTGAACTAAACTGTTTGTAAGGTGGGTGTCTTGCTCTCTGGGGAGGTTTTTACAGCAGACAACGGAGCAACCAAGGTCCCTTTGTTACAAACACTGAATTCATCTTATGTAGATTCCCAATTATGTACATTAAAAGTGATAATAGAGTTTTTTCCCACTCCCTGCCTAGAGGCTCTTAGGGGACATGTCTTGTCTGAGTATTCCAATAACTTCTACATCAGTTGCATTGTATCCTTTAAATATGATAAATGACATCCAACTCAACAGAAGAAATGCATAAATGTAAGAATTATTTGAGAGGCATTTCCTAATGAAACATCTACGTAATGTATTAAACAACTGTGCGCTGCAGCTAATCTGAATAAAAATGTGTTTTTTTTAGTGTGGTGACACATTTACAGCATCTGCTTTGCCCCAACATCCTGTTCTAGTCTTTAGCCAGGAAGAGATAATTAGTTTTTTCAACACCATCCGTCTCCACGGAGACCAGACATCTCACCAGTACTAATCTGCCTCTCTCTTACCCCCCTCCTCTCCTCTCCTTGCCTCCCATCACCACCGCACTCCATCAACAGTAATGTACATTAGAGCTGACTGATTTATAGTGGATGATGGACATGTGTGTGTGTGTGTGTGTGTGTGTGTGTGTGTGTGTGTGTGTGTGTGTGTGTGTGTGTGTGTGTGTGTGTGTGTGTGTGTGTGTGTGCGCACATGTGGGGACAATTGCCCATTCAATCAATCCGAGTGAGTCACCGTGCCAAACTGAAGAAAGCTACAGTACTGGTCCATGCCCAAAGGCAAAGCTGTACTTGTGATTTGATCTGGACCGCCTCTGGTAGTGGAAGCTGATCCAAGGCAACAATTAATATACAATGTGATAAGCAGGACAATTAGTTTACAGTACCCAATACCCAGGAAGGTTTCTTTTAATGTGATTTTTCTATCCATAGTGATGTGGTTAGACACATGGTCTATATAATCAAGTATTTATGGGTGAAACTAAAAGATAGGAATCATAGAATATAGGAGCTCCGAGCTCCATTTAAAAAGGCGGATATAAAGCACCCAGTAGACTGTTTAGGAAGCCGAGTATTCAATCATGTATTTTTGTTTTATTGATATTGGTAGCCTGGGATTGAAAGGAAACTGAAGGAGGCTTTCTGGATTTAAAATCTCAGAAGTTTACATCAGGGGAGAATAAATTGTGGTTTTAGCATCAAATTGTTTTTAGATAGTTATTGTTTTAGTTATTTAAAGGGACACTCCACTGATTTACACAAGTCCAGTTTAATGTTTTCTGTTGCTCTGGAGGAGCAGATGATTTGATTATGGGGGTAAATTATGCTATTGAGTTGCATTATGGGAATTCCAGGATCCAGATGATGATTTTAGCTTTTGATGTAACTTTTTGTTGTGCACATTTATTTAAGTTTCTGTGTTGGAGGCTTGCTATGGCTTGTAGTGTCTGTATAGGCTGTACTTTTATCCATTTGCTAAAATACCCTGTCAAATGTGTCTTCAACCTCTGTCGCTAGGTTGTTTTTCCCCCACATTTTTTCCACATTAGATACATGGCACCGACAGGTATTCTCAAAATCAAACAAACAAAACACAAAGCGACCATCTGCCCTATTGATAGAAAAGGTCTCGAGCCTTGCTCCCATGCTGGGCTCTGAGATCGCAGCCATATTGCTCCTCGACCACACAGAGCCACAACCTGTGCATCCCTCAAAAACAAACTGTGTATTGTGTGACTGACTCATGGCTCCCATCCAAAGTGGTGACCCTGCTTCTCCAAGGATGCAACACGGAAAGCTACTCCCTCTCACACACCACACACAAAAACATGTCTCTGATAATTTAGGCTTTTCCTGGCTCAAAGTAAGCCCAGGCGGCCTAACCTTTCTCTAAACACTTAAAAAAAGACTGAGTAGAAAGCAGAGATCATATGGTGTACACAAAAACATTACCAGCTCTATTCATCCATCTGTAAAACACAAATGGTTCCAAAATGCTGCAAAATATGAGCCGGTCGCATTGCAGCTGCTTGGTGCAGTCTGTGTCGGAGGAGAGAAACTAAGCAGCTGTAATCACCATAAAGAAGCATAAACAGGCGTATGGTTGACTGGGTTCCACAACCTCTGCTCGACAAAGTCTGTACATCACAACTGTATAACTGTCAGGTGGGCTAGGTGACCATCTGCAACACAACAGACCTGTTCTCTGTGATTTAGGAGTTTTGAGGCGCAGATAGAAGGATGAAAAACAGACAGAAAAAGATATTGTTTTGTCTAAAATGGTTTGTACAGAGGAGGAAAAGGATTGTAACTGAACTGATGTGGAGGCATAAAAATAAAAGGTATAGAAAATATGTGAGAAGGTGGGAGAAGGAAGACAAATTGTGCAGGTGAGAGACGGAGTGAAATGTGAGAAAGGGGCTGTGGGAGACAACAGCCTAAAAAAGGTGTGAGTGCATGATGTGGAGGGGTGAGGTGATGTATTGGGGAGATTGGTGCTCTGGTTATAGGACAACAGAGGTGGGAATTCCTGGGAGGCTGTTGCTATGTTTATGTCTCATGTGGAATATTGAGTCTTGATGTCTTTGCTAAAATGAGAGTGACCGCACAAAAGACTCTTACCTGTGCAGTATGTCCTCCAATAGCTTGATATACTTGGTAGTGTTCTCTTTCAGTTGGCTTTCTGTATGGAGAGAGAAGCAGAGGGAACAGCCTGTTATTTGCACTTCATTTACTAATTGTATTAGCCATGATGGGGTATCCTAGCAACAAATCACAGCTCTAATACCATTAAAACTGACTTATCATTAGCTATATTGTACACAGGCTCTGTTAGGATGGGTAGCAGTCATCGCAGTTGTAGGTGGCCTTGTGCTGAGAAACTACAACAGTACAGTTCAGTAAAAAGAAGAAAAACCCACAATTTAAGGAAAGATCATTCCATCTGCTGTAAGAGGGGATGAAATTGGAGACAGCCTAAGGATAAAAGGGGAGTCTGACATGGCATAGGTCCTTACACAGTGCCAGATTTTCTGTGGGGCAAATAGTTGGATTATGTTGCTTCCTGCGCCCTGCTGCCAGCAGCAAGCATGTGCCTGAGGAGGCAGACGCAGGCTGGCTAAGTGTTAGTCAGGATGGAGAGGAGGGCAATCTGAGTGCTGTTAATGAGCTCATGTATGAAACATGAGAACCCCCCCACCCCCAACCCCCCACAGCGGCAGATCTTTGAACACAATAGGATGCACTTATATCAAATTGCGCCTCATATATATATATATATATACGCCCCCCCCCCCACACACACACACACACACACACACACACACACCAGTGCTTTCCCACACTCTGCTGCAGTTGTTCAATTCAGTCAGAAAGGTCTGGAGATGATTAACAGGATAGGAAAGAATAAAAACAACAGTGTACTCTGCAAAATTTTACGTATTTCTATTTCTTTCATTTATTTCTATCATTTCTAGTTTCTTGCAAAATACTTGATACTTTTACATGCTCAGACTAGAGATTATTAAACAATCTCAGAAGGGTTATAAAAATAAACTCAGTTGGTTAGAGAACTAGTTCAACATTTGGGAAATACAGGAATTTGCTTTCTTGTTAAGAATTAGATGAGAATATCTATACCACTCTCACATCTATCTATATATTAAATTAGGCTACAAACAGGAGCTTGTTAGCTTAGCAGAAAGACAGAAAAAAAGGGGAAACCGCTAGCCTGACTCTGACCAAACAAAACCTACATATCAGCACTCGCTCAATGATTAACAAGTTATATTTGAATTGCTTAATTTGTACAAAAAACAAAGTTTAAAAATGGAATATTGTAGTTTGAAGGGCGGGGTTATGTGACTACTTCTTGGCCGTTAACAGTTACTTCCAACCAGATGAGACTCCAGGAAGTTATTGTGCCCAGCCAGGTAATAAACTGTCACACTACACCAATACTTATATTTGGATTTTTGTACACATTAAACAAGTTAATTAGTGAGCTCTAGAGGTGCTGGCTGGCTAAGCCAGACCTTCCCACATTTCCAGTTTGTAATGCTAACATAAGTTACTTACTCCGTTAACTCTCGGCAAAAAGGCAATCTAGCATATTTCCCAAAATGTTAAATAAAGGCGTTACAACAGAGTACATTGCTTCATTTTAAGGAAACTCAAGCCAAAAATGGTTGAAAGCTACTCTAATGTTTAGCAACTTAGCTTGCTCACACAGAGAGAAAGTCACCTAATTTGGTGTTCTGAATCACACTGAGGTTTGACATGTAATTTGTATTATTGTCTTGATGGTTGTTATTAGATAGCATCAGCTCCAGGATGAGACAAGCTGGGGGGCTGCCACGGCAGGGAGAGAAGTGACGCATGCACGAGTGTGCCTGAGAGTTGTTTTCATTCAAAGTGGCCAAATCTGTTCAATCAGAGTAAGGAGGGAGGTTGCTGGATTAGCTATCAGCTATCTGGTGCTGTTCGTGACCAGACAGCTCACTTACCACCCCTCTAATTGCTATGTGAGATCATATACCACCTGACAGTCTCCCATGTCAACTTCCATTCATGCCAGCTCCGTTAGGCAGCTTGCAAGGAGATAGCCATTGAATAATACATGGGGGCATTAAGCCTGACTTTGGATGGCACAGGGCATGTACAGATGCGAGATGACTAAGTAGGCTACGGCTCTAGCAAGAGCAAAAGCCAGATTTAGAAATAATATATTGTGAGGAATATAAAGAGTCAATACAAAAGGCATGTGCAGATGGGAGAAACAGACATGACTGTTGACTTAATATTTCTTTTTATGCTGATACTGAGAGGCAGTGTGCCATCCTGTCGCCATGCCAACCGGTGGCACAACTAGTGAGCCTCTTCGGGCGTGACAGATGAAAATAATCTTTTCTTTATAGAATGGGACTAGACTTCAAGCAGCAGAGCCTCCTCCTGCGTTGAGTGGAACCAGAGCACTGGGTGATATTACCACTTCCTGTAAGTCTGCGGGAAGCTGCTGTCATTGGCAGGCCATGCGAATAACGACACTAAAAAGCCCATTGAGAAGAGAGCCAGTCTGTTAGTCCATGATACATGCGGCAGTATATTTTGGTGTTGAAGGAACCTCACAAAGGAGTTCACAGAGCCTGCACTGGAAAATTCATGAGCTCAGCCTCCTCTCACACCAGCAATCTCAGCAGGTGTTAAACATCACTGATTGCTGCCAAGGACCCCAGTCAAAATCAAAGGGGCCATTCTTTAATTCATAACACAAACAGAACTGAGACACTATTGAAAGATGATGAGAATGTGTAACTGGATGTTGAAAAAAAAAACACTAATTCATTATTTTAATGAAGAAATAATTACTTCAGCTAAATGTAAAGTTGATAATAATGATGAAGCTGATGATTCCAATCAGTAATGTAGACAGACAAAGCAAATGAAGCAGACCAATGATGAAGTTATGGGCTTTAATGAGCCTGTAGAAGTTAACGATGGTAAGGTGTTTGGAATTGAGCATTTGAACACTTCTCTAATTGAAAGTGAATAATGCAATCATTTCTTTATTGTCTTGTACCAATAAAAGCACCCAACATCTGCAAGGACTTTGTTGTCAAACAAATTAGAGGCGGCTCCGTGCTAACCCAGCACCACCGATGTGTGTGTTATAAATGCCGCCGCATAATAAGGCAGAAGAGAAATTGTGTCCATGTAATTGAGTCGAAGTCTCCGACTGTGATTAATGTGTTTAAGCTCGGCCCGGGCTGCTTGAGTGCAACAGCACTGCAGGTAACAAAGACACATAGTCAGCATATGTAGTTACTCGCATCGTATGAATGTATCTGAACTTAACAGCAGCCAAGCAGCATAGCTAATGAAGAAAGGCAGACAGGCTGATATCTCAGACGGACACTCCAGAACCCTTTAAGGCTGTGGGATCACAAAGCATAGCAGCAAACAGATTGCTGTTGGTGTAGCATATTGTGGAGCTATGCACGAATGCACAACAAAAGGAATCATTTGACGAAAAATTGGCCGTGTGTACACAATTTGTGCTTGGGTGGATATATATATATATATATATATATATATATATATATATATATATATATTTCTGTTCTGGGTGCTGAATTGCTCTGTCTGAAATGTCAGACATGCTCACTGTCATTATAACTCAAGTCAAACTCGGTAAACAATTTGTTTAGAGGAGACTTTGATGTGGGCTGCAAAATAACATTTTTTTCAGATGGCTGAATCTGGGAAGCACTTAAAGGCCCAATGAAGAGGTACTCTCACAAAATGTGGTGCCATAAAAGCTCTAAAACCCTATCTCAAGAGCTCACCTGCTCCCATTCCTGCTCCATTAAACTGGCATCTTATTATTTCCTCTGAATCCTTACATTTTTCACCAAAACACATTTCTGAATTTGTCTCCAAATTAGACCTTTGTCTAAACTAGCCATGCTAGCTGCTCTGTGAGGCTGTACATAGACACAGCGGTGCAATAGGCCGTGGTCAGACTGCCTGCGTCTTTCTGCTCATTTAGAATGAGGGTAGTGCATTTAGGATGCGGCAGGGGTTGCGGCAGGGGCGACATGCCAAAAAAAACACCGCGAGCCTGCGGCGAAAAATTGAGACCCACTCAGGTTTTGGAGAAACACAATCTCCACATCATGCTGTGGTAGCGAATCATGTAACCGGAAATCAGAGCTATGGTTTGAGGTGGTGTGGATGCCAATGCTAACATTCCAATGTAGCATTATGAGGACTGCAGGTGTAATGTTTACCATGTTTAATATCATAATTAATTAGCATGCTAACATTTGCTAAGTAGCACTAAATACAAAGTACAGTTCAGGCTGATAGGAATGCCATTAGTTTTGCAATAGTCATACACCATAAACCATTGTACCACCAATTGATTTCACTAGATGGAAAGTCAAATGATAATCCATCCAGTACTTGTTGAGCTACAGTATATCGATCTAGACCAAAGTGGTGGGCTGACATGCTGCTGGCATGGCTAAAAACAAACTGCTTCACTATGGAACTCAGCCTCCTTTTAAATCTATCAATGGAATATAAATTGATAGATGCAGTGGTGCCAGCTACTGTGGTGGTACCTCAATCAACTTCCCTATGTTTTTGCAGTAATCCTGATTGTTATGCTATAATACTCACATTGGAGTGACATCCTCTACTGAATCACAGGAAAAATGAATACGGCCAAAACTTTAGAGACAAAAACCAGGAAACATTCACCCAAGTCCACTTAACCACTACACCGCTCTCAATCATTCAGACACTCTTTAGGAGAAGAGCTGTCATACGTTCCATCATGTTCTCAACAGAAGCACCCTGAAAGAGGCAGAGCCATGAATAAATCATATATGTCCTCGCCTTTACTATTGGCACTCCATTAGGAGGAAATAGCATTTGTTTAATAACACAGAGAGACAGTATTTTGATGTACACTTCAGCTGCTTGACTGGTATGCGCAGTTGAGTTTGGCACGAACAGGCCCCCAAATTGTGCGAAGGACCATAAACCCAGAGGTGACACTAGAGTGGGAGCTGTATGAAGAAACAATAGTGCGGAGAGATGCAGCAAAAGACAACAAAAAAACCCTGTAATTGAATGTGTTCCAGTGGAGCCATGTGAAGAAGACAACCTACTGTGTTTATCACAGATAGCCAAATTACCTGACTGGCACAGAATATACCACCTGCATACTAACAATAGCATTAAATAAGCATTGGTAGAATACTTGGATAAATCAAGAGGAGCACACGCTGACACTGCCTCCACATTTGAATGTCCTCACTCCTGGGGGTCAAGTACTTGTGTTATGCAGCTCTTCAATGATTTATTTTTAAATTTAGTAGTCACTCCAGAACTCACTTGGGGCCAAAATGATACTCTCAGCAGGGAATCAAACCTCTGGCTATAATGGGTTTGGTATTCAACACCAGTCATGTCATTGGCAATTAGGGATGTAATGGTTCCCAGGCCCAAAACCCCCCACGCCACAAAGTACGCTGGGCGGAGATGCTCAACAAGCTAAAGCTGTGTAGTTTAAGTGAATATGCATGTGCATGTATCCTGTCGAGGTATCAGCTGGACTATGTGTTGCATTAGAGCTCATGTCACGACAATAAGCTTTTCAAAGAAAAAGGCATTGCGTTTTCCTGCAATAAAATAGTGTCATACTAGTCCATACATCACTAGTGCCATAAGGATGTGCTAGAAATGCCGCAGAAACAAAAAAAGAATGGCCATCTTGACTTTGAAGTAGACTGTAATTTCTAATCCCCTCCAGCTAAAGAAATGTTAATGTGCTGTTTGTGGGCTATCAGTTTCCAGCTAGCAGGTGCCAGCCCCTTATTACCAAGTAGTATGACAGTTTAATGAGCCCCTTGCTTGGTGTCTGCAACACATTGTGCAATTGTGCTTGCTGCCATATTGTGTGCGCCCACTTGAGCAGTTAAGCAAGCCGCACAACCAATCATTAACTTACTGTCTCTTCCCACATTTGTCACGTTTTTTTTTCTCACCTGATTCCCCGTTTCTTTGTTTAGCCCTGAGCATTTGCATATCACTAGTTTCCCAGTTAAGAGCTGCGTTATTCTGTGCGAGGTGCACAGTGTATTTAGGATACTGAAGTGAACTTGGTGGTTGTCAGGGTCAAATTAATGCTATCCTTGGCTGTTTAGCAAGACAAGGTGTTCAGGACTGTATTTCACCAACAAAAATCTGGTAGGTGACTTAGTTTCGTGCACATAGGGTGAAGGAAAAGAAACATAATTTGCAAGTAAAAGGTATTAGTTTCTACTACAATAATATAAAAATCATGGCCCTTGCATGAACAAAAATACCAAGTCCATGCATTAATATTCCCCAATAAAAACCCAATGCCACTCAACCTGACTGCAACAATTACAGGGTGCCCCCTAGTGGCAGCAGAGGGTGCACTCAAGATAAGACAATGGGTTAATGGTGATACTGCACTCACAAGTGTAGGGAGGCTTAAGGCCTTTACACATAGCTTTTAATGGTGCATACAGTACTAAGCTATTAAAATAATTGTTGACATACATAATGTTTTAATGTTAAACATGTATGTGGGACAGTGAATCCTTAAGCTTAATTGTATCTGTAGATGGCTACCTTAGGCCAGTAAGCCTATCATTAATGTTGACAATTTTCCTTTTCTTGCACAAATAGATTTGCGATTTTTCTGCTAATAATATGTTAAATTCATGTTAATGTATAAGGCATATAAAAAAATAAGACATCAATTTATATCCAACAATAATGTTGTGGTCCCCCTGCAGTAACTCTGAGGACCCTCTGGGCATCCTGGACCCCCTGTTGAAGATCTTTGGTCTAGATAACAGTGTATGTTAGATGGCTGATTGCACGCCTTGGGGTTGCAGCAGGAGCCCTATACAGAGCTCTAGTCTCTGGTCTTCCACTACCTGCCCTGGCCTTGTCACTTCACTTTCAGAGGCATTAAGCAAAAGAGAGGGAGATGTTATTTTTTAGAAATCTTCCTGTGACCAATGTACTTCAGAGAGTAGCAGTGCTGGAGGTTCTGTCAAAGTCCATTCATTTCTCTGCCAGAGCCAGTAGGCCAAACCAAAACCACCACGCCCCCCCCTCCCCCCCCACCCACCCAAAAAAAAAGAAAAAAAAAAAAAAAGGTTGGAGGTACTTGGCTACTTCACTCTAGAGCTCATTTCCCCTGCACACAAACCCCACCGCCCCTCCCCTTTCTCTCAACAACTTCCAATCCTGCTGGTAACTCATTTGATGCCGACTCCCCACTGATAGCAGATCACTTCTCCTTCATTTGGGAGAAAAGTCATTGTCTATTGATGTCCTCTCAGCGTGTAGCAACATCAAGAGAGGACTTCCCTTCCAAAGAGCTCTCGTGATGCACAATTGAATCGATATTTCAAAAGGTGTACTCACAGAAAGGAAGAGAGAGAGAGACACCTTTTTTAAAATACAACAAATGTTTTCCAGTTTCAGTGGACAAGAAAACATTTTGTTTGTTTGGATGATGGTGCATTTAAAAAAATGTAATTTCTGTTTTTCCTCTGGTGACCAAAAACACAGCTAAAAGTAGAGTGAATATTGGATGTCACCAGATATGACGTCAAATGACTGATGATGTTGCTTTGTAATTCCTGGATGCGTGAACTACCGCCAACGACAAATCAACTTAAAAGGAAATGTGAGTGTTGTGTTTACAGCTTGTTTCCACTGCCCCCAAGTGGCCAGAAAATCAGTTATTGCAGGTTTAAAGGGACAAAGATCAATTATTGATCACTACAGAAATGGCTAAAAGGTTAGCTTTTATGTGCAGTGTGTGGCCAGGCGGAATACACAACAGCACGCAACTCATTTCTCTCTACATTATTGCTCCGTGGTAAGAAAAATAAAAAGACACCGGTTATGTTTTTACAACTGCGAATGAGATTTAAATCTAGGGAAGGGATCATATTGCCTACAGCAGCCCAGTTTCTCCTTTGGGATGAAAACAGTCCTTGTTATCTTGATGTAGACCATTCAGTGACTCACCGTGCTGGGCCTGCCTCCGCTCCAGTTCCTGCCTGAGCTGCTGCCGTTGTACTTTCATCCTGGCCAGCTCCTGGCTGCTCCCCGAGCTGAGGCTGTGCAGCCTCTTGGCCAGAGCATCCAGCCTGTCCCGCTCTTGGTACACCGTCTTCATCTCAGCCTTTAGCTCCTTGGCACTGCTGAAGTCATTACCTGCACCAGCGCACCACAGGAGGCCATTATGCTTACACTGCCCAGTAATGAGCGATCATTAATAGCTTAATTAAGTGAGCCTAATGGTGGGCGATTCACGTAAATGAGGTAGATGTGAAATGTAGTGTGGGTTGAATTTGGGGTGTGGTTGAGTGGAGAGTTACCTGAGATGGCTGCCAGTTTGGCTTCATGCAGTGCCAACAGCTGAGTTTCAGTCTCGCTGACTTTCCTCCTCAGGCTGCTGCCCAGCCTCTGACTCATGACCACCTGGGGAAAAGGAGAAGAGGCTGAGGAAATAGCAGGGGGGGGGGGGAGGGTGGTAACGAACAAAACCTTTGCAGACACATGGATCCCACAGGATGCTTAGCTCATTTCCAATTCTGCTTTCATTTTCTCTTTGACACTCATTCTTACAAGACCTTACAGATTTCTGTCCTGTGCTCGCCCTGCTTAGAATACACAACAGAGCATCAACGCTGATGTGTTACCTTGACTATAACCTTTAGGAAGAAAGAGAGTGCCCCTCATTTCACGTGGACAGACAGGGAAATGTGAAATCTCCATAAAAGATGCCATTAGAATGTCAAGAGAGGAAAAAGGCCCTGAATGTCACGGGCCTGATGCCTTAGCACCTTAGCTCTGCTGTATTCAAAGAAGAGTTGATGGCTTCAGATACAGCCTGCCTGGCCCCCATCTGCCCTCACTCTGCCCTTTAAACCTCTGTTCTTTCCGATGTATTCACTTTGAGAAACAGCCAGATACAATACCCATAATGCGCTTCCTTCTTTTGAGGAACTATTTTCACCCCTCAAAGGGATGTGGAGCTGGATTTTCTGACACATTTTCTACTTGAATCTGACACAGTTTTGTGAAAGACTTTGAAAATGCTGTCAAATAGTTTGGTATTTCTGAGGCAGAACATCTCCAGGGAGTCCTCTTCCCACAGAAATACAGGAAACTGTTTCTTTTCTTCTTTTTTTTTTTTAAACAAGCTTGCATAATTTTATTTCACGCATTACATGAACTGGAAACTTCTCTGAAGTGCTTTTCAAATTGTAGAAATTCTGTCATTGCTGATTTAATTTCAAAACATGAGGCTATTTGTCAATTCTGAAAAAGTCAATAGAGGCAGTGAAAGTTACTTTGATGCCAGCAATCATTTGGTCACAGCAGGTTTGCCATTTCCCACCTGGTGGATAGGAATAAAACATTTCATTTCAACTTAACAATGGACAATCTTGTGATTGTACGGAGCCCCCCCCCCGGGGTCAGCTGAGAGGAAAAAAACAATACCGTTCCCACAGATTCATAATCCAAACTTATTTAAGTTATACTTAAGGTAGATTTGGAGAAACTGCCTTATTTAATCATTAAATGAATAGATATTTTTGTGTCTGTTGTAGTTTATAGACGGTTTATAGACGGTCCCTAAGCACCGCCAGCCGCTACTAGAGACCAGTCTTAATTTTCCAGGTTGGAGGACGGCTTGTTTCAATAAAAAAATAGTTTGTAGCTCATTGTTAACCTTACTATGTTAATATCATTTTGCCATAGAGTTGGTGATCACAGAAGTTTGAATCTGTGAATATCTTTCCTACTTTGCTCATGTTTATAAAACCAGGAGCACGGATTCTGAATCCGTGTGCACGGTTCAGTTTTTTTTTTTTTCTCAGCTGACCCCAGGGGGGCTCCGTATGATTGAGGTAAAAGTGTCTCTTTGTGGAAAGCCAACATATTCCTTTGGGGTGCAGTTGCAGCTTCGACCAACCATTTGATGGTGGCTTTCTAAAGGCCACAGTAAAACTTGGATTTTTTTTCTGAGCCCCCTGTTTGTCCCCTGCTTTGATCTCTCCATCTCCCCTAAGCCACCACTTCTGGTGGATTTCTGCTGCTTATGACTTTATTTCCAGCTGCAGAGATCTATGTATAAAGATCAGTGAGAGGGAAATGCAAACTCCTGAGAAGCAAGAGGGAACTCCAGAGACACAGCACATAGGAAAGCATGCAAAGCCATTCACACATACAGGAGGAATGAACCGCTGGGAAATAGAAAACAGATATTCCACATAGTACACATACACCTAGAAATCCACTGGACAGGGCTGCTAAAAAGTTAAAAAAAATTAAAAAAAAGATTTATAAGGGGGAATTTCTTCAAAACGACGACCCTTACAAGACCCTAACATGCAATTTATTGACTTTCACTGCCAAGTCAAATAAAAATAATCACATGAATACAGACAATGACATTAAGTATGCATATTTAATAATACAGTGATGCTGGCACACGGTACATGCTTTCTAGTTTGACTTACTACTCATTAGATATTCACACACACATTCAGTCATTGCTGACATGCTGAGGGGAGGCAGCGCTGGACTAAATCAGGTCAAAAGAACAGTGGCTTACTTTAGCAGTGGCTTCCTTGATGGACAGATTTAATGCCTGCTCCTGCTCCTGGAGTCTGCAGAAAAGGAAATAATGTTACTGTGCAGTACTAAAAAAAAATAAAAAAAATAAAAGTCTTTTCTTTTGGGTGCTTCAAGTGAAATCAATAGATGTTAATGACATTAAAAGTCCAACAGTTTGCTCTGGCATCTACTCCTCTGAACACAAGAGTGGTTTATCAACCATCAAGAGAGTTCCTGAATATTTTATAACTTTTATAAAGGAATGTCTTAAAAGATCTTGTAAGAGCAAAAGAGCAGGCACTAATTATTCACTGAAAAACCCAGTGGACATAAACAGCAAGAACTTCAAACAAAAGCCTGCAGATATCCCCAACCAGAATAAGAGGTTTACATACTGTCTAGTAAAGTTGATTTACACTGAGAGAATGAGCTCATTTATAGAGATGAATGATATATAGACTTAATTTTGTTATCGCAATATCATGTTGTGCAATATTATATTGAAAGTGTCACCATAAGTATGCAATATTTTTGTGCATCCCGTCCTTTGACTGTGTGGCTTAGTTATATTACAGTTTGATTTGGAGCCCGATTGAAACGCTATAATGATAATAATTTCATTGGCCAGTTATTGTGCCACTTGCACGTTAGTGCACGTCAGCGCACTGGGCCACTACGTGACAAACCCTATGGAGTGTCCCATGTGACGTCTGTGCATTTCGACAGAGTGACAGTGTAAATGAAGAAATAGAAATAGAATAGAAATAGATTATGAGTGCATGATACTATCCCAAAAAAACCCTGTTGCAGTTAATACACCAGAGCTAGCCAAACAAGCCTCGCTAGCGAGTGTTTTTGCTAGTGGCACAAAGTACGACAAGAACTTGAGGAGACATACCAAAATCACCAATGCTATAACGTCTTATTTGGCCAAAGATATGATGCCCATCCACACAGTGGATAAAAAAAGACGCTTCTGAATGAACTAGACAAACGGTACCAAATCCCATCCGCACCTTTTTCTCCCAGGTACCTCAGTTTGGAGTGGGATAGATAGAATATTTTTCATTAACGACTGACATGTGGTCCAGCTGCACTAAGGAGCTGTATTAAGTCTCACTGTGCACTATATTGTTATTAATCTATAAATATTGTTACAAAATGTCCAACTATCCCTTTAATTGTTTTAGCTCTGGAAAAATCCTTCTCTTTGTGCCTGTTTTTCATTCTCCAGTAACTGTTCTAGATAGATGCCTACTAGGTCTTTAAAAATAATAATCTTGCCTGTCACATTTCATAATGCAAAAACTGAGAGACTGGTGTTTCCAAAAGCTTTTAAAAAACATATTTTGAAATCAAGTGGATACAAATCTGGGGAAGCAGCTGAGCTCAGAACTGGGCTGCGAGATGATTTGTTTCTTAGTCACAGCTAAAATCTTCATTCAAGTAATTTCAAATTGACCTGTCACACAGAGCATTTAGTTGTAAAAATTGTCCCAATAGATTGATAACTTTAGATATCAAGATATCTGTACAGGTATGTAAACATGCAAACTGAACAAACCATTAAGGTCACATTATTCGCTAACAGAGATATAATCAATTAGAAGATGGAAAAAATGAGCATAAAATCCATTATGCACAAAACACAGTCACCTTGAGATTCCAGTCGTCTCATATGACACAAATCAGTATGCCCTGTTCATTTTATTCAAACAGATGTTCAGGGTGAGTCAGAGTCAAATGTTGTCTCAGTGTTTACAGCACCTTTTTTTTTCTTAAAGGATGTAGCTAATCCAGATCCTGTGGTTTTCTTTAATCCAGTACGCATAAGAAAATAAATCTAGATATGCCAAAGAAATGTGTTATTTTGCAAGCAACTCAATCATCATGATAACCCACAGCACGCCACCTGGAGATGTGCATCTGAATATCCAATCTGGGGCCGCAATTTCAATCAGTAGCAAGAATAAATGCGTTCCAGTTAAAGGGTGAAAATATGTCAGATATCAAATTATGCATGTGATGATGGGTCACGCCACCGAGAAGGCGATAAGTACAATTTACATGTCTTTCTAATGAGTGTCAAGATAGAGAGGCTTTTTCCCGGTGTTCTGTTGCAAGCTATTAACTTTAGAGGATATGATGCAAAGTACAATTTGCATCTAAGAAAAACCATTAAAATTCGAAGCAGGTTCAAGCATGTGGGAGTGAAGAGGACTGATGGCACAGGGGGATACATCCTCTCCGAACCTGAAAATTTTATACCATTTATTTCAATTTCTCACGTGTGTGCACAGCATCGATAGGGGTCGGCATTGTTGTTTGTGTGTGTGTGACGTCAAAACTGTAACTGGGAGTACAGTGATCTGGTACGAGTTCACGAGTATAACTTATGGGTTTGATTGCCGTTCCAGGGCACTTTCACAAGTCACGGGTCACCTGGAACGCAGCATAAGGACTAAAAGCTCTCAGACCTATTTGATCTCAGGTGCTAAGTGAGTGAGTGTGTGAGGCCACATGGGCTCACACACATAGGTATAAATGGGATTGGGACAGCACTTCACGAGATCACATGTTACCTTAGCGACTTTTAATAAGATGTTGCTGACACTTGTCGGTTTGGGAATTTTCATTTTAAGTTTGTTGCTTTCCACACGGCCAAGGCACAGGAGACGGCTGCCTGATTCCAAATCTTTTTAAACTCTTGTTTTACAAGCTGGACCACAGGTCCGTTCTGTTCAGTGGTCATGTGTCGTGCTGTTGTTTACCTTTTGCAATTTCGGGATATCCCTATGGTCTCCACGGTAAACATCACAATGCTCTGAACTGTGGGTAATTCCCTTTGCTGAAGTCTGCATCGATGCAGACTCATGGAAAGGGCTCGGTAAGTGTGTACTCACACCCTCACACCACCTTTGAAATTCGACATTGGGAAAGCCCTAAGCTCTTACAAATTTCACAAGAACACGCACCAAAGTGAGTCTGGACTTTGGGATTGGGCCTACGTCAGTATTTCCTTCTTTAATTATCAAAGCGCTTCTGATATTTGGGTTGAACCATGATGGTGTGCTTTTGACTCAGGTGTACTTTCTTGGCACAAGGCAATGCAGTCCTGCTGCAAGAAGATAGTTATTAAAAAAGGTCACTTTGTTTGTTGGAGGACGAATGAAGCTCGGAGGCAAAGATTTAGTGAAATAGAGGCTCTGTTCAGACACATCCACCTCTAAACCAGCTAATTTAATGATAAGAAAATACGTGACTTGATACAGGAAAAAGCATTTAATTCATGGACTGATGTTTTTTGTCACTGCCTCTCACAGCTCTCTAGCAGCCCCACCTGGCAACTGACAGTACTGCAGGAGCTGTGGGAGCTATCCACTCACAAGTTATGTAATTTCCTGAGATCATATGTTTGAGGTTCATCAGGTGTGTGTGTGTGTGTGTGTGTGTGTGTGTGTGTGTGTGTGTGTGTGTGTGTGTGTACAGTGAGGAAAATAAGTATTTGAACACCCTGCTATTTTGCAAGTTCTCCCACATGGAGGGGTCTGAAATTGTCATCGTAGGTGCATGTCCACTGTGACACACATAATCTAAAAAAAAATCCAGAAATCACAATGTATGATTTTTTAACTATTTATTTGTATGATACAGCTGCAAATAAGTATTTGAACACCTGTCTATCAGCTATAATTCTGACCGTCAAAGACCTGTTAGTCTGCCTTCAACATGTCCACCTCCACTCCATTTATTATCCTAAATTAGATGCACCTGTTTGAGGTCGGTAGCTGCATAAAGACCTTTCTACCCCATGCAATCAGTAAGAATCCAACTACTAACATGGCCAAGACCAAAGAGCTGTCCAAAGACAATAGAGACAAAATTGTACACCTCCACAAGGCTGGAAAGGTCTACGGGGAAATTGCCAAGCAGCTTGGAGAAAAAAGGTCCACTGTTGGAGCAATCATTAGAAAATGGAAGAAGCTAAATATAACTGTCAATCTCCCTCAGACTGGGCTCCATGCAAGATCTCACCTCGTGGGGTCTCAATGATCCTAAGAAAGGTAAGAAATCAACCCAGAGCTACACGGGAGGAGCTGGTCAATGACCTGAAACAAACTGGGACCACCGTTTCCAAGGTTACTGTTGGTAATACATTAAGACATCATGGTTTTAAATCATGCATGGCACGGAAGGTTCCCCAGCTTAAACCAGCACATGTCAAGGCCCGTCTTAAGTTTGCCAATGACCATTTGGATGATCCAGAGGAGTCATGGGAGAAAGTCATGTGGTCAGATGAGATCAAAATAGAACGTTTTGGTCATAATTCCACTAAACGTGTTTGGAGGAAGAAGAATGATGAGTACCATCCCAAGAACATCCCTACTGTGAAGCATAGGGGTGGTAGCATCATGCTTTGGGGGGGTTTTTCTGCAGATGGTATAGGGCGACTGCACTGTATTAAGGAGAGGATGACCGGGGCCATGTACAGTGCCTTGCGAAAGTATTCGGCCCCCTTGAACTTTTCAACCTTTTGACACATTTCAGGCTTCAAACATAAAGATATAAAAATGTTATTTTTTGTGAAGAATCACCAACAAGTGGGACACAATTGTGAAGTGGAACGAAATCTATTGGATATTTTAAACTTTTTTAGCAAATAAAAAACTGAAAAGTGGTGCGTGCAAAATTATTCGGCCCCTTTACTTTCAGTGCAGCAAACTCACTCCAGAAGTTCAGCGAGGATCTCTGAATGATCCAATGTTGTCCTAAATGACTGATGGTGATAAATAGAATCCACCTGTGTGTGATCAAGTCTCTGTATAAATGCACCTGCTCTGTGTTAGTCTCAGGGTTCTGTTGAAAGCGCAGAGAGCATCATGAAGACCAAGGAACACACCAGGCAGGTCCGTAATACTGTTGTGGAGAAGTTTAAAGCCGGATTTGGATACAAAAAGATTTCCCAAGCTTTAAACATCCCAAGGAGCACTGAGCAAGTGATCATTTTGAAATGGAAGGAGTATCAGACCACTGCAAATCTACCAAGACCTGGCCGTCCCTCTAAACTTTCAGCTCAGACAAGGAGAAGACTGATCAGAGATGCAGCCAAGAGGCCCATGATCACTCTGGATGAACTGCAGAGAACTACAGCTGAGGTGGAAGAGTCTGTCCATAGGACAACAATCAGTCGTACACTGCACAAATCTGGCCTTTATGGAAGAGTGGCAAGAAGAAAGCCATTTATAGATATCCATAAAAAGTCTCGTCTAAAGTTTGCCACAAGCCCCGTGGGAGACACACCAAACATGTGGAAGAAGGTGCTCTGGTCAGATGAAACCAAAATCTAACTTTTTGGCCACAATGCAAAACGATATGTTTGGCGTAAAAGCAACACAGCTCAACACCCTCAACACACCATCCCCACTGTCAAACATGGTGGTGGCAGCATCATGGTTTGGGCCTGCTTTTCTTCAGCAGGGACAGGGAAGATGGTTAAAATTGAAGGGAAGATGGATGCAGCCAAATACAGGACCATTCTGGATGAAAACCTGTTGGTGTCTGCAAAAGACCTGAAACTGGGACGGAGATTTATCTTCCAACAAGACAATGATCCCAAACATACAGCAAAATCTACAAAGGAATGGTTCACAAATAAACGTATTCAGGTGTTAGAATGGCCAAGTCAAAGTCCAGACCTGAATCCAATCGAGAATCTGTGGAAAGAGCTGAAAACTGCTGTTCACAAACACTCTCCATCCAACCTCACTGAGCTCGAGCTGTTTTGCAAGGAAGAATGGGCAAGAATGTCAGTCTCTCGATGTGCAAAACTGATAGAGACATACCCCAAGCGACTTGCAGCTGTAATCGCAGCAAAAGGTGGCTCTACAAAGTATTAACGCAAGCAAGGGGGCCCAATCATTTTGCATGCACCACTTTTCAGTTTTTATTTGCTAAAAAGTTTAAAATATCCAATAGATTTCGTTCCACTTCACAATTGTGTCCCACTTGTTGGTGATTCTTCACAAAAAATAAATTTTTTATATCTTTATGTTTGAAGCCTGAAATGTGTCCAAAGGTTGAAAACTTCAAGGGGGCCAAATACTTTCGCAAGGCACTGTATTGCAAGATTTTGGGGAACAACCTCCTTCCCTCAGTTAGAGCATTGAAGATGGGTCGAGGCTGGGTCTTCCAACATGACAATGACCCGAAGCACACAGCCAGGATAACCAAGGAGTGGCTCTGTAAGAAGCATATCAAGGTTCTGGCGTGGCCTAGCCAGTCTCCAGACCTAAACCCAATAGAGAATCTTTGGAGGGAGCTCAAACTCTGTGTTTCTCAGCGACAGCCCAGAAACCTGACTGATCTAGAGAAGATCTGTGTGAAGGAGTGGGCCAAAATCCCTTCTGCAGTGTGTGCAAACCTGGTGAAAAACTACAGGAAATGTTTGACCTCTGTAATTGCAAACAAAGGCTACTGTACCAAATATTAACATTGATTTTCTCAGGTGTTCAAATACTTATTTGCAGCTGTATCACACAAATAAATAGTTAAAAAATCATACATTGTGATTTCAGGATTTTTTTATTTTAGATTATGTCTCTCACAGTGGACATGCACCTACGATGACAATTCCAGACCCCTCCATGATTTCTAAGTGGGTGAACTTGCAAAATAGCAGGGTGTTCAAATACTTATTTTCCTCACTAACATATATACATATAACAAATAAAATTGGTGAACAATTAATTATAAAATATGCTGCTAGTGCAACCTTCAGCCAATTATATCACTTCTTAGTAAAGGCAATGAATCTGATGGACAAGTCACCAAATTATTTTCACAGTTATGGTGTTGGATAATGTTCAGCAGCTAGTATGTAGCATTTAATCAACCGCTTAAAGGGTAACTACTTTTTTTTTCTTCAACCTGGACCCTATTGTCCCATGTTTGTGAGTCTAAGTCACTGATAGAACAACTATCTTTAAAATTGGTCCAGTATTAAGAAAGATTGCTGCTGTCGGCAGCGGCAATAACAAGCTAACATGTGAGTAAATAGGGCAATTGTCCAGCTTGTATTTACCTTCACAAAAGTGCTTGTTTTGCCATTGACAGGCTCAGATATAATATTTTAAGTGTCTGACAACATTATCAAAAGGGTTTCTAAGGAGGTTGACCTTTCTGTTACAGAGCAAAGAGTTTTTTTTAAACATCAAAAAACATCTGGGTGTCTGACTTCAGAGCTGTTCTGGTTTAACAGAAAGGTCTTAAAAAGGCTTTAAAGGTCTCTGAAGGGATCATTTCCATAATGTTGTCAGACACTTACAATATTAATCTGAGTCTGTCAGTGGCAAAACAAGCACTTTTGTGAATGTAAATACAAGCTGGACAACTGCCCTATTAACTTACATTGTAGCTTGTTTCGCCGCTGACAACTGCAGCAATCTCGCTTAATACTGGACCAATGTCAAAGATTGTTGTTGCCATCAGTCACGTAGACACAAAAACACAGGAAAATAGGGTCCAGGTTGAAAAAAAACTGTAGTTACCCTTAACATGCACATGAAAATCTATAACCCAAACAAATCAGATACAACACAAATATAACATAAATGATTTGGTGTATATAGGAGGAAACTAAAATATTCTGCCAGTATGTGCCGCTGACCTGAGCATGGAGGGTGACGGAGAGACGGAGATCCTGTGTGCGGTTTTCCGAGGTGACGAGGTCCTGCAGGGTTCGGCTGATGCCACGGAGCTGGTCCACGGTGCAGGTCCTCAGCATGGAGCCCTCCAGCTCCTCGGCCTCCATGTGCTGCTCCTCCTGCTGGATCTGCTGCTCCAGGCATCGACTGCGCTCCCTCAGCTCCGCCAGCCTCCGCTGCAGCTCCGCTATCTCCTCCTGCACACGTTTCATTGATGATCCTTCCATTATTTATCAGCTGTTACTCGTCAATGTTAGTTATTGTTCTATGTGATGGACATGACATTGTTCTTTTAGATTGTGATTGGAAAAACAGCCCATGTATGTATGTAATAAATGAAATAAAATAGTTTTTAATTATCCAAACCAATACATATAGCACTATATTCAAGTCAACTTAAGCTGAAACAGAACCAAACTTCACTAATTCTGAAATTGAGAAATGCAAATATGAGCACAGCTATGTCTTTCTATAAATGATTAGCATGTGTCAGGGTTACATTACACCGGCTGGGACACAAAGTGCCAGAAATTACCATTGTAAGCTTTTATGACATAATGTGAGCTGAATTTACCTCTACCAGCCGTTTCTCTTGGATCAGGCGATCTCTTCGATGCAGTGGACCATGCAATGAATCGGACCGCTCCCCTGCATCAGGCTCCACAGCCTCCCTGACAACCAGTTGCAAAAAAAACCCTCAGCAATAGTTTAAATATCTTTAATCATGTATTTTCTCGTTTTTCATAACCTTTGTTCACACTTAAGTGAAAATGAGCTGAACAACCTGTCCATTTCAACACTGCAAACCCAATAGGGCTTTGTAGCTATGCTGTGCTATTGGTTATCACCATGTAATGGTATCAGATTGTCTAAATAATAATGTCAAAAAAACACATATTACCCTTCAGTTCACATTTCACTTAAACATGTGATTGTCCATATGTCAGTAAGGGAGAAATATTATTAAAACAATAGATTATGATTATTTTGGTAGTTAGTTTTTGGCTTAAAATTAGCATGACAGTAACTACAGAACATTATGTTGATTTATGCTGGTTGAGACCTCAGCTGAGTGTGAGTTGTGTATACACATCATGCATCATGGAGTCGCTGTGTGACTGACCTGCACTGACCACAGTCTGCCCTCTGGAGGGCGCTGTGCACCACCTGTGTGAGCTGCTCAAGGAACATGGCCACGCTGGGCTGTCTGGAGGGTAAACCCAGCTTCAGAGCACCTCGCTCCCTACACAGCTCCTCCAGCTTCTTCCCAAAACGCTCCGCTGAAAACACACATGCACATACTGAATAACATGCAGCAACATTTGCTACAATTTCTGTTTTTAGAAACTATACAGTAGGTTCAAGTCAGAAAGTCAATGTAGAAACTTGTGACAGTACAGAAATCTGATTACTCTCCAGGTAATAACATGGATGTAGCCTACAGTCACTGAAATAACGTGTTGGCACACACATCACTCCTTATTCAGTGACCAAATTATACCTTAACTAGAGTGCTAACTTCTGTCAATACTGAACAATTCTCAGCTTGCAGTTACCAAGAAGATATAATTCCTAGCATTTGAATCTTAAGAATCTCTTGACCCAGTAAACAACAACATAACCTTTCTGATTTTTGCTTCAGTTGATGACACAATGATAACCATATGAGGGTAAAATATCCAGATGATCATCAGCAAGAAAATCCAATCAACTGTCCTATTTCTTGTTTCATTTTATGCAAAGCTGCTGACTGAAAAACAGAGAAGTTAATGTGGGAGGGGGGGCAGTTTAACATGTCAGAGAAAGGTTTGTGATGCACAATATTAAAAAACAAACAAAAACCTGACAAGGCACACTGACCCAATAAGTCCTCCACTCAAATAGTTGAAGGTCTACAGCAGATGTTGGTTTTTATTTCTGTCACGAGGTCCAAAACAATGGGTCTGAATACACAGTCCTCTTTTAAAAGTAAACTTTCCTCAGGCCAGCTAGAAAAAAATTGTTTTTTCTGGAGACAGATTCAAAATAAAGTCCAGATTAAACTTGTAAGGTTTCCGGACTCATTGGTTCCTTCCCACGAAGTCTTCAAAGTTAAAACATCAAAAGTGAATGAAGAAAAATACATCTGTGTTCACACTGCCCCAGAAGCACCTGGATTTTACTTGTAAATAAGTGTGGATTTGCTTTCAGCTTTAACTGCTCTCTGCACTACTTTCTGTAGTTTCACAATGTCCCGTTTTTAGTGTAACTCGGCTGATTAATCTTACGTGGTAAGCATTCACATGAAGGCATCAGGACAGACTCTGTTCAAATCTTCAGCTTACCATACAGAGAAACTCCTACTATTAAAGTCCGGGTCAACTCAACTGTCTAATCATCATCACACTAATCATCAAAGTAAAGGTATCATTTGTACTAATCTTCCAATAACAGACACTTTGTATAGGCCACATTGTTAAATATAAAACAAATATAACAAACCATATAGTTATTAATCACAGTAAAAGTAATTGAACTAGTCAGGAAACAAAAAAATAATTTCTTCATGCAGCCTCACATGCTTTATCAAACATCTCAGGATGATCCACAACTAATTCAGTTTGCAACACATCCATTAAAGACAACTGGGGGAGTTCCCATATCTCATCTCATTTGAAACGTCAAACTGATAAATGTATATGTCCTGAAAACAACAACAATGTTCTTGAGGGCATAAAACATAGAAATGCAAGTTAGTTGAAAGTGAGCTCACTACAATCCATCCACAACAGAAGCTGAAGTGACCTACTTATTAAAGCAACGGCTCAACTCAAAGACTTAGTTCACCTGCGTCATAGTCGTCATCCAAAATGGCTTTCTGCTGGAGCCTCTGCAGCTTCAACATCATGGACTCAATCTGAGAAGGGAGACACAATAGACAGAAGACAGGACAGATTACCCAACAGTACAGAGGGCAATGCTCTTTAAACAGTCGCAACAGACCAAATAAAAAGGTGTGGGTGCAATGACCATCATTTCAAAGTGAGTGACCGGGTCAGTAAGTTGAGGACTGGGTATGAAGTTTAACAGCTCTTTATCATTATTAAGTGTCACTGCTCTGACTGCATCTCATCAGCAATATTTTTATTGCAAAATACTGGGTAGCTTTATTTCTTCTAGCCTTTAAATACAATCAAATGAAACAACCCGAGGAGATAAAACGTACTGTAAGGAGTTGAATGTTAAGCATACTGTGTAGTCTAGAGCTGCAGCAGACAGATGGCAGTTAGCAGAGCTACATAAATGTTAATATTGTCGTTTTGGTAAAGTGTGTTTACCCTCAGCAAAACCTGCACACTGTTTTCCTTATTTGCTCTTGTTCTTAAACATATAGTCGAACATTTTGGGTCATATTTGCTTTCGGCTGAGAGGTAGATGAGAAGATCAATACCTCTCTCGGACATGAGAGTGGTATTGATCTTGTCGTTTCTCTTAATATGTCAAACTATTCCTTTAACCCTCATGTTTGACCCGTTTTCAGTTTTTTATCACAAAAAAAATCAAAATAAGCGCTGAAAATGTCAACATTAGAAATATAAAATAACTTTGGAAAAAACATCTAAAAAAGCACTCGCAACAGTGACAACAATGTCAAAAAAAATGATAATCGTGTTTTAAAAAAAAGGGTTAAATAGATCCTGTTGATAAGGTGTAGAATTTGGTCTTGGAATTGATTTAATAAACCCAATCATTCTCACATCCGGAGGCAAACGTGCCCACCTTAGTGTGAGTGCGGTTGTTTTGGAGGCAGTCTTGAAGCACACCCTCGTACTTCTTCACCAGGCTGTCCCAGCCTTGGTCCGAGGCAGGCGTGGCGCTCTCGTAGCCGGAGGTGACGGAAGAGGCGGAGGCGGTGTCTGAGTCCACAGACAGTGAGGAAGTGATCTCTATGTCCAGAGATTGGGAGTCACAGTCAGGCATGTCTTGCGTAACCTCCCTGCCTCCCCACAAACACTCCTGCCAAAACCTCCCACCTAATGACAGCTCCTCTCTCTCCGCCTGGCTGCTTAGGGTGGAGGAGGGCACTGATTGGACAGAAGTTGACTGTTTTAAGACAATGTGCTCAGTGGATGAGGTTGCTGATTTGGTTTGAGGTGAACTAGGTGCTTTAGTGGACTGGTTTAGTGTTTCTGGCTCCCAGGATGGTGTGGCAGTGGTTGCGTCTGTCCTCCGGCTGGAGTTAAGGGACTGTTGGATGAAACTGAAGCTGGAGTTAAAGGAGTCCTCTGGTGAGGACCGGGGGGCCAGGCTTGGGCTTAACATGAGTTCATTCTGGGGCAGGGAGTATGGACCATGGTGGCTGGATGTACCGTTAATGGCACTGTAGTCCACCTTATGGGTAACAGAGCAGGGAAGACTTGTACTCTTCTGGTAGCTGCATGTGAGTTTATCAGGCTGATGCTGATTCATTAAGGACACATTGACAGCAGGTGTCCTCTGAGCACTGGTTCCCTCTGTGATGTCAGTGTGATGTCCAGATTTTCCGTTCCTAATGCAAGGGGTGCTCCCTTCCTCCTCCTCCTGGCCATGAGTAGTGCTCTGTAGTCTGGACTGCTCTCCTCTCATGTACCCTGGTCGGCGGTGGAGCCTCTTACGAGCAGAGCCTCCAGCTGTCCCGGGTGCTCTGCCACCTGTCGATACAGAGATTAACCATTAAGCTGGACAACACGGTCATGAGGTAGATAAAGAGGAAGCTCATAGAACTGGCAGGATTAACTGTGTAATCATTGAGTACATCAGGAAATGTGATGCTAAATGTGCTAATTACAAGAATGAAAAACATCATATTGTTATTATTCTGAATGTGATATAACCAAACCAAAATTACTTTTCCCACACCGCTACCCTTAAAGCTAGCATCGCTAACTGAGTGAAAACCAACTTGTGCAGATGTCTGACATTTCCCAGAGTCCTGCACCAGCTGTTGGGAAATACCAACACCGCACAGTCATTTTGAGTTAAGACACACCTCTCGGTGGAGGAGTGGTCTACATGAACAGTATTTCCTCAAGTTACATTTGAATTGGTTTATCTTTGAAAGCACAGCCATGTGACCTAAACCAGAGGTTCTCCCCCTGTGGGACAGGCAATGCTGCAGGGGTGGAGAGCAAGTCAAGCTGAATGAATCTGACTCATGTTGGAACTAAAAACAATCTGCTGTGACTCTAGCAAGGATGTGAAGATTGAAAATTAAATTACATAAAATGTAATTTGCAGCCAGGGTCAGTTTAGCAACTCTCCGTTGGCTTACGAGCGGGGAAAAACGAATTCTGGTCAGGCCAATCACATCATGTATAGAGTCGGTGGGCGGGCTTAACATAAGGATGGCAGAGTTGCGACTGTTCCCGCGTGAATTCCCTGCTACTTGAAAACAAGAGATGGCTGCTGCTGCTGCTGGCGAACAGCTGTTTTTTTGGCTGCGACTATGGTAGACTTGACGTTAAGCACTGAAGTCATTCTTAAAAAAAAGGAAGGAAGGAAAGAAGTGTTCGGAGTTTTACTAACCGGATACGGCAAACATTTAATCCATCAACTAGCGTTTCTCTGGTTGGTTGTAGCGTTATCCTATTGGGTGGAGAGGGAATTTAAATGACAACCGTTTATCCCGCCCCTCGGATCGAGCTCTGCCAATGGGGAGTTCCCAGACCTAACATCTTGATGTGGGTCTGGCTTGTCAGGCTAATGCAGGTCTGCAGACTGGTCATACTTCTGTTTGGGTTTGTGACTATTAGCAACTCATTTCACATACTGGGTGTACATTTGATTCAAAGTTAATTAGTTTGACAGTATTGATTAGTGCAGCTTTAAATTCAAGATGGGCAGATTTGTGATAAGAGAAGACAGGAAGACACTAGTCAAACTAATCAAGCAAACATAATTTAAAATCAATTAGCCTATCTTGCTCTCAGGTCCACTGTTAACAAAGTGGGACAGTCCTTATCTTTTGTTTGGGAAATGTGTAACTTGCTTTGAACCGCAGAAAGGTGTAAAGATAAATGCAGGCTGTGTTCTTAATAATGTTACTGAGTTTCCTGATGTTGTTACTGGATGGAAACATGTTACAGGTTTACATAGGGGTGGGGTCTCAGACAGAAATAGGTTGAAAACAACTGGAGACAGACATGGCCAACCCAAGCAACGAGAAGTGATAAAACATCAGCGTAAACAGTATTTGTTCTGAAAGTGGAGCAGGATGATAAAGACCAGTTTGTGTTCAGAGCTGACACCTGCTGCAGCGCCACGTGATTAGTACATAAAATGTGTAGGATTCAGAGAGGGAGACAGTCTGAAATGTTGGGAATCAACAGCCCCTTTGTGTACAGCTGCGCCGCTCTCTTTTTCACTTCTGGCTCTCAATTTTCTCTTCCCACTCACACACACACTCAAGACACACAGAGACACACTGACACATAGACGTTTGTACTGAAAACACTGGGGGCTAGTCATTGTAAAACCCTGTTACACTTTTTTGAAAAAAGCGTAATAACACAATTCTAGCAATCGAAACATATCTGTACCAAGTAAGGAGATCAACTTGTATTACTATTTATTTTCTACGATAATACTGTGTCTAGCTGTGTGTGAAGACAAGAATGAAGGGCATCAAACAAACCATGACCACTACAAAACCCCCCTGCTCATCCGTCCATTGACCTCCAGTGATGTCACTCCTTAACCCACTCATGTGACTGGAGAGACACACCACTTAAGGGAGAGTTGGGATGTTAGACTGATTGAAAGGCAGGGTTTGTAGTGAAAGTAAAAGGAGTGTTCCCATCGTACCCAAGCTGTGAATGTGTGTCTGCGTCGAGTCTTCTGTCCACTGGGACCACCGCGCTTAAAGCTCAGGTTTCATACAGCTCCATTAGTGTTTCTTTGCAGACGTGTCCACTGTTCCATAACCAATTTAGGAAACCCAACACCCTTTGTAGGTACACCAAACACAACCATCCACCATCTGGTGTGATTGAGATACAACATAGAGTCCGCTCCAGAGAGTCAAAGAGCTCCGGAGTCGAAAGGGGAAGGATAGAAAGTGTTACTGTGTCCTTGTCATGCTTCGATTACACAAAGAGCGCTCTTCTCAGTAAAGGGGAAGGAAATGCCTCAGGGCCCATTGTGTGTGTGTGTGTGTGTGTGTGTGTGTTGGGGGGCATCTCCATCTCGGTTGAAACCCGTTAGAGGTATGTCATTTGCTGCTTCCTGCCAGGCTTTGTGCTAAAATAGTTTTGACAGGAATTCCGGCAAATAAGCAAAAGGAGACCTAAAGTGGTTCAACACAGGGCACACTCTAACAATAACAGCTTTCTCACTGCAGCTTGTTGCTTATGTTGAAGTAACTCTGCACAAAGTGTGGGAAAACGAGGCATCTCAACCAGAAGAGGCCAGATTATTTATCTTTGGAGAGGCCTTCCTTGGAGCCCTTAGGTTAAACACCACATCGCATCGGTTGCTGAAAGTGCTTTGGCCAAAGAGCAGAGGAATGCAGAAGACCTCATGAAAACAAACATTTGAGGAACAAGCTCAGAGTCACACACATAACAGCAGATCTGCATGTCAGCAGACTCCTGAGAAGCAGCACTGCTCGGTACATGTGCAGCACCTCAACACTTGTGACCAACCACAGCAACAGAAATAGGGAAGTGAAAGTCTTTTGAATAGAAATATAACAAATGGGTACTTAGATGGGAATCTATCAATCTGTCCGGAAAATGTCTATAATGGCTGACAGGAAACTTTGTATGACAATCCAGATTTAATTCCCTGCTCTGGTGAGACTCCCATGGCATGAAAATTTCACTTTGAGGTTTTTTAACATTAATATGAGTTCCCCCAGCCTGCCTATGGTCCCCCCAGTGGCTAGAAATGGTGATAGGTGTAAACCGAGACCTGGGTATCCTGCTCTGCCTTTGAGAAAATGAAAGCTCAGATGGGCCAAGCTGGACTCTTGCTCCATATGAGGTCATAAGGAGCAAGGTTACCTCCCCTTTCTCTGCTTTGCCCAGAGAATTTGGCCCACCCATGAGAGAAAGACATTATGGCTTTCAAATGAGGAAAGTGGCAGTTGGACAAGGCCATACCCCCCCTCCACCTTGCCCCCCCCCCCTCCTCAATAGCTACAGACTCAGAAATGGCAACTACTAAGGAAAGCTATTTGTGGGACTGGCTCTAGTGGCTGTAATTCTGCATAAAGGTTGAATTTCGGGAAAGAGAATTAGGGTATTAGGGGACCACTAAGATCTATATAAAAGCATCCAAAGAGCACCGTGTCATGGGACCTTTAAAATAAAAAAATAAATAAATAAATACAGCTCCACACTTCCTGTATGGTCACACGAGGATCATAAACCATCTGAATAGGGTTGAGCTGGGTGGAGTTGAACATACAGCAGCGAGAGACTGACATTGTGAAAATGAATACACCCTATAATACTATTTAACATGATTCGTATTACAGTTAAATGACAACATTGTCAACTAACTGACAATTTGACATCAGCATCCATTATACCAAATGAGTAATCATCACAGAGCCTTATCACCCGATGCAATGAGTTTTCCTATAACTTAGTTTTCCTATAACTTAGAGTTTGGATCATTTGATATATGGATTCATTTGATGTATTTGAAATGTCAACAATGTGTAAAAAATGGCATGTCTTTTCTTGTAGAGGCTGAATTGTCCCACACATTCAATAGGCTTAGATAATACATTACAGTAATCTCACCAGCTGTTTACTGTGGGAGATGGGTAGCTGTGCTTTTGTAGCACAAGATAATATATATAAATATCTGTATAAATGCTGGTTACATGTTTGACGGGGATATTTGTTCTACAAAATGAATAAAAAGTGTTACTTTTAGAAGAAATTGTAAAGAATCAAACCCTGAGGTAGTAACCGTGATTATAGAGAGTTTAAATGTGCCCAGGTTTGAATGAAGACAAGTAATTATGGGCAGCCTATCAGAAACAGAAATATGTCACAGACAAGCCTGTATGCAAAAGAGGCAAATAAGTCATGCAAGTTAGATAATAAACAAGGGCGTGCCATATGTCTCCACGTTGTCTACATATTCAGAGAAAGGGGGGGAAGGGGGGATTATCCACAAGTATTTAGTCATTTCTCACTCATCCCATGTTAGGGAGCCATTGGCTTCTGTGACCTGAATGACAGTTCATTTAAAAGACTTAACTGAGGGTCGATGCCAGTGTGGGGAACCAAGTGAAGGACACCGATCCTCCAGCCAGACAGACAGACAGACAGACACTTTTATTCAGGGACACTTACAGTGTCATCCCAGTGCAAATAGCAGGTTTTGTTTTGGTTGAGTGTGTTGTGTTGTTTGGACTGTTAATAGTAGTGGATACAGTATTTAGACCCACTCTATGCCCACTGCACATTCTCATGTTACTGCTATTTGTCTGCTCTTTAGTTTATTCTCATAACCAGTGACTTACGCCTTCTTTTCTTTCCTAAAAATTATACTTGTTTACCATTTTAAAGTGATTAATCTCCAGATGAAAATTCAAATCAGCCTTCGTGATCATCACCATCTCGGTCCTTTCTGCAGAACATCTACTGATGAGTGGTGTGAGAAACAGCAGTTGATAGTTAGAAAAGAAAAAAAGAAAAGAAGAAAGGTATTTTGTTACCTTCCATGACTTCGCAGTGGTGAAGCAGAGAGTTACTGTGCCATCCCAGCCCCATCAGTCCAGCAAACATCTTTCCAATAACAACAAGCTGTTCGTGGACACAGGTCGGAGAAAATCAGATCCCGGCTCTGCACGGAGTTCCATCGACCATGTTTTAGAAGAAGTGGAGCCAGGCAACGGGACTGATCTCATTTCCGTTGTGGAGAAATGAACCCAGGCTGTTATTTTTTTCCCCACTGTGGAATGACGTGTGTAACCGGCTTTTTACACGCGCTGCTTTGTCCATAATAAACATTTCCTGACACGTATTGATACTCGTACTTCAGATTCTTACATTTCTCCTCTGCGGCAAACAAGTGGGTCCAGTTGCGCATGAACAGGCGGCCCGGTGAGAGAAGATCTTCATGTCATGTTTCTAGTAGGAAAATGAAATGGAAATGTAAAAGAACATCCAATGGAGCGCTGTAATGGCAAAATTAGGCAATGCATATAAATAGTGTCTCATCGATGAGTTGATCAGTAATCCGTTATGCGCTGCGTCGTGCGTCGTGTTGGAGCAGCGCGAGGAGCTCCTACGTGTTCTGGAATTTGACTCCAGACTCGTTCAGCCCGCCTCATCCAGTAACCACAGCAGGCGGAGGCAGGCGGAGGCAGGCGGAGGCAGCGGCGGACACGCTGCTGCTGCTGTTTGTTTCTATGTACAGTGGCTTGCATGAGTTTACACACCCATGCTAAAGTTGATTAAAAAAAACAAAGAATAAAAAAACATCTTTTGGAAATTGATCTTAATGCCTTAATTAAAAAAATGTAGGAAAATCCAACCTTTTAAGGACACCAATTTTCTTTGTGAATGAATAATGTATTGTAAATAAATAAATGTTCTTCCTTAAAATACAGGGGGAAATAAGTATACACACCCCTATGTTAAATTCCCATAGAGGCAGGCACATTTTTATTATTAAAGGCCAGTTATTTCATGGATCCAGGACATTATGCATCCTGATAAAGTTCCCTTGGCCTTTGGAATTAAATTAGCTCCCCATCACATACCCTTCACCATACATAGAGACTGGCATGGTGTTAGTTCAGTTAGCTTAATAGCTGGGTTGATTTGCATCTAATGGAAAGTTCCCTATGCCTATATCTCTAGGTATGGTGAAGGGATCTGATAATGTGTGTGTGTGTGTGTGTGTGTGTGTGTGCATCAGTATGCATCTGATAAAGTACAGTGTACTTTATCAGGATGCATAGTATCCTGGATCCATGAAATAACTGGCCTTTAATAATAAATATGTGCCTCCCTCTATGGGAATTTAACACAGGGGTGTGTATGCTTATTTCCCCCTGTATTTTAAGGAAGAACACTTATTTATTTACAATACATTATTCATTCACAAAGAAAATTGGTGTGCTTAAAAGGTTGGATTTTCCTAATTCTTTTTTTGAATTAAGGCATTAAGATCAATTTTCAAAAGATGCTTTTTTATCAACTTTAGCATGGGTGTGTAAACTTCTGCAAGCCACTGTAGCCTACGCCGTATTTATTCTTGACCATAAGGACTTCAGCTGATTGAGGAAAAGAGCAATAACATGTTAAAAGAAAACATGCTCATCTTATCAACTCCAACTGCATTAAAGTCACATAAACAATATTACGAGTTCTAATGCACAAACTTAGGATGTAGTAGCCTATAATGAACATTATTTATATCATTATTGTGTTTTGTATATGCTCTGTTTTAAAAGTCTAAGTGTAGTAAAGCCGTTCACATTTAAATTAAATAACCATTACACTATTACAAATCTTGGCTAAAATAGTTATATAATTTCTGAAGACTATGGTATTAGTTATGTTTTGTTATTTTGTTTTGCAAAGGCAGCCATAATAAAAGTTGTTGCAATAAAATTACTCTTTATTGTTTTCTTTTGTTGTGTCATAGGCCTATGTAGTTATATTTTCACTGCATTTTCTAAATGGACTATATAAACATATTGCATATTTGACACATTATGTCCCTGCACTGTTGACGCTTTAAGGCCGACTATCCAAGTGAATTCTGGCCATTAAATATGTAGGCCAAGTAATTGTGTGCAAAAATGCATGTTAATTTTTGCATATTCTTCAGACCCCCTTGACATCCTGATCGAAATACAAAAGTCTTTCTTTGTTTATGCAGTGAGGGAGTGAATGAGAAGAGACCCCACAGAGAGCAGAGTCTTTTCATCCTACTTCCCCACATGTCCAAATGTTCCTTTCATTCAGCGTGGCTGGCTGATGGTCTCAGTGATAAAGAGCTCAGTTCAGCCGACACAACACAGTGCAGTATTTATACGTTAGGCTACACTGTAGAGAGCTAGGGCGCTGTGTGGCAGAAAGGATGACATCCATCGCCACACATGTACTGTAGAGGGAGATCGCCATTCCAGTATTGAAGATTAAAAGCACTTCATGTCCTTTGGCAAAGAAATCCACCAACTGCATGTCTTTTACTTTTTTTGTGTAGGTTATTTAAAGTTTAAAAAACCTGAAAGAGAATTTCACAGCGGGCATTTTGATTTCAAGTTTGGAAATAAACTGGTATGGGATTTGAAAAACAATAAATTCTCAGTGTGAGTAGTGCAGCAGATTAATCCTTCACTTTGGTATGCAAGCATGACATTTGGCAGATACTCTCTAAGGGCCACTATTTTGGAAAAAGGCGTTCAATATGGCAGCCACTTTTCAACAGAACAGAGGAACATCAAAAATATTAGTTCTGATAAATAAAATGTATAAAAATACTTAAAGTCCTTTCAACAAAAACACAAAAAAAATCAGTGTTGCCAACAGGGACGTTGTAGAGCGCCCTCTGGTGGACAAACTATGCAATACCTTCACTCATAATATGGTTGACCATTCGTTTTTTATTTTTTAAATATTCATTTATCAGAATAATTTGTCATTAGAAATGATTCTGATGTATAAATAGTTTTAAAAATAAAATAAAAATTATTGGCCATTATAAATGCCAATACTGATAGTTCAGGAAATGCCTAATATCGCCCTGCCAATATATCGGTCGGACTCTAATTTTGTCACTTTTGATGTTCACGTTGCTTTTACGTTCATTGAACCCAATCGGCTTGGGTCCTGCGCCTAAGCCTTAGAATGGAGGGGAAAACCCTGACTATCTCCTTTCGTTTATTCCTGCTAGTATGTGCATGTTGCCTACTATCAAACACCGTTTATTGCTGCAAATTTTCTATTTAAAAGAGAAAAAGCTGTTTTAGTTTTCTTGATACATTTTATAATTTCCACACGTCCATGTTGCTGCTCCCAATCACTAATTGCTACAACTAATTGTGATTTAACCTATATGTTGGTCACAAGAGTCTGTGTGCTCTCACACTTCAAATAAAAGTTAATTTCTTTGAAATGAAAATAAAAACTGGGTGGTTAGCATGAGCACAGAGCCTTTCTAAGACCCATTTGACTATTTAAATATAACACTATAAAAACACGCTATACACCATCCAATTGATGTTCCTTGGTTGCTTAATTGATTGACACACCTGTCTCTCAGACTACCTTAATACAATTCAACAACCCATTAAAAAGTTGATCAAATAAAATATGTACAATAAGACAGCAAAATAAAACAACTCCCTTCAACAGGAATAGCATTCCCTCGTAGAAGTGTGGTTGTCCATATGTAGTACTGATATTGGCCACCAGATGGCAGAATTAAATTACATTAAAACCCCTTCTCTCTGTTGATATGAAAGAGCATCTAGAGCTGTGAAATGACATATGCTCTTATTTGTGTACAAATATGAAACTATTACCAACTCAATGTTGAATTTCTTACATTTTTATACATAAAGCACAATTAATCAGATGCTGATTTTTCATCCAAAAGCTCCAGATGATGTTCTCATAATGAGGACGCAATTGAAGCACAACAGCTGCTGTCCAGGATAGAGACTGGAAAAACCTGCAAGGGGCAGTCACGTTGTAGTTTGATTAATCAGACTCACAAGTAACACGCTCTCATAAGTTAAATCTTGTGTCCTCAAACAACCAAGAGCTTCAGTTACTGATTAGAGTATGCACACTACTCTGTGGCTATCCATGAACAGCACTGAATTGTAAATCTGGATGGTAATAATTACCACCATCAGATAATGGAGAAGCAGGAAGATGTCAGTTGTGTGCCAGGAATACTCTCAGCATGTTCCTAAATGTATATCATTGCAGCGTGGTGAGGATTGTTTAACGGTGGAATGAGGGGCAATAGGTTGTGTGTGTGTGTGTGTGTGTTAGCCAGAGAATAGGCACGTACAATGTATAAAGGTCACAATGTTCCTCCTCAACACGCATGAAGTGAGTGCAATTAGTTTGGCAATGGTTCTACCTTAGATTATCTGTTTAATAGAGGGGAAGGCAGAGAGAAATAAACACATACACTATTAAAGCAGTCAAAGTTTGGGAGAGCAAATTTGGCACAAAATTTTTATTCATGCAAAACAATTGAGGTCATCAGATCTTTATCAAAGTAAAATAATTGTCTATTGTAACACTGTTTTTATTGTAATAACAAAAACAAAATTAACCAGCGTGTCACGAACCATATCAAACATCTGTCAAATCCCATTAAAAATGCATACAAACATCAAACTGGAGCGAACCCAAAGCACACAATGACACCATAGAGAACATAAACAATGCTGTAGAAGCTGTGCACTTAAACCACTCCTTCCTCCGGGTCGAGAAGTGTGGTCCTACTGGAGAACACGTCAGCCAGCATGTGTTTGGGGATTTCCGAACCGCGGACACGCAGGGCGTAGCAGGCATCCTCCACTTTGCCCAGGCTCTGTCGCAGCGTGTGCAGCTTCTTGGACACCTCGTATGGCCCCGTGTTCCCGATGTAGGAGAAGCCGTCGTGGATCTGCCGCAGGAACTGGCTCAGCTGGAACGGCGTGTCAATGTCACCGTTGCCCACACTGCTGATGCACATCCGCATCAGCTCTCCGGTCAGGTCGGCCACGCCGAGCAGGTAGTCGGAGGGCGTCACCTGGAAGGTCAGGACCTGACCTCCCGGCTGCAGGGCTTCAGCTGAGCCCTGAGATGAAAGAATAATAATGTATACTTTATTAATCCTGCAAGGGGAAATTACAATGTTTTCACTCTGTTATTACACACAGGCCTTAACTACACACACACATTCTCAGTGCCTATACATGTACTAAATGGAGAGAGGGGGGGGGCTTCCCATGGAAAGGCGCCCAGAGCAGTTGGGGGTTTGGTGCTTTGGCCAAGAGCACCTTGGCAGTGCCCAGGAGGTGAACTGGCACCTCTCCAGCTACCAGTCCACCACCATACTTTTGTCCCTATGGGAACTTGAACCAGTGACCCTCCTGTTCCCAACCCAACTCCCTACTGATTGAGCTACTGCCACCCAAAACCAAAGCATGATGAAGAAGAATAGAAAATCCAAAAAAGACAAAATGTATGAACACTTTAAGATTATTTCGGACAGATTGTGGACAGAAATTCTTATCCCAACAGGATTTATACACAAGACTGATGGTGACAACAATATTTACAAGATGTGGTTGTTATGTTGTGTAGCTCTGCTTCTAGTAGAAGCCCTGGCCTACAAATAACCAAAGTCTAATTCTTCTCGGGGCACAATGACGCTTTTCTAGAAAATGTTCAAGGCAATTTCAAGCAATTTTCCTGCAACAACAGGAACCCATCATCTTTGCAAATAACAGGCTGAGTGGATAGAATTACATGACACATAATGATTATAACTGCAGTACATGATACCACCTAATGTTGCCTTTGTGTGCCATTACCACTGCTTAAAATGATGTAAATGATCCTAAAAAACTACAATATTCTTAAAGCAGTTTTTACCTCTGGACAAACCCAGGCTGAGCTGAGCCCTGTTGGCTGTAGCTTTGTATTCAGAGTACATACAGGAAAGTGGTATATATCAGTGTTCGAATTATGGGGAGATACTGGGGGGTCCGAACCCCTAGCCGAGACTTGGAGCATCCCAAAAGGGATGAAAATAATAGTTTGGGGGGTACTGAAAAAATGCTATAAAATACAATGTTACCCCATCCAAAACTGTATTTACTTAAATGCGGTATTGCTATCACCAACAGTTCAGGAAATACTAATGAAATAGGATTTTCAAGCCCTCACTACGTACCAGAGAAATGGTACAGCCCAACGGGGGAAGTACGTTCAGACTGGTTCTTTGATATCACTTCACTAGCTGTCAACTTTAATCTCTGCCTATGGGCTGGCGACTTTCTGTTGAAAAGACGCCAGTATTGTCTGGTGAGCACGCAATGTATTTCTCTCGTGTGGCCACCAAAACAATGTCCTCTCTCTTCTGTTCTGTGACTGAGGAGAAGCCCCTCCCCTCTCTCCTTTCTCCTCATGTGCACTGCAGCCAGGTAGAGGGGGAGGGGGGACAGGGTGTGGGGGCCGGTGTGGGTAGGGGAGACAGCAGGACGCGACCATGGATGTTTTAAGAGAAGGAGATAGATGCTACTGAGCTGGCCTGGTCCTAAGCAAGCCAGCCTTCTTTGAGAGTTCTTTATCGATCTTTTGCCTTCCCTTAGTAGAATTTTTTATTTTTTTACTTTAAATATAGGCTACCCAAGTAATAATTATAATTTAATATAAATTCCTGTAGTGAGTTTGTGATTATTTGGCTAAAGATGTATATTTCTTACTATCTACCTTGCTGACACAACCACTAAGGGTTATGCAAATGATTGTGTAATGATGTCATAAATATGCAAATGACATGATCTATAAAAATTAAAATAGCTGTAACCCCCCGAAGCTCATGGTATAATTCAAACACTGGTATATGGTATTTCCCAAAATGTGGAACTATACTTTTAAATCTTGTTAAAGCTACATTGTGTAAGCATTTCTCCCATCTAGCAGTGAAATTGTATATGACAGCCAACTGAATTTCAATTTCTAGCCCCCCCCCCATTCTGAGCGTGTTGTTGCCACACCCAAAATTAGCGACGACTTGGTCCGTGAGTGTCCCTACCAGTGTAATAATAGTTTTACGTCAGCTATCAGGTTCCCATACATATGCAAGCTAATGTTATTAAAGTATCAGTGCTATTGTTATTCTGTATATTCTACAAGATTAATAGCGTAAGGCGATGTTTACAGCGTAGGAGAGAAGCAACGGAGGTTTGTGTGTTTAATGAAATTCTCTGAGCAGTATGAACAATGTCAATGAAACCAAAATGATCTCTTAGTATCTCCATTATTTACACGCAGCTCTTCTAGCTATAGCTAGTGTGTTACAACTGCACATGAAGTGAGTTGTCTCCAAGGGAAATCACAATATGATTACGTTTATGTTACGAGGTAGACATGCCTTTTTCATCAGTGACACGAGGAAAAGTATCCTAGACATCGTTTTAATGTTATGAACAACCATGCTATAGTTAGCCAAGCAAGAAGCAACTGTTACATTACAACCCTTTGTTTTGTTTTGTTTAAACCACGTTGGTTATGTTAATTAATCTGCAGTTTTATGTGCATTACCTGGGAAGGCATAGAGGCAATCAGCCACAGGTACACAGGTGTGTGGAAATACAGGGAAAATACAGCTTTTTGTCTGGTCAGATGTGTCATGGTTTGAATTGTTCGACAAGCAAAATGAATTGAACTAAACCAGAAATGAAACGGGCTGAAATGGATGAGCAGGCCGTTAATAAAAATAAATAAATGGGTTAACACCGAACACCGAAATGCTGACAAATTGTGGACATATTAATGGCACGCAGAACACGCGTCCAAGCAAGTTCTCCCCTGATCCCACCTTATTGGCCTGATGTAGGAGTTGATAAAAGACTCTACAGCAACTATAAAACTTCTAATTTACACAATTACCTGTCGAGAAGAAAGCAGGCAACTTTGGCATCCCTTTAAAATCCTCGCTCTTTCCATCTTGGAAAAGCCACTCCAATATTATACTTTGGTCTTGTCGCGTTGTTGTTTTCATTTTCTTTTTAACTCAGTTACATGTCCTCTAGAATAGGTGCAACAGGCTTTCAAATCTGTTGGCAGTAAAATAATCATCTCGCCTCCCGGGCATTCGTCACTGTCAGTGCCACTGAGTGAAAAGCACACAAGGCGGAGCAGTACAGCCCGTATGTATGTCCCTTACAATTAAACTTACCGGCAAACGTATTTCAAGATGGCTCATGATTCTGGGGGTCTACCCCAGGTCATGCCAGCGTACATGTCAAATTCCAAGCCAATAGTAATACTTGAAATTGATGGTGGTGGTCAATATTTATAACAAAGGACAAGTTTGTGAAGGGCAATACAGATTTTGATAATGAACTACAAACGTTACACAATGTAGTTTTAAGTTTGTTATTTGAAAACAAAAATAACAAAAAGAAAAAGACATTTCTTACTCTTCAGTCTGTACTGCAGCCATGACATGGACTAATACGGAGTTAGTTTTGCTAAATGAAATGAGAAAACAAACGCATGCAGCTTAACCCCAGTCTTCTTTTAAATGTACCTTGGGCTCTACCTTCTCTGTTCTCATGAACACCAGGCTGGCGTTGATCTCCTCCAGGCTGATGAGGTTGCGGTGGCGGATATAGTGCAGGAAAGAAACGGCCTCCACATACTCCTGGATCCCTAAAACAAAATTACATAGAAAAGAATCACTACAAAACAATGGAAAATACATCCAAATATTTCACTGCTCCAGAATCTAAATGTGTTTTCGGGTACAGTGGGCGCCTTTATTTCCTCTATTTATTTGTATTTGTTATTTACAATAACTGACTACTATTACTAAAAAGGAGGTCACCTACATTATGTATTAAATGAGCATAGCACGTACAGTGTGTATAAACACTACATGGTATCTGCACAGTGTAGATCACAGATGTAGATAATGATTCAAATAAAACCTGCTTCCTGTCGCTGTCTTTTGAGTGAACAGTGGCCATTTTTTGTAGCAGGCTGAGATGACCCCTCGTTTGTTTTCTGGCCCTGTGTAAACAACAATCAAATAATCACAGGACGGAAGACTTTGTGTCCGAAGTTTACTTTCGGAGCGGCAATTGAACTTCAAAGGGCCTCCTATCTCAGTGTAGCTGACCGCAGGCTTTGAGTTGACTTAACGGTTTGCTCATTATGAACTATTAAAGGACCCACTGAAATATCTTCCCAATCAGCTTCTTACTCTGAGCAATGGAGCCCGACATAAAACACACTTTCTGCCAAACACACAACAGTTTGCTTTCTGTCATTTTTAATTCAACATTGCGTAGACATGTGTTTACATTCCTACCAACTGATTGTGAACTGACTCTGTTTTATGTCCGCAGCACCTTGTGCTATTTTTAGCTCAGGGAAAGAAGGGGCTTCATCAGGCTAACAGCGCTGCACCTGAAAGTCTGTACAGTTCTCCCAGGAGCTGCACCCTTGGTAAGCAGAGTGAGGTACAGCATGTAATATTAGGTTCTGGGTAAGATTAGGTTCTATGTAATATCACTTCTATGTAATATTAGTTTTATGTAATATCAGTTCTATGTAATAGTAGGTTGTGTGTAATGTTAGGTTCTGTGTAATGTTAGGTTCTGTGTAATAGTAGGTTCTGTGTAATAGTAGGTTGTGTGTAATGTTAGGTTCTGTGTAATAGTAGGTTCTGTGTAATAGTAGGTTCTGTGTAATGTTAGATTCTGTGTAATAGTAGGTTCTGTGTAATGTTAGGTTCTGTGTAATAGTAGGTTCTGTGTAATAGTAGGTTCTGTGTAATGTTAGATTCTGTGTAATAGTAGGTTCTGTGTAATGTTAGGTTCTGTGTAATAGTAGGTTCTGTGTAATAGTAGGTTCTGTGTAATAGTAGGTTCTGTGTAATGGTAGGTTCTGTGTAATAGTTGGTAATAGTGTACTACTGTAATACTAATAATACCATAAGGATGTTTGTTTTTTATAACTTCACCTACAAATTTTGCTTATTTGGTCATGAATATTTACTGTTAAAGAGAAATACTTGGTTAATACTTCGTCAATGTTGTCGGGCTTTGATGGAACTGCTTATTAAAAGGGACTTTATCCTATCCTCACGAAGGAAGTACAAGTATGGTAGTCATTTGACTCATTTTTTCACAACCTTTATCAACAACAAAAAAAACACTACACACATCTAAACATTGCCAATGGCCCCACAGCTGTGACCATGGGAGAAGAGAGCATACAACTCCGTCTGAGGCAGACAGGATATGACATGAAAAGGTTACGCAGGCTTTGAGGCAGGCAGGCGGAGTTCAGTTCCTGAGCTTACTGCCAGAAGCGGTTTGTGTTATTAGGAAAAAAACATGACTACAGATGTCTAAACAATGACTCAAGGAAAACTCAAGTGGACATTGGAAGGATTTTACTGGAACACTGGTTGAAAACGTTGAGAGCTGAGTGTCTGTATAGCCGGACTGGATGAGATGATGAATGTCCACAGATGATTTACAGATTAATTGAGCTTAATGTGTGACCACAGTGTGGTTCACCATGGGAAAAGCCCCACCAGTACGCTTGTGCACAGTCTCATAGCCGCAAGCTGGGTACAGCTAAAGAGTTTATCAAAGAGCCGCGCAGCCCTGGTACCAGTGGCAATTATGTTCACATTTAGCCCGCAATATCTTTAAAGGTCCTTATATAAAAAACATGACTGGACGTGTGTGTGTGTTTGGGGGGGGGTCTAATTGTTGGGGACTGCCAATGGTCACGTCGCTGAGGATGCAGCACTGATTCCTGAGTGGCCACAATCTAAAAATGACTTCCCCAGCTGCTAGATAACAGCTCACCCTTGCTCCCAGTAATGTTTTTCTCCAAACACTGCAGACACTTTGGCTACGCTAACAAAAACTGATACTGTTGCTAGTTGGAAAACAAGTTTATCAGAGGGTGTGTCTATCATATGCCTGCAGTAAGGTCACGCTCTCACACTATCGGCGACTTTGCAATCAATCTAAAACACAAATAGGACGATTGAGGTGATAGCAGCACAGCAGAGATCATTTGAAGTGAAAGTGTTTTACTTCTTTGCTGGAGCTTGTTTCTCAATTCAGGAATGTACACACACACAACTTTACATGAATGGATTATTCGGTTACACAAGGTGGCCTTGTTAGAGAAGATCTCATTCACCACGAGAGATAGGATTGATCGGCATGTGATCAAATGGGGAGGGTTTTTGAACTTGTAACACAATGTGCTAATGGGAGAGCATGCAGGACGATTATGACTATTTTTGAAATGCAATAAAAGGTAAATGAGAATTTCTTATTTAACACTGAAAGACAGATTTATGGAAAGAAGGATATGTGTATGCAGCTTTGTGGACATGTGTACTAGATGTGTCTAAATCTGTATGAACATTTGTTTAAGTTTGTACATGTAATACATGTAGAGTAGCTAAGTATGGGCATATGCATACATAGGGAACTAATTCAAAGTACAGCCGAAGATGGCATGAGTTTTGTAGCTATTTGGTCATAAAACCAAAGTATTGGAAAAACTAAAGATGTTCACCTGCTGATGGTGCTAGATGAAATTTTAAGAAGTCCCCAGAGCTAATACAAAACAACCTGAGTGGGGGGGGGGGGGGGGCATTAATGTCTGTACCAAGTGTCTTGGCCTCTCCAACAGTTGTTGAGATGGATTTAGTCTGGACCAACGTGGTGGACCGACCGCCATCCCTAGAGACACGCTGCTGGAAAGGCCAAAACGTTTGCTTGTTTTCTTATTGTACATGGCTTTACGTCCTAGTTACTAGCTGCATATTTATGCTAGAATATTCATGTTTCTCATTATCTGGATATAAAGCTATATCTAAGATTATAAGCAGTATGACTGAGCTGAGTATGAGATTGATTCATTTGAATATTACACTTAATTAAGAAAGAAATAGTGCTTAACACTTGCACAACTCCTCCGACATTTATTTTTTTAATGCAACAATACAGACACTGATCTGGGAAGTTCAACATGTCCAATTTGTGATTAAATTCCTCCTTGCTAATTGAGTAAGCCAAAAACAATGACTAAAGGGTTTTAAGTTGATGGCACGGTATCTTTGCTGAATTATTTTTCTGAATACGTAATCTTTTTACATGCACTCTCATGCAGAACTTCCATATTATAAGATAATGAAACAATCACAGTGTTTATTTAAGGGCTTATTTGTCTTTCTTAAACAAAAAAGGTCTATGGAATCTCACCTGCTGTGAAAGCTCTGTGAAACTGAAAGATGTCCTCTCCTCGGAGCTCTTCAGCAATTTGACCGATTTTCTGCCTGACTGCATCCAGTTTCACGTCTGCTTCATTCAAAATATCCTCTGCATTTGGTACACTTCCAATCCAGAGAATAAAACAGAATGAAATTTTGAAATGCAAGACAAACATTACTTTAAAATCCTCTTTAAAACACAAGTTACACTGGGTTATTCCAATGCTTTTGGACAGTCCTTATGTACCAACACAAACAGCTGTTTCCAGAAACTGGAACACAGCTTTCTTTAAGTTTAATTGAAACTAAAGCCACTGTAATATCTGTAAAATATATTCCATCCATCCATCTCTGTCCGCTTATCAGGTATTGTGTTGCGGGGGAGCAGCTCTAGGAAGGGACCCCAAACTTCCCGAGCCCCATTAACCAGCTCCGACTGGGGGATCCCGAGGCGTTCCCAGGCCAGGTTGGAGATATAATCTCTCCACCTAGTCCTGGGTCTTCCCCGAGGCCTCCTCCCAGCTGGACCTGCCTGGAACACCTCCCTTGGGAGGCGTCAGGAGGGTCACTCTATCTCCCTTTCTGTGTTTTTTTTATATATATATATATATATATATATATATATATATATATATATATATATATATTACTTTTCCCAAACTAAACTGCAACAATTAGCATGTCTTGTAACAGTAGTATATACCTGGTCACTCTATGTAAAAGAAAAATAGTCCTCTTGCTTTCGATGGTGACGTCTCGACTGATCTTGACAAGACGCTCATATTTGTCGTGTTTGGTGTCAAGCTCCTGTTGGAAAACTTAAAAGACAGAAACAAAACGTTAAGTTTAAGTACTGATGTCTGAACTCACAGGAAATACAGCAAATGTGTGGGGGGAAACTGCAATCAAAATGCTGGCAATGCAGTCACCTTTGAAAGCAGCAATGACAGGTGAGGATGGATCGCCACTCGCATCACGGTCCTGCACTGCATCAGCATTTCTCTGGGGACATCCTTCACCTGACATGAGGCAAAAGTCAGGTAATACAGCAGTTTGGGTTCATTAGCATTCAACTGGCATGGTCAAAGCAAAGAGGCACTCCAGCGACTTTGCACATGTAGATCAGATAAGTCATTTTCAGTCATTTTGGCTTTTGCTGAAGATGTTATTATTTAATATGAAGTCTGTGTTCCAAACTGAGGGTATGGAGTTTGAAACACATCAGTGTGTATAACTCATGAGGGACTAACAAAAGACGCCATAGTTATGTTGTGGGAATTGTAAGATGTAGCATTTTTTTGGGCTTGATCCATTTTTGGGACTAAAACTCAGGATACTTTGGCCTCTGCTGGATTGATTTTGACCATTGTTTTTTTAAACCCGTTTTCTCCCAAGCGTGAACATGAACTTTGAACTTCTAAACGATTATCCCATTACAGATGTTTTTATCTGCGACAATTTTGACAATAGATTCATTGTTTATGGCAGTTTTAAATAATAATACACAAAATGACTGGTTTCAGCATGGTTATAAATAAACCGTTTTTACCTATGGGTTCCAGCTTATCCAATAGTATATCTGCCACTTTTCTTAGTTTTCTATGACAGTTAACCCTTGTGTTGTCTTCCCGTCAAAATTGCAAATTAACACTTTTGTTGATGCCTTTTATCAGTTTTCTTTACATTTTTCTTACGTTTTTGTCCCTTTTTTCAACACTTTTGATGCTTTTTTTTTCAATGTTTGTTACTTTTTTGCCGTTTTCAACACTACGTAACACTAACTTATTAACTTTAGTTTTACAGTTATTTTTGGAATTTATGGTCAATAAAACTTATTTATAGGAAATTCTACATAATGTTTGAGTTAGAAAAGCAGAAATTAGGAATTATTTAGACTAAAATTACAGGAATGTGTGTTGATGGATAATCACAGACACGAATATGTCAACTTTTACTCAATAATATTTCAAAAACACTGAAAACACTGAAATGAAAGAAAGTAGAGATATGTACTTGCCAAAGAGCGTTGTGTAGAATCAATCATGTTATTTTTGGTAGTTAAAAAAAAAACATTGATATAGGAAAACGGGTCAATTTGACCCGAGGACAACAGGAGGGTTAAGTGACTTGCCTTGGGTTTTGGACTCCTGGCCAGACATAGCGAGCTATTTGAAGACATAGCTCTGGGTTTCTGACATTTCCATTCAAGTCTTACATTTTGTATACCAACTTATTAATTAGCTAAACGAGACATTAATTCACCATTAAATGAAAATAATTGATAGTTGGGTTATAGCTGTCGTTGCTAGGACCACCACTTCTGCTACTAATAAATGACTTAACTTGAGCTAACGTTGCAGTCATCTTGGCAAACAAGCCCTTTAGACATCTATGTACAAACCCTTTCACTGCAGTCTTAATTAACGTGAGCATACCGCATGTTATGTTAGCTTGATATTTACAGGCATTACACACCACGCTACTGAGGACAACAGCCAACAGGAACGTTACAACTTGCTTAATAACGTTGTTATTCTTAGTTAAGTCTCAGACTCTGGACTTACCTTCTCGCCTATTCATGCCTTCAGTGTTGAAATGTCTACTTTTAATAAATGTAACTATTGTATGCTCGGTTAGGGTTGTAGCTAGCTAGCTAGCTAGCTATATAAACTGATTTAGCTCGCCTCTGAAGGTGCTGCCGACCAACTGTAACAAGGCAGAATACTTTAGATCTATCATGGATTATCTAGGTCACCACACAAAACAGCTCCGCTTACACATACAAGTTACCATCTCTGACCAATAATAAGCACACTGAATAAAGTATCAACTCCCTGCGATGCGAAATAAATCGTGTTTATTATTTTTAATGACAGGCATCCATACGGTCCACATAATTCGCGGGGCTTTTGCGCTATTTACACGCGTAGCAGGAAATGAAAAGTGCATTATAGGAGATGTAGTTTTATTTATATATTTTAAAAAGCCACTGCAACAAACAAAAAACAATATGTACATACTGTTGATGTATACCTGTGGTCATAAAATGAAAAAATAACAACCGAGCGAGAGATATCAATAACAAAATAAAGGAAATCACAGGACAGAGATAAATAATAGTGAAATAAAAAAGAAGAAAAACACAAGTGGGCAGTCAGGAATTCGGGTAGGCTACATAGATATCCATACAGGTGTAGGGCTTTCGAATTTTCAAAAAATATTTTTTTATATAGTATTATTTTTTCTTTAAATATCCAGCAAGCTGTTTAGTTGTTTTTTTTAATTATGGGAAATGTAGTAACATAACATAATGTTGCATTGCGTTTATTAAAACATTTGATTGATTTGTTTATTTGATTTGTTTATTTATATAATTAAAAACTGATAATAACTTATTTTTAATTAATATTTTTATCAAGCATTTAGTGCCATGCATGATTGGCTGTTGCAGACTACTAGCTCTACTAATTAAAGTCATGTTTATGTATGTATTCAATGTGGAGTGAGAGGCCCACCCTTGCAGCCAAAATACTTTCTGTTTCGAGTACAAAATCCAAATTGAGCTACAAGACATTTCCGACTGCCCCCCTAGAATGGCCTGTGTCATTTGTTGCTATTAAAGTAGCTCCAGTATGTTTCATCCAACCTTTCTTGATCAGATTACCCGCTCCTCTCCTGTAACCCCTCCTCCTGGGACTCCTGCAGACTGTGTACGTGCCACACGAGTGGTACCAACTTTAGCTCGCGCTTTGCCGCCGCACAGCCCACCCCTGCATTTCAAACACCGATTTCATTTATTTGATGAGTGGTAGACCCTATCAATGTATAAAATGATATATCCATCTTAATATAAATTTGTGTTTCAGGAAAAACAATTAAAAATGTGTTACAACATGCATTCCGATAGTCGATTTTAAGTCCCTCTCAACCGCAATCATGAGCCTCATTACCGTCTACCAACTCATTAATCAGTCCATCACAACACCAGCAACATCTTTATGCAAAATATTCTTTTGTTGTGTGATAGGAATTTCACACATGCAAGCCAGGAATGAGGGCAAACCCACTGATGATGACGTTGACTGATGATGCCTTCAAGTGCTACCTTCAAACTCTCTTACATTCGAGTTTTCAAACTGCGGGTTTCCTAATGCCTCAGTTATTCATTGATTATATCAACTGTTCTCGTAAAGGGCTGATTTATTAATCAAGCTGCTGGGAATGACTTCGTGCTACTGCAGGAATTAAAGGTGTATCACACATGTCAGTGATGCTCTAAGCAAAAACTGTAATACAGTAGGCTACATTACTTGCTGCAGACACTCTTTACAGATTCACAATGCTTTCCCCCCCAAAAACATCCTTCCAGCACATATCCATGATCCTGTAAATAAAAGTGCTTCCTTTAATTCGCCATCTTGGTGTGTTAAAGATGGGCCGCCTCTAGCTCTACACAGACACACAAGGACGTACTGTATGTTTTGTAATATGTAGGGTTACAAAATCACTCTGTTTCCATTTTATTAACCTATATAGAATAAAGTGGTGGTTTAACAATACAAACCCTTTACTTAAGTAAAATAAGCAATCCCAAATATACTTAATTACAAGTAAAAGTGCTGCATTCAAAAGTTTACTTAAGTAGGCTATAAGTACAGATGTATTAGGCCCTATCAGCAAACTAATATATAAAAAAATAAAAGTATCATCATGCAAGATATTCAAGTGTTCAATATTGTGATTTTATGTAGACTATAATGTTTAATTTTATTGGATAAATGCATAACAGTGTAAGCAGCATTGTAGGCTGCAAAGTAGCCTAGGAAGAAAGCTAGAAGGTGGAGCTAATTTATATATTTTAAACTGTTGGGCAGTTTAATCAGCAATTTATCAGAATATATATGGTTATAACGTATTAAATTAAAATGCTCAAGAAAAGTAGCCTACAAATACCTTCCATTTGTAGTCCACTGAGTAAATGGACTTTGCTCCACTGCTTATCTGATCTGACCACCTGGTGACCTGGTGCAACCAAAACAACCTTGAGCTCAATGCTCTAAAGACATTGGAGATGGTTGTGGACGTCAAGAAGAACCCAGCCTCACCTGCCCCCATCACCCTCTGTGGCTCCACAATTGACACTGTGGAGTCTTTCCTGGGAACTATCATCTCCCAGGACCTCAAGTGGGAGCTGAACATCAGCTCCCTCATCAAGAAAGCACAACCGAGGATGTATGTCTTGCGGCAGCTGAAGAAATTCAACCTGCTAAAGACAGTGATGGTGCACATCTACACAGCCCTCATTGAGTCCATCCTCCCATCCTCCATCACCATCTGGTACGCTGCTGCCACTGCCAAGGACAAGGGCAGACTGCAGCGTGTCATTCGGTCTGCAGGGAAGGCAACTGGCTGCAATCTGCCGCCACTCTAGGACCTACAGCTCTGGAAAAAATTAAGAGTCCTTTATTTGTCTTAAATCAGTATCTCTACACGTATGGCAGCCATTCCACTCCAGTGGCTGTTAAATTCCAACACAAGCACACCTCATTCTCCTTAAAGAGGTGCTGATTAAGTGATCACCTGAGCCAAATCTTATTTAACGAGGAAAAGTATAAAAGCCACTGCTGTGGTCATCACTATCCTCTTGCAATAGGGCCTGCTGGATGGCAAAAACAGGCTACTAGTACCACACAAGTCTAAACAAAAAAAGGAACAATTGACCATGCCAAAAGACTTATAAAGAAAAGTTTTGAGTGATGAAAAGAAGGGTTCAATTCTGGCTTTACTGGCACAAAGGTACAGTGAGCGTCAGGTTGCTTCCATCCTTAACATTTCAAAGATGGCAGTTCATAAGAACAAGGTCAAGCAACAGACATTGGGGACAACAAAGCTACAGACTGGAAGAGGGCGAAAACGATTGTTCACTGACCGGGATGACCGCCAACACATTCGCATGTCACTCAAAAACCGTACGATGACATCAAGTGATTTACAAAAAGAATGGCAAACAGCAACTGGGCTGAAGTGCACAGCAAGGACTGTGCAAAACAGGCTCCTAGAAGCAGGGCTGAAGTCGTGCAAAGCCAGAAAAAAGCCCTTCATCAATGAGAAGCAAAGACAAACCAGGCTAAAGTTTGCAAAAGACCATAAGGATTGGACCCTAAAGGACTGGAGTAAGGTCATCTTCTCTGATGAGTCAAATTTTCAGCTTTGCCCAACACCTGGTCGTCTAATGGTTAGATGGAGACCTGGAGAGGCCTACAAGCCAGTGTCTGGCCCCCACTTTTTAAATTTGGTGGAGGATCAGTGATGATCTGGGGGTGCTTCAGTAAGGCTGGAATTGGGCAGATTTGTCTTTGTGAAGGACGAATGAATCAAGCATTGTACAAGGTTATCCTGGAAGAAAACCTGATTCCCTCTGCTCTGACAATGTTCCCCAACTCTCAGGATTGTTTTTTCCAGCAGGACAACGCTCCATGCCACACAGCCAGGTCAATCAAGGTGTGGATGGAGGACCACCAGATCAAGACCCTGTCATGGCCAGCCCAATCTCCAGACCTGAACCCCATTGAAAACCTCTGGAATTTGATCAAGAGGAAGATGGATGGTCACAAGCCATCCAATAAAGCTGAGCTGCTTGAATTTTTGTGCCAGGAGTGGCATAACATCACCCAACAGCAATGTGAAAGACTGGTGGAGAGCATGCCAAGATGCATGAAAGCTGTAATTAAAAATCAAGGTTATTCCACCAAGTATTGATTTTTGAACTCTTTTTAAGTTAAAATATTAGTATTGTGTTGTTTAAGAATGAATGTGACCTTGTTTTTAGGTCTGAAAACAATGCTTATTTTGTTGTTATTTTGACAAGTTGTCATTTTCTTAAAATACATAATCTGAATAACAACATTTTTATTTAGAATTTGAAGAAATGTTGTCAAAACATTTGTAGAATAAAACAAACATGTTTATTGTAATCAAACACATGCCTATAAATAGTAAAACCAGAAAAACTGATAATAATGCAGTGGTCTCTTAATTTTGTCCAGAGCTGTATATGCCACCAGGACTCTGAAGCATGCTTGTAAGATTGTGGCTGACCCCTCCCACCCTGGGCACAAACTCTTTGAGCCACTCCCCTCTGGTAGGAGGCTGAGGTCCATTAAGGCATTCCTTTTTACTGTTTTTACTTATTTTACTATTATTTATTTACATTTATTTTTTATCTTATTAATACATACTGTGTGTGTATATGTTTATACTTATATTGTTTACATTCTCTTTATCCTTCTTATAGTTAGAGAATGTGTGACATGCACTAACACCATAAAAAATTCCTTGTATGTTTAAGAAACGTACTTGGCAATAAAGCCCTTTCTGATTCTGATTATATCAGTGAACATGATTATAGAGAATAATCACTAAGGCTGCACGACTGGAGCCAACGAGTCTAGTCAAGATGACTTTTCTATTGATTGATCAGAGGCGGACGTTATCATACATGGACAAGGACATGCTCCCTGATTAAATGCTTCCACGTGTTTTGAGTCATTTTATGAACTGTCATTTGTCCGACAGCCTGCAAAGGCAGCGCAAGGGGGGCGTTGCTTGAGTGTGGACGTCAGAGCAAGCTGGACCACAGACAGGCTGAGCACACATTGAGCGGCGCCATGCACCACTACCCTCGGACCGACAGCTAGCCAGTCGAGATGCCTCCTGAACGCCTCTACCCAACACGAAATGGTCGGTCCAAGGCGCATGATTTTGGATTATTCCACTGACACAAGATATGTAGAGGGAGTAAGTGTGAAAAAATGGCGAGGTTTTGAGTCTTACTTTTCCGTCTCGCTCGGTGTAGCGTGGCAGAGGCAGTGGATCGTTTCCAAAGTTGTCGGTTAGCAGGGCGCGTGTGAAGGATCTGAATTAAAGGCGCAGTGCCGCCGTTGTAGGCGTAAACATGGAGAAGCTGCAGAGCGATTTGGACCGAGACCGACAGTACTGTGAACTTTGTGGGAAAATGGAGAACCTCCTCAAGTGTGGTAGGTGCCGGAGCTTCTTCTACTGCAGCAAGGAGCACCAGAAACAGGACTGGAAGAAACACAAGCTAATTTGTAAGGAGATGGACAAGGCGCAGCTTTCCAAACAGAAGCCCGAGCAGTCTCCGCAGTCGGGGGACGACAAGGCACCGGAGAAATACCGGGAAAAGATAAGCCCCGAGCAGGCGGACGCTGCATCTTTCCCACAAACCACAAACACAGGAGCACCTGGAGACGGTGACGGACTGGGAGAGGAGGGGTCCAACAGCACCGTCACACCTAACGGACAAACCAGCGCATCCCCTCAGAAACTTGCCATGGAATACATAGTCCCGTGTATGAACAAGCACGGCATCTGTGTGGTGGACAACTTTTTAGGAGCAGAGACTGGGCTAGGCATTTTGGATAATGTTTTAGCCCTGCACAAGACGGGCAAGTTCACAGACGGACAGTTGGTCAGTCAAAAAAGCGACTCCACCAAAGACATCCGAGGGGACAAAATCACGTGGATAGAGGGGAGGGAGGCCGGCAGCGAGAAGATCCGCTTTCTAATGAGTCGTATGGACGATCTGATTAGACACTGTAATGGGAAACTGGGAAACTACACAATAAATGGAAGGACAAAAGTAAGTATCGCAGCAGGTGGAAACACATAACACACAGTTGTTGTCCGTCAGGAGCCAGAGCCCTGCTGGTCTGCTGAATTATACCTGTGACACCACAAGGTAGGTTACAAAACCAGCAGTACTCTGGCTCCATAAGACTAAATAAAGTCATTTGTGCTAGGGCTGGGCGATATGGAGAAAATCAAATATCACGATATTTGTATACAAATACTTCAATCGATCATACCGCAACGATATTGTAGTGTTGACTGTTAGTGCTTTCACAACATATTTACACAATGAGATTTTTGATAAATAATCATCAGTAATGTGGATATAATGACTAATTGGGTAAAGGCAAATAATAGAACAGTCTGGTAAGTTCAGAAAATTATGTAACTTTACTGTAATGCCGCCTTTAAACCAGGAAAAGACACCACTTATGCTATATTATGATGTGACGATATCCAAAATTAAAGACAATATCTAGTCTCTTATCACAATATCGATGTAATATTGATGTATTGCCCAGCTCTAAGTTGTGCATGTGTCTGCCTGTGTTACACGGTTGAATCACAGTAAGGGTGGTCAAACCTGGAGCTTTCAGACATATCCATTCGGTCATCAAGGCACAACAAAGATACTTTCAATATCTTGGCCCTTCCTTTATTAGACCTGACCGACTAAGTGTAAAAGGTTGCTGAGTCCTCTGTAACTCCAGGACAAATCGTGGCTAATGCCCTGAGTCAGAAAGGTGGGTCATTTATTTTATTAATACACCAGACTGCTGAAATCTTACTTTATTGTTAAATAAATTTGCACAACATTACAAATACCTACAACACCAGAAGGTTGACTAAGCCGGTTGTGATAAAGAACATTCTGATAGGTTACTGTGAAGCTGCAGTAGTCACATAAAGTATAACATCAGTCCAAAATCCAATGCAAACAAGTAGTGCTCCTAGTCCTTCACACGCAAACACACACACACACACACACACACACACACACACACTTCAAGTGAATCATTGCTTGAGAAAATGTTTAATCTAAACCAATATTTGTATACCCATGATCACAATAGGATATTCCTGAATGCATATTACAATTGTAATACACATTACAATTTAGGCTTTTTTTGATGACAAATGATTAATCATCAAAGTATTTGCAGATTAGTTTTGATGATTGAATAATTAATTGGTGGTTCTGCTCTACATGGCTGTTGGATCACACTGCATTAGTTTTAGCAACTATAGGTTATGTGCATAATAAACAAGCGGGTAAGACTGTAAAACACGTTGCGCATAGTCTCCATTTCATACAGCTCTAATAGACGTGCTGCTGCTGAATGCACACACAAAAACAAGGACGACATCCTGCTCGCACTTTGTTTTGTGCATATTACATTCATGATTGAATTCTTATTATAGTAAAATAACAGCATGCACGTGAAGGAGCCTCAGCCATTTTGCAAACAGTGGGATGATGGTGACCATGCCAGGCAGTATGAAGTGAACTATCTGCAGGGACACTGTTCTTTAGCTGACTGCCACCCCTGACCTCGCTGTAGAGAGGTGGCAAACAAAGTGCTGCAGTTCAGTATCACGCAGACACACAGTAGGTTAGACAGAGCATTCCTATGCTATGGAAGATTTGCATGTCTCAAGGTTTGCTGTGCGGGGGAGAGGAACCCGTGGGCAGTTTCTGTTTCACTGACAGCTTTTCTAAGAAGATGGCGTGATGAGTAGTCTCGTTGTCAGGCTGAGGCAGTGAGCAGAATGTGTACTTTTAAAACACTCTGGTAGTCATTTCTAGTCTTTTCTAACCGATGTGTGCTGCGTTTTTTTAAAAAAATCAGCCTGCGTCAACCCAGAGCAATGTAAACCTTGCTCCAGCTCAACCGTTTCCGGATTGTTCTGACGGATGTCCCTCACCTTCCACTTTTTAAATTTTTTTATATTTTAGTAAAATTCTCGCCATACACGAGCAACGTCTCAGTGGTAGAGCGGTTGCCTGCCAGTCGGAAGGTCGGTGGATCAATTCCCTGGCCCTGAAGTCCCATGTTGAGGGGCAAGACACTGAACCCCCGATGCTGTGCATCGGAGTGTAAACTGGACTTAGAGGTTTATGCCTCGACCCAGAGATCTAGGGTTCGAATCCGAAGTGTGACGATTTCCTGCATGTCTTCCCCCTCTCTCACCTTTCTCACCCAACTGTCCTGTTAAAAATTAAAGGGCGGAAAAGCCCAAAAAATATGCGTGTGATGAGCATTATAATTCCACAGCTCGCCAACCTACACACACATGTACAAGGCACTGTACTTGCATTTGGCACTTAGTGCCGCCCCAGACGATTGTGATTGGTTTAAAGAAATGCCAATAAACCAGAGGACTTTTTCTCCTATCCAGGAATGTTGTGTGGTCTAGCCAGACCTTCACCTGCTGTGCTGTGGAGGTAGGACTGGCAATGTAAGACTGGGTTGCGTGTGACCCGCGACTCTTTTAACTCGATATGTTCACCATGACCTAATGGAATGAGACAGACTCAGGAGGAGATGAGCTGCTCTCAGCCTCCCCCTCTCCTTGGAGGGGGGGGATATACTCTGAAGTAGACTGTCACTATGGCACTACTTCATTGAATAGAAGTTTGGCTGAATTCTCCATCCAGTGCTCTTTTTAGAAATGCAAACACCTAGATCAATGCAGTCTAATACAACAGCCCTCCGATAAATCCTACCTTCTTGTAGTGTATAATGTTAATATTTTTTGTAGACACTGTTTTAGAAAGGTGTTACAGTAAATCAACTTTATGGTCATTTTCAGCGCTGTAGTTTGTGAGGTGTGTCTGTTGTAGTATTTGTCTAACCCATGTGTATCAATATGGGTTGACTAAATATTAGAAACATCTCTGTGTGATGCAATACAAGTCAACAGCTCCACAAACTACAGCAGTGTTTCCCAGACATAGGCTCTACATGGACGCCCAGGTAGATAAAATCCGAGATATTTTTTTTCCCCAATCAGCGATGTACTTTTTACAGGGCAGGACCAGTGGCCTCCTGCCCCTCTCCCTCGTGAAGTCGCGCTCCGCCTGCATGCCACACAGCTCCAACGCTCCACTCAGATGCTATAGTTTGCAGTATCTTGCTGCTGGTGTAAAAAACGCCGCAGCCAACTCCCTGACCGTCGTTTATTAGAGTCTGGTTGTTACCCCTCTCCGCGGCAGTATGTTCCAGTCCATATCTTTTAAAATGGACTTAACTGGAGCTGACCAGAGCTAACCGAGCCTTCAGTTCTCCGTACCCCTCTTGTCCATGAACTGTAGTTATGACCTCAAGACCCAATAAAACACGTCATTTTATTGAGTTGGCTGTAAAAGTTCTAAACTGCAATTTAGAGTTGTTTGAATAACCGAAATCGGTTGAGATAAGATCTAAATTACCTTAAACAGCGTGTTTAGACCCCCAAAACACTTTAAAAAACAATGATCCATAAAAAAAACAAAATTAACAACAATTAACCTTTAACAGAAGTAGTAGTAGGAGGAGACAGGATTGAGATTTATAATATCACTGTATGGATCATAATATAGTTTTGGGTAATCACATATTTTATCTGCTTAACCGTAACATTTGACAAATCAACCAGATTTAAATAACGAAGCACATCAAAGGCTAAGCTATATCTGTCCCTGTATCGTCTTTTAGCCTGATTTGTTTAATATGTAAATAGTTATTTCTTTGTAAATTATCTGTTAATGTTGTAGTCATTGTTTTCAATAAATAGTTCATAAACCTTTTGTTTGACTAGTTTATTACTGAAGCCAGTCATCACAAGCCGTGACTCACATCCTGCCCACCCCCCACCTCAGGGATTTAAGTGTTTTAAGTGTCCTTCTACAATCTAACCCTATAACTCAAGTTCTCTTTTATTTTATAAGAATTTCAAATGTTTACTTTGGCAACACTGGCAGTTTTGAAGATAGCCATTGTTTAGACCTTCACACGTCCAAGTCCGGATAGAGAGTTTTAAATTCATACCCTAAGGATTAGGGTTAGGATTAGCACATGAACAACGATACTCCTAAACTAATCTCTCACACGGTTCTCACTGTTTTATATTTATCACCTTTACTTATGTTCTGCTATCACAGTGCTTGACATTTAAGGAAGCTGGCAGTGAAAGTACACACATTGGATTGAAGCCTGTGGCCTTTGCTTGCTAAAGGTACTAGGTTTTCTGTGCCGGCACAGAGCTCTGATCGTCGTACGCTGTTATTTTTAGGCTGCTCCTCCTGTCCAGTTGCGTTTATCCCTGCCTGGTCCTTAGTAGACCTATAAACGTTTTTCAGAAAGCCCATTATTTCGGTCAGTGGTCCGGTTGTAGAGTAGAGCCACGCTGCGGGCCATTGAGTCAAGCTGTTAAGAACTTGACTTCCTTACCTACTGCCCTAGTTGCCTTGGCAAACACGCCTGGACTGTGACCAGGAAAAATCAGCATGACTTGCACAAATGGAGGGCCACTAGTATCAATGGCTCAAAGGGATACAAAACAATGTAAGCACAGTTCGCATTGGGAAAGATAGAGGGAAAAGATTTTGCCCAAATAGTTATTTAATGTCATTGTTTTCATTTCCCCTTTTCACTTGATAACATTGTGGGAAGTCAACAGGCAGCAGGACATGTTTGTTTCTCTGCAGCTCCAGCATGTTGAATGCTGGCTGATGCCATTCCAGCATTATGAAGAAGTTTGTAGCAGTAACACTATTGTCCTGTCACTGACTCGCTGTTCTCTGCTCAATGTTACTATGTCCAGTATGTTCCAATTGTAGCTTACTAACTACTTTCTTTATTACATGTGAGAGAAAAAAAACAATATGTATATAAATATCTCTCATAAAATGTTTTTTTACTATCAGTGTGATAACCTTTTCTCTCAAACTTTTTTCTCGCAAAAAATAAAGAAACAATTCTAGCTCCATAAGGCTGCATTATAACAATTTAACACCTACTGTATGTACAAAGCAGTTATGTTGTTGTACATGAAACATAATAACTCTAACTAGCATGCCATTTTGTTGCTCAGTATAGAGTTGAAATACTGGATTAGATATACTATACTATATATAGTCTGGTCCTCCGAGGACTGGACTGCTAATTATACAATGGAGTCTAGGGATGTTAATGATGAACAGTTAACCGACAATAATAATTTAGACCGATTTAATACTCCGTTAAACAGTTAACAACAATATCATTAGCAAAAAAAGAGCCAAAACGATAATTTGATAAGCAGATTAATCAATAATGGAAATAATCACAGCCCTAAATACAACAGAGGTATGTGCAATGGATTGAAACGTAATTTCCCTTGCAAGATTAAAAAATGATAAATTATTAAAAGCTATGCAATTATATATTACAATAGCAAGATGTTTTGGATATTTCATTAACATAAATAAATGAAATACCAACGCAGGACTGTCTTTGGTTAATTCAGTGAATTAAATACCTGACAAATAAAGGCCTTTTATCACATTTGAAGAAAAATATTCGTAATCCTTTATTGCCATGAAACAGCCCTGCACTAATTTGCAACATTACCCGCGATGGCCTTGTTACTGGGGCGGCTGTGGCTTTAATCACAACGCTGACTAAGCTAGACACTGAACACTAAACCCCAAGTTGCATGGCAGCGCCCTGCATGGCAAACCCTGCCACCATAACCACAAGACGCTATATAAATGAAGTCTATTTAGCATTTACCGGTATCGCAAAATCGCTATTGTCTGATGGTATACAAGTACAGTATACTGTCCAGTCCCTCCAGGATTTTGTGTCCTTTTTTTATTGTTGCTGCCCAAAATGCCTGATTTTGAGAAAAAAAATGTAAAAAAAGAATTGCAGGGCAGCCCCGTCCGTTGCAGAGAGTTGACAGGAAACCGCAGGAGATTTCAGCGACTTAAGAGTGAAAAATCATCACGGCGTACATTGTTAAAATGTTAACAGGTTGGCAGCACGGTCAGAAATGTCTTCCGCTGTACGTTTTATTGGTAAATGTGAGATGTTCACACGTCTCGTCTTCATATCAGAAACAAGGAAATAAATTGGTCGAATTTGCGTGAATCGTTGTGATTGGACATCGCAAATTCCTGGAGGAGCTAGCCACATCTCTCATTTTCAGTGAAAACTGCTGACAGATGCTGTTCAACCTAAACAGGATAAATCTGGAAACAATATGTCCCCCCCCCCCCCCCCCCCCCCCCCGAATTGATAATGACAAACTGAGTTTTTATATTTTTGCATGTTGAGTTATTTGTCACGTCATTTGTGTCATAATGTCACAGAGTGACTGTGGACATGTTGCTTTCATAAGGAAGTTGACCGTTGACCTACATCTTAAATCTCTATAGAGTGAGTAGGCGTGGGGAAGTCATGTGGTGGTGTTGTTGGAGCCAGTTTATACATTATGCTATAGGCTGTGCAAGCCGCTCCTTCCTTCCGCCTACAGTACCTGCATGCCACCTTTTTCCTGCTTATTGTTTAACCATCACACAGTTAACAAATGTAATCGTTTGGGAGTTAGTCAGAGCACAGGCTCACTTATCATCCATGATCAAGTGGGAGTTCCCATGCTACCAGGCCTTTCTTAAAGTCGGTTTGTAACCATCTCTGGGTTTGTAATGATGCTCATAATACCTTTTTGTTATAATCTAATTCAGTGGTTCTTAATCTTTTCTCGAGCCCCCCAAATAGCACCTAAATAGCTGGGCTAGCAAGAGGTTTAATGATTTTTGGTGTCTAAATATTTGGGCATATAATTACTGTAAGTCACACAGTTAAGCAAGTGGGCATTTGGGCTGTGAATTGGTGAAATGAGTATGGCTAAATTTAGGAGTGTGTGTAGGTGGAAATTATCTTGCGACTCTTGGATGAGAACAACTGATCTAATCTTGTATGTGTGACATACCAGAGAGATAAATAAAAACACAAATTTGCCTCAGGGGGCTTTGCAATCCTGTACAGCTTACAAAATTCTCCGTCTTTTTCAACCCCACTTCGGATAAGTAAAAAACTCCCCAAGCACATCCATGCTACTATGCCGTGACTGTCTAAGGAGCACCGGGCCGTGATCCAAGTTGGGCTTTGATAAAGAGGTCTTCTGTTTTTGATTGCAGCTGTGAAGTTGAAGACTGAAGGAGTTATTGTGAGTGGAGCATCAAAATAATTGTGCATTTAAAATTTATAAAGTGATTAGAATGGTTGAAAGGTACAATACGTAACATTTCTGCATTAATGGTCTAAAAATGACTATACCTTGGTTATATACAGTATTTTGTTGAGTTGTATGCTTACACTATCCCAAATCTTTTAGTTTTCAAACCCAGATAAATCTCTAATTTTATTTTTGACACGGGACACCTGTCACTGGCGTCATATAACCTTTGACCCCTCTGGTTTCTCTACTTTCCGTCAAAACCATAGACGCCGTTAGCGTCGTAAGCACCCGGCGCTATAGTTAAGTGGCAGTGGGAGTAAAACAAACAGACCGGGGTGTGCTAGCTGGCTAAATTAGCATTAGATTAGTCGTCTATCTATACAGCTAACGCTACTGGCAAACTTATCTGTGGGTTAACCCAGTGTTGTTAACCGGGGTCAAAACAATCATACTAAAAATAACTTTATGAGCCTTTTTAACAATGTTGTAGCCTTATAATGTTACCCACCAAGCACAAGCATTAGCTACTTGTAAACCATCACATTGTAGTAGCCTAACATTAAGCTGGTATCTGATATAAGATATATAATATAATAAGATATCTGCTGTATTACTGTGTTACCGTACAGTATTACGGTTACTGAGTGTAACATTTTCTGTGACATTGTATGATTTACTATTACTCTCAAACATCTAATCTGGGTTTCTGTGTTTTTTTAGAGTGATATTTCTTGTTGTGCTCAGTCTTCAACCACTGGCAACAAGAAAGTATCAGTGACTGATCCAATTACACAGTCACATCGCTTGGCTCACACACAGACATGACTGTTTGGAGGATTTAGGCTTGCACGATATTAGGAAAATATATATATATATATATATATATATATAGTGGTAATATTCTTCAATATTGCAATCACAATATGACTTGCGATAAACAAATATTGAAGTGTTCATATTGCTGTATATGTCCTATGTCAGCCTGGTTGTCTTTGGGCATAACAGCAGTGGATGAGAGATGAGCAGAGCAGATTCATATATCTGTGTTTACCACACATAGACTAATTTGTGGCGGTGTGCCACACATTGAATTTTGTTATTTTCTTTTCTTTTTTTAACGCTATTTAAAACACACATTTCTTTAGCTGCATTTCCTTTCCCTGCTCTCCTTGTGGCTCTGTCACTCTACACACACACACATACACACATACACAGCCCCTCCCCTCCGTGCACACAGCGTCTGTCTCCATGAAAACAGTGTTGCCAACTTAGCGACTGTTGCTAGATTTAGCGACTTTTCAGGCCCCCTTTGACTTTTGTGACTATGCACAAATCTGGCAACTTTCTGTAAAAAAAACAAAGTCACCAGTATTGCATGCAACGTATTTCCCTCCTGTGGCCGCCAAAACAGTCCCCCTCTCTCTCTCTTAAGTGTCAAAAACAGATGAGAAAAGGGTATTTTACAATAACTTTGAATGCACCACAAGGTTTACCAGTTTAAAGTAAACGCAACATTTATTCACGTCTGTATTGTTTTTCTGACAACAGCTGTGACCAAGTGCTAGTTTGTGTCTCTTAGCTCATAGCTTTAGCAGAAGACTGTTACGTCCTGGTGTTGGAATCCTCTCCAGTGAAATACAGTCACGCTTTTACACCGTTTAGCCGTCAGCATTTTAACCGTGTTGAATCCAGTTACTACTGTAGCTAACTGGAGGCTAATGTTACCTTCTGCCAAGTGTAACGTGTTATTATTGATGTTTACTAGCATGACATGCAGCGATGTTTCTGTTGCTCCTAACATTCTTTTTTTCGGAGCATCAGAGAGCAGCGCAGACATTTAGGTGGCACCAAAATCTGCATTCCTATTCTGTCCAGTATACCAGGTACTGGTGCCATATTAGCACCAAATTTTAACATGCGCCTTTAACATGAAAAGAAAAGTGTGTTGCCTTTATGTTTGAAATGTCATGTTGAAAAAAATTGCAATTAGTTTATTTTCCAAAATTGTTCAGCCCTAAACCAGAGGCCACAAAATAATTGACTCAATCGAACATGCCTGATTATCCTGTGGTTTTATGGCTTGTGTAAGAGTAGGAACACTAGGCTGCTCATGTGAGTGGATCCCAGCATTGAGTTAGCTAAGATATAGCTTTAATCAGAGTTCGGCCTATGTGTTTATCTTTTGTTTTTTGATGCGAGAAAGCATCAGAGTGTGCTGAAATTTACAAGGCCTGCAACTTTACACAATCCCCTTCAGAGAATTTGTGTAATATCAGAAACGGGGCATGTGTTTCCGCTGCATGATGTTTCGGGTGAAGGGTAGCACCGCTGCTGTATACGTCCCTCCTATTGTTTACAGCCTACAGTAAAGAAGAAAAGAATAAACTAGGTCATTACTTTAAACAGGGATTTCCTCTTGAGGCAGCACCACTGTCCAACAGATAAAAAGCTATCTTGGGCAGGGGCCCAAACTGTCTTACTTCCCACACTCTGTGCTTCAAGGTCTCAATCCCAACTGTTTGTACTCGTGTGTGGATAAGAATCTCTTCTGTGAAGTGAGCAGACCCCTTGCAGCTTTTCCCTTTTTTGCTCCACCCCAGTTCATGGCTTAAATCAGTACGCGAAGCGGGGATGCGCTGATGGCATCACAGTGATCATTGTATCCCTCCAAGTGATCAGGTCAACACAAGGTGACAATTATCTCAAGTTCTGTTCAGTTGTTTGACAGGTGTATTTAAGCAGATCCCCTCTTTCAAACCACCAAACCACAAGTGATGAGAAATGTAAGGGAAATGCCTGGTCACATACAGTGGCTGGAGAAAGTTTACACACCCATGCTAAAGTTGATTAAAAAGAGGAATGAAAAACCATCTTTTGGAAATTGATCTTAATGCCTTAAATAAAAAAAATTTAGGAAATTCCAACCAAAATGTAAATAAATAAATAAATAAATGTACTTCCTTGAAATACAGGGGGCAAAAGCATACACACCCCTATGTTAAATTCCCAGAGAGACAGGCACACTTTTATTTTTGAATGCCAGTTATTTCATGGATCAGGAACTTTAGCAGGATGCATAGTATATGCATAGTATATGGATCCTGTTAAAGTTCCCTTGGCCTTTGGAATTAAACTAACCCCATATCATCACCCTTCACCATACCTAAAGATTGGCATGGTGTTGTTTCAGTTAGCCTAATAGCTGGTTTGATTTGCAGTGAGAGATGATCTCATGAAAAGTTCCCCATGCCTATCTCTAGGTACGGTGAAGGGTATGTGATGATGAAAAGGTCACATTACAACAACAGGGGCAAATTAACTGTAATGTCAATATATAGAAATTTCTACAGCATTTCAATCCGCTTTGATCCGATGTGTGAGTTGCTATATTTCCAAGCCCGACGTAGCATTTTACTTGCCCCAGGCAAGAGCAGAACACCGGGATGAATACAGTATAGGAAGATTTTCATAATGCTTCAACCTGGACTTGAGTGTAAAAAGTCCAACTGTTTGTCTGCTTAATTTAGATACTAATGGTAATAACATGTAATAGTTTTAACAAAAACATTCTCTGCAGAATAAAGATGACTTGTGATACATAAGTATATGCAGAACAACAAATAAAATTAATATCTGATGCAGGCACAGTTTATATATAAGTAACTGAAAATAATTCCTACCTTTGATCCATCACTTTCCTCTGGAAATAGGCCATAAAAAAGGCAACTAAAAACACTTATGAAGCTTTCCCTTTCTGTTTGGTCAAATTTGTCAAACAACAGCAGGGCTGTTTCTTCACTACGCTTTATATATCCATTTGATCTCATAATGGAATTTTTATTATTTATGATTCTGTGGCGGTCGTTACAGACCTGCGAGCGCACCACAGTTGGCCCTATGAAGCTGAAACCGTTTTTTCTCAAGGCTCAGCAGAATCATTCACATAAAGTACATGCAATTTTGTTATATATAAAGCGGTAAACATTTGGTAGAGGTTTGTATTTTGGGCAAGGGAGGGAAATGCTTAGCCAACAGCCTTAAGGCCCGTACACACCGGGACGAATATCGCCGGGCGTTATTCGTCAGCGTTTTTTCGACGCGTTTTTTGTGTTCACACCCAAGCGATTTTCGCTGACGATGAGCCGAATGAACATGCAAATTCATTATCTGTCACTAGATGGCGCTTAATGTAAAACAGAAACACCCCCGTACATAGGGTGGCGCTGCGCAACTTTGCGCTTCTGATACTCGCTTGCAACTCAGAAGAAGAGCAGAGAAGAAGAGAGCAATTATTTAGAACATTTCTTCTAAATCAGATATAGCTCTTTATGTTCCGAAACCAAGGAGACCAGCAGCTCAACATTTATTTTGGACATCGTGCTTTGCCTCTTCCTCGTCTTGTGGCAGTGATGACGGTGGCGTATGTCTTCTTCGTTTGTGTGCTCGGTAAGACCGTTTTGTGCTTGAGCGCCGCCAAGTTGTGTTTTACTGTAACTTCAGAAGCACAAGACACGTGAGCAAAAGGGCCGATTTCATTGGTCGGATAGTTTTTGACGCGGCGCGTCAAACCAAAAAAACGAACCCGAGGCGTTTTTTAAAAAATGACGCTTTTACGCGTCGCGTTTTTCGCGTCGGTGTGCACACTCTCATTGACGCCCTTTGTTTAGTCACGACGCGTTAAACGTCGGCGAATATCGCGCGCGAAATTCGTCCCGGTGTGAACAGGCCTTTAGTTGACATAAAAACCACTAATTGTGTGAACAGCATCATTATTTGATGTTATGGCTGCTGTCCTTGTAGTTGCTCTGACCATACTTAAGTTTCTGCTTTTCTTATTTTAACATAAGGTGTTGTGTTGTACCATGCAAGGTGGTCACTGTCTCTCCTGTCCTTTTACATATTAGTTATTTTGAATTTAACAGTTTCCAATGTCCGGTAATAACCGGTCATTTACCAGAAAAAAATTAAGAGGACCGAAAAATCTCATCGTCTCCAGTCAGAATGAGCAGTGGAAACAATTCCCTCTGCACGATTTCAATTGTTATTAAAATAGGCTACAGTGACTTTCATATATTTTGTGGGCAGAAGACCCGACTCAGTGTAGGAGAGGTTAGTGAGACCAGTGTTTTTACAGCAGGTGATCACACGGATCCACTGCGCCCCACAGGAAATATGATGAACGGGTGAAATAATGAACTTGTAAATAGGACTACAGTAACAGAAATATGTGCAGAATTAAGACAAGCAAACAGTCAAGACAGACAGTGTTTGGTGGACCGGGTACACCTTGTTCACTTAATAGTCTACAAGTCATCCACGGGATCAGTTACGTATCACATGAGTTTGCCCACCAGACACAGTGTTTGTTCCTGGGGAGATGCATCTGTGCGTCCGGCCCCCTGTGCACCATGGATGTCTCAGCCTCAGCAACTACTAACTATAAAAATACAATTTGCCTGTTCCCAGCATTTGCAAAACACTTTGCAATGGTTAGCGTCTTACCTGTAACAATATGCTAAATGTCTGACTGGGACCTTTTTGAGATACTGGATGAAGTTCAACGTTGTTCTTCCGGCATCATTTCTCTTGATGCCACACACCTTGCATGTAGCTGTTTGCTTACTGCAGCTGTTATTGAAAGCAAAACTAATGACAAAAGGCACAACTCCGGGAAGACTTGGTGTCGCCGTCGTAAATGCATTTTTTTATATGTGAGGGTGCGCACATAAGACATAGCGTTACAGTGCACATTATGGCAAAGGGCAACATTCCAACCCTAAACAATTTGGCCACAATTTAGCAGATTGACCATACATATATTAGATTTCAACCTAGTGTTGTTGGTTTTGAGAACTGCCAGCTGAAATAATGGCATATTCATCAGGAAACCTGCTGGCTTTTGTTGTATATTGTAGTACGACCCTACCTGGCGTGCTCATAGGTGCATAATTTAGCTTTTGCTGGACTTAAGCTTCCCTGCAGTAGATTGACCTTTTTATAGAGTTTTTGCAGCTGTCTAGTCCAAGGGAATGAAAGGTGAAACTGCTGTGTCCGAGTTTTTGTGGCGTGCCAACGCTTTCACACCTTCAATCAGCTCACACAAGCGCACACACACACGCACACACACCCCACCCTCACACATCTAAATCCACACAAACACGCTTTTCCTAGCTCCTAGCTTTGACTGTTTACCCATCTCCAGCCTTGCAGTGTGAGCCAAGCTGTTAGGGGTGGGAGGGGGTACATAGCCGAGGATCAGCCAACCTTCCTCACGCGCTGCACGTAGCACAACCATTAAAATACTGCTCTCTCTGGAAGGAGGCCAGGAGTCAAAGTTTATTTCAGATCACTCCTCTATTCTGCTCCAGCCCCACCCCTGTGCTATCCCTGTCTGTGCCCCTCTTTCGCTCTCCCTCTATTTTTTACACACACACACACACACACATTTTTTTGTAAAAGCTTACTGTATTGCGTCTTACCGACAGGAAGACCTTTGTCAATTTGACTCCCCCACCCCCCTCATCTTTATGTTGGCGTTTTGTTGCTGTTCGGCTTTGAAGACCCTCATACCGTGCATTGCAGTGGTAACCTGCATCCCTCAAAAGATGTGAGCACAATGTGGATTGACGCAAGCAACTGTGGTCAGATATGTAGGATAATAAGGTTCAGACGTATGTGTGATGCAGATGTTTTTTTGTTTTTAGTTTTTTTTTTTTTTACACACTGTGCTTGAAAGGAATTTACACGTACAGAATTTGCAATACAGTCACAGCATTTATTAAACAGTGCTTTCACTTTCATGTTGTGCTGTATTCCAGCAAATATAAAAATCAATGTCATGCAGAACATTTGGCCCATCTCATCTCAGTAAAGAGATTTTTTTTCCTTTTTTCTCCCAGGCTTTCTCAAGATAACTGATAACTGAACAGATGGCTGTTCACCTGTGAACAGCCATCTTAATCTTTGAGCATTACCGGTGTAACGGTAAACCATGGTAAAAATGTCAATTACTGTTTTAATTTAAAATACTATTATCATGGTGGATTACCACGGTGTGTAAACCGCATGTTCCTAGCTTCCCAGCTCGAAGTTGCTGTGGGGGAAAAATGGATACAGCATAGTATCGCAATATTTTCAGTGGCAATACTGCATCAATACACAGGCGCCAAGTATTGATCTTTTTATTATATAATTTTTTTTTTTTTAGATAAAACAGATGCTGACAACGGTTCCTTTGAAATTGGAAGAAATTAGAAATTGGAAAAAAGATTATGAACTGCAATACATTGCAGAATATTGCAATATGTTTAAAATCGCAATAATATCGTGGCACACGTATCGTGATGATATCGGATCGGGAGGCGTCTGGCGATTCCGGCCCCTAGTAGCTTACGGTGTGGTTGGAATCACGGCGGAAGGAGGAGATGACAGCGCTCAGGACATTTGTCTGCCTTGTAAAAAGCCCATAGTAATACTTCTCTTCTGAGATGATTGACCAATTGTTGATGAGAGTCATTGCTTTGATCTCCTGCCAATCACTGGTGCTCAGGCAGGAGAAGGGGACAGATCGCGGCAGCTGTTAACGGACTTATCTTTCCTTGAAGTGAAGTGTGTAGCCCAGAACGTAAGTTAAAACTATTCTGTAGCTTGCTAAACTGTCATGGGTTTTACTGACTCGTTATCTGTATAAACCTTAAAGCTACGTTCATATTTCAATAAGTGTTCTGCTACAATGTGGATTAAGTTCAGCCCATGTTATGATGTGACATTTATTTGGAGAGATATATAATATATTATCGTCTTGATAATATTGCTGCTGCTGTGTTTCTTATTGCATGGCTGATATATGTGCAGATTGTTTAATATTACTGGTGCAGGTTCTGTTTGCTAGCAAGGTGCAATCGGCAAGTAACCGGCTAGCCTGGGGAGCCACATGCTTAGCTATTAAAGATGTATTACACTGTTTGTTCCGTTAGGGATATGTGTGCCGTAACAGATGCCGCTTATTCTCAGTTTTTATGTTACATTTATGTTAATTATTACAGAGAAATTAATGTAATTCTTAGTATTGTTTCTTGTTATATGCTGGTTGCTATAACATTTAGTTTTGTAAATAATGTTCATAGTTAGTCAGATGCTTAATAATGTGCATTATTTGCTTATATTTCAGAACCACTTCCAACTTCACATGTAACGTCAAATACAACTTTGTAGACTTTATGTTTGAGTTGTAAATAAATCTTCCTGGATCTCAAAGTCGGACATCTCTGGTTCAAGTTCTTACCGAATACCAGCTACGGCGGGCCAGTTTTTACAAGCTTATTGCCTACATTTTTGTTATTTTTATTTTTGAACATATTAAACACACTTTTAAAAATACTGCGATAATACCAAAAACCGTGATCATTTTGGTCACTATAACCATGAGTTTCACTTTTCATACCGTTACATCCCTACAGCTATATTTTTCAAATTAATATCTGCTTTTATATTACTAAACAAAGAGTCATGCTGTTCACAGTAAAAAGGGCAGTAACAAACAAAATGGAACTCATTTTCTATATCATTCAAACAACACATGGGACAGATCTACATTAACATATCGACCTGTTTCAGTAGTTGAAGGTTAAAACACCAGATCTCGACTCAGCACAGAGATCTTTGTCTTTTAGACAAAGTACAACATAATTCTCCGTGCCATAATTAGGTTTTATCATCACACAAATACGCAATTTTGGCTTAGCCCACATATTGTTGGCCCACTACTCTGTCTTTAGCAAACACAGATTCTTCATTCAAATCAGCATTCAGCTTTTCATTTCTAAGAAACAACAATTTTGCATATATTCTTTTTCCCATCTGCTCTCTTGTATATTACTTTTCTGCTGTGTACTGCAGCCATGACATTTAGAAACATTTTTCACAGGCTGCACAAGCAGCTGCGTGACAGCTCCCCAAAAGTGAAGCCAAAATATCTTGATCGACCTTCTGATGACTGGCTGTTAGTTTAGGAAACGCTAAGTCTTGCATTGCTAATATCCCATTATTACCGGTTATCTATTCTGGTATAGGAGGAAAAAAGTGCTCTGACTTTTGCTGTGGTTTTTCTTTACACCAATGGCAACCGTCCTGGGCGGCGCTAAGCATGACGGTGCCCTCGCAAATAGATAGCAGAAGGGTAGAGACATCACCAGATATCAGGCTTTATCCTAGAACTATACATCTGGTAGGCAGCACTAGGAAGCGCTTGATTTGTTTTGCAGTTTCTTTAAAGGTCCCATGGCATGAAAATTTCACTTTGTGATTTTTTTTTTTAACATTAATGAGTTCCCCCAGCCTGCCTATGGTCCCCCAGTGGCTAGAAATGGTGATAGGTGTAAACCAAGCCCTGGGTATCCTGCTCTTCCTTTGAGAAAATGAAAGCTCAGATGGACCGATCTGGAATTGTGCCCCTTATGAGGTCATAAGGTGCAAGGTTACCTCCCCTTTCTCTGCTTTGCCCGCCCAGAGAATTTGGCCCACCCATGAGAGAGAGAAACATGGCTTTCAAATGAGGAAAGTGGCAGTTGGTCAAGGCCACACACACACACACACACACACACACACACACACACACACACACACACACACACACACACACACACACACACACACACACACACACACACACACACACACACCATCCTTTTCCACCCTGAAAGCTCCAGACTCAGAAATGTAACATACTAAGGAAAGCTCATTGTGGGAATGGCTCTAGTGGCTATAATTCTGCACCAAGGCTGAATTTTGTGAAGGAGACTTCAGATACAGTATTAGGGGACCACTAAGGTCTATATAAAAGCATCCGAAGAGCACCATGTCATGGGACTTTTAATACTTAAACACGCTTGTGAAAATCACCTTCTCTCACAGTAATCTTCCATGTCAGAGACTCAGTCATGTTTAAAGGTGGATATTTGGGACCTTTTTAAGCAGAGCAAGCATTTTAAACATCATTGTCACAGTCAACCATGTTCATTTAATCGTGAGACACCAAAATAGTGATTTACAGTTAATATTCTGTTAATTGAGCAGCCTTTACAAATGTGGACTGACAGACTTCCATAGTCTTATTAAAACATAGAAAGTCTGACATTATTTCGCTTGGCACGTGAGCGAGTGAAGGAGTTTAGTCTGCTCTGAGTGCTTTATAATAATGTTGCTATGGTTTATGTTGATCCAAGTGCATTGAAGAATGTGGCGGAACTTGCCTTTTGTTTGTCATATCACTGCTTAGACATGGTGCATGAGGGCTGAGTCTGCTCTGTGTGTTTGTGCACGTTCACCACTCATCTCAGCTCCTCCACACACTTGCATGGTGTCCCACACGTGTTGGATATAATTTCCAGTGCTCATGGGCAGATATCTGATACACTATATGCAGTCTAATATTGCAGTCTTCCATGGAAGTCTCATATCTGAAGAAAAGCCAAGTGCTTCTGTCACAGTCCCTCTGTGTGCAGTGTGTGAGTCACCACTTGTGTGTCTTATTTCCGAGGGACTTTTTACACTGTTTACAACAAGAGGTTTACACGAGCTCATACGGGTTCACTGCCAACAGCCAAGCAGATCATACAAGTCTTAATAGAGCAGGAAAAGGCAAGGGGAAGTTGACGTGCTGCACGATATCTCCGGTTTATTTTCGCACTAGTTTAAAGTTTATAATGAGGCAGCTGTGTTGGAAGCTGCCACTGCTTGTATCAGTCTAGGTGCAGGTGAGGCAGGGACTGTGCCAAGTCCGTCTTCTGCATCCACATCATGGGCCAACAAAAGCTGCTTCTACGTCCCTGGTTCATACTGACCGCATCCGCACTTGCACACAATTTTACAAATTTTAAAAGTAAAGCACCCTTGACAGTTCCTTCTTTAAGTTCAGGCAGTACTGTTAACTTGTTTAATGACACATACAGTGGGTACGGAAAGTATTCAGACCCCTTTAAATTTTTCACTCTTTGTTTCATTGCAGCCTTTTTCCAAAAATCAAAAAAGTTCATTTTATTTCTCAGTAATGTACACTCAGCAACCCATCTTGACAGAAAAAAAACAGAAATTTAGAAATTTTTGCATATTTATTAAAAAACAAAAACTGAAATATCACATGGTCATATGTATTCAGACCCTTTGCCGTGACCCTCATATGTAACTCAGGTGCTGTCTATTTCTTCTGATCATCCTTGAGATGGTTCTACACCTTCATTGGAGTCCAGCTGTGTTTGATTATACTGATTGGACTTGATTAGGAAAGCCACACACCTGTCTATATAAGACCTTACAGCTCACAGTGCATGTCAGAGCAAATGACAATCATGAGGTCAAAGGAACTGCCTGAAGAGCTCAGAGACAGAATTGTGGCAAGGCACAGATCTGGTCAAGGTTACAAACAAATTTCTGCTGCACTTAAGGTTCCTAAGAGCACAGTGGCCTCCATAATCCTCAAATGGAAGACGTTTGGGACGACCAGAACCCTTCCTAGAGCTGGCCGTCCGGCCAAACTGAGCTATCGGGGAGAAGAGCCTTGGTGAGAGAGGCAAAGAAGAACCCAATGGTCACTGTGGCTAAGCTCCAGAGATGCAGTCGGGAGATGGGAGAAAGTTGTAGTAAGTCAACCATCACTGCAGCAATCCACCAGTCGGGGCTTTATGGCAGAGTGGCCCGAAGGAAGCCTCTCCTCAGTGCAAGACACATGAAAGCCCGCATGGAGTTTGCTAAAAAACACCTGAAGGACTCCAAGATGGTGATAAATAAAATCCTCTGGTCTGATGAGACCAAGATAGAACTTTTTGGCCTTAATTCTAAGCGGTATGTGTGGAGAAAACCAGGCACTGCTCATCACCTGTCCAATACAGTCTCAACAGTGAAGCATGGTGGTGGCAGCATCATGCTGTGGGGGTGTTTTTCAGCTGCAGGGACAGGACGACTGGTTGCAATCGAGGGAAAGATGAATGCGGCCAAGTACAGGGATATCCTGGACGAAAACCTTTTCCAGAGTGCTCTGGACCTCAGACTGGGCCGAAGGTTTACCTTCCAACAAGACAATGACCCTAAGCACACCGCTAAAATAACGAAGGAGTGGCTTCACAACAACTCTGTGGCTGTTCTTGAATGGCCCAGCCAGAGCCCTGACTTAAACCCAATTGAGCATCTCTGGAGAGACCTGAAAATGACTGTCCACCAACGTTTACCATCCAACCTGACAGAACTGGAGAGGATCTGCAAGGAGGAATGGCAGAGGATACCCAAATCCAGATGTGAGAAACTTGTTGCATCTTTCCCAAAACGACTCATGGCTGTATTAGATCAAAAGGGTGCTTCTACTAAATACTGAACAAAGGGTCTGAATACTTATGACCATGTGATATTTCAGTTTTTGTTTTTTAATAAATATGCAAAAATTTCTAAATTTCTGTTTTTTTCTGTCAAGATGGGTTGCTGAGTGTACATTACTGAGAAATAAAATGAACTTTTTTGATTTTTGGAAAAAGGCTGCAATGAAACAAAGAGTGAAAAATTTAAAGGGGTCTGAATACTTTCCGTACCCACTGTACATACGATCTAGACATGGAATGCATATGTTTGTGCTTCCTGTGTATCTGTTTTTACTAATCATGCTTTTTTATCTTCCTGTCTTCAGGCAATGGTGGCGTGTTACCCTGGAAAGGGGACAGGATACGTGCGCCACGTGGATAATCCCAATGGCGATGGGCGCTGTGTCACATGCATATATTACCTTAATAAAGATTGGACTGCCAAGGTATGTGAGTGATGTGTGGAGGGGAATAATGGTTATTAGTACTAGATGATAATTATTCCAATTGGAGCTTTATTAGATTCTCTTGTTTTCAATTAGCATTTTTGTTATAAACGTTGATTCAATTTTGGTTGTGTTTTGCTGAAGGAACATCATAAAACAGTCAAATATTTTAACTTTGAAAAAGCCTATGAGCCTTCTTCTCACTGACAGCATTGTCCTGTGTGACACAGCCTACTCACCTGGGGTCTCATTTATAAAACTGTGCGAAGGATCCTTACTAAAAGTGGATGTCCTCTTATCCCGCCCAGTACTCGCCCATTTTTAACCATAAATAGTCAACGCAAAGCACCTTGTGAATGCTGATAAGTATGTTAACCTGACAGTGACGCCAAATAATGCAGAATCATGCCAACTGGCAGAGAAAAGCAAAAAAAAACTCTCAGACACTCGGTAATTGCTGCAAATCAAACTATAATTTCTACCTCTCGCACAGTGTAGGTCAACATGACTACACAGGCATTACGGCACTCGGGGACAGCTTTGATATATATCAGACCTACAGGTATATGACAAGATTTAACCTGAACTATATTGTATCCAAACAAGTCCCGTTGCACTCTTAATTAGACCCAATTGAGTCCATAGATCTAAGAGCGCAGCTTTAGGGAATTTAAATCGTCATCGTCATGGTCCCTGAGGTCTCTTTCTCTCCTGATTCTTCCATTTGGGGTTAATCCTCCTGCAGTGCATCATGCATCATTACGCACGGGGGGGTCACCGTGGTATTTTTGTTTACAACAATTTGTGATAGTTAACACCTTGCCTAAAGCAAAGCATCAAATATATCCCCCACCCAGAGATACAACTTGAAGACAAAAGTGTAAAAGGCAAACACACTTTTCTTTCTTTTCTTGTTCAGATATTTACCAACAGTATTAAAGTTTGGACTGATAACGAGGACATGAAGTGTAACACTTGCGCGAGAGCTTAATGGCTGTATTTTCAGACTTTGACATTGGATTATATATGCTCAGACATTTAGTTATTTACAGTGTTCTGCCGTTATTTAATGGTAGGGTATTTGCTGCTATCCTGTATTCCATGCAGTCGGGCCATCTCATCCTCCTGCGCTCCGTAGCTGACAATGTGACAGTGAGACAGCGTTGAAAGAATATTAACAACACATTTTGATTTGAGATTTGAGTGTGATTTTAAAAAGGTGTTTATGGAACAATAATCACTCAGTACAAACACAAATAACACGGCTGGATTTATCTTCACAATATTGTGGATGATATGTAGAGAGAAAACGTGTGTGAGGTATTAATACGCAAATATATTAAGAGTAATCATTTTTCCCATATGTACTTTCTGAAGTCTGACATCAGTTCACCCCCTCACCATCTGCGTCGCCAATTCCCTTTTAACTCCAAATTGTGCGTAGGCATGGGTTAGAGTTTGCATGGAGGACCACACAGGTGTACACACATTTTCAGCTCTGTTTAGTGTGTACGTAACCCTTTTTATAAATGAGAACCCTGCTCGTAGCAACCACCTGCCCTAGGTCTGACGTGAAGAAGTGATGACAGGCCTGCGTTCAGTCACAGCACACATAAAATGACATTTATATTTTAAAAAAAGAAGCTCAGCAGATGTCATGGGGCAAAATAGAACCACATTTGTGCTCTCAATTTCAGAGAGCCAATTTCAATTCCTCAGTTTTGGTTCCTTATCGATACTTTTTTTGATACCGTATGTTTTTAAAATCCATTTCAACATCTACAAAAATACATTAAACACACAACTTCTATTTTCCACCTTAATTGTGAATTAAAACGGTTATTAGTTCTGGTAACACTGCTCACTCAGAGTAACATTAATAAAGCTGGTTGGGCTTTTGGATAGGGGTGTGCCAGTCAGATACTCAGGACTGGTATCTATCCTAACTTTAAAAATAAAAGGGGAAAAAGGGAAACCTTTTTGCCACAACATGTTATGAATAATAAACAAATGATATTGTGTACAGATTAATATTTAACTAACTAAAATGCAAAGGAATGTAAACAACAAAGACTTTTTAGTGCAAACTGCATAATGACACAAACCATTAATAACATATCGCAGCAAACGCTGTCTGCGTTAAGTTTTGAAAAACTGTAACCACAATTTAAAACACTAGACTCGGTTAATTTGCGCCTAAACAGTTAAGCATTAAGCTTCAGGCTAATTTATCAGGGCTACTAGTACAAGGGAGCGGGCATTTTAGTCATTTCAACATTTGTGTACTCCTATTGAATTGGTTACTAGCAAAAAAAATTGAGACACAACAATTGAGACACAGCCAGGGAAGTAATCCCAACTGGTCCTGGCCATGCTAACTCTGGGAACTGCTAACGTTACCAGATGACCAGGCAATAGGGCCACAGCTGTTTACAACCACCATGACAGACTTAAGACAGAAACCGCAAATTTGACGTCCTCATGATGGAAACATGCAATTTAACTTGGGCAAAACTGTGTAACCTGTTCAGCGGCTGTAGCCGACAAACGGTGAGTAATTTTAATACAAGAAAGTGTGTCTTTCAATCAGGTAGAGAGGCCCGTGAGTTTGCAGTGTGTTTAGCGATTGTTGGCGTAATTTTAATTTGATAAAGTGTGTCTGTCAGTCGGGTAGAGAGGACGACAAGGTAGTGGTGTTTCAGCAGTTGTTACCGTAATTTTAGGCAGAGAAAGTGTGTCTGTCAGTGGTGTGGCGAGCGCCGCATGTGCTTTTATGACGGTCAACATAGCCAGCATCAAATGTCAGCTACTCTTCTGTGCTGTGGAGTTATGTCTGGCTATGTTAGACTAGCGTTCTCAACCTAGCAACCTCTGTGAACTTTGAGACTGGGAGGAGGGGCCGGGGGAGACGACTCTCTCCAGCATTTTGAATTTGTACTGCAGTAACTATTTAATGCTAGCTTTTAATTTAATGCTTTAAAGTACTGTATATCGTCCAAAATCAAACCAAAACAAATTAAACCCACGCACCTCAATAAATTAGATTGTCCATAGCTTTTATGCTTCTCTGCCAGTGACATGACAAGACACAGTAAGTAGACAAGAGATTGTCTTCCAGGCTTCCTCACATATTTGACCTCCAGATCTGCATATGAAAATGACATAATTACAGGAAACTGTAGGTTTTTGCCTCTGGGTGCAGAACATGCAGTCTGAGAGTCAGTCTTCTGGCTATGAGTGCTACTGAACAGAGTAGGACCATCAAACAAGTTGAGAGGTATTAGGGACCTGTCTTTTGCAACACTACCATTTTTTGGTACTTTTGCAAAAACGTTTTTTTTCCTGTTTATCTTATTTACTTAAATATATATTTAGAACATTTAACACTCTGCATGAAATAAACCCCCTCTCTCTCCCTTCCCAAACCTATACCTACAACCTATTAAAGGTCCCATGGCATGAAAATTTCTCTCTGAGGTTTTTTAAAATTAATATGCATTCCCCCAGTCTGCCAATGGTCCCCCAGTGGCAATGGCGATAGTGTATAATACACAAGATAATAATAATATACAGTCTATGCTTCAACCTGATGAAATTAACACGGCAAAAAATCGACCAATCAGAATTTTGGTTGAGCCAGAACGTATCGACCAGTCGACAGGGAGGTTACAGCCCTAGGTAACAGTGTTATTAAGATGGGACGAGTAATCAATTAATAATGCCGTTATTAACGCCATTATTTATAACGCCATTATTCCCATCACTGGTCCCTTCCGTGTTGTTTTTCCTTTTAGCTCATAGCTTTAGCAGCAGACGGTTGTATGTCCCGTTGTTGGAATCCTGTACAGTGAAATACAGTCACGCCACACTGTTTAGATGTCAGCATTTTAACCGTGTTTAATCCAGCTACTAGCTAACGGTAGTCTAACATCAACGCAACTCTTTTTCTGTGTGCCGATCTGTCAGCCACATTCTGCTTTGTGATGAATCTTGCACAAGTTGAAGGAGCTGATAGGATAGTTTCAATGGAATTATATCTCGTATGATTTCATGTGACAAATAATACTCTCATTCTATTTCTTTGACTACATCTTTTCCTGTTGACACACTGTGCATCAGGTGGGTCATACTGCCCCTATCAACTAAGCTGTTGCATGATTTCTATGTTCATGCACAATTATTCAAACGAGCCATGTTCTGGGACATGTAAGTTATTCCAATCCGGTCTCTGATAGGCTGTTTATTAGGCATGTGATGACCTTTGTTTTATAGATTTTGGTTGCCTCGATACTGCGGCTCCATTAGAGAAAGACATGGCTTTGGAATGTATAGGTTCAGTTGTTGTTCAGTTATTTACCCACAATTTTCTCAATCATGTTTTTCTGCAACAGCTTCACGTTAGGCCTGCATGATTAATCGTTATGAAATCGCTTGATTTGATTTTGATTTATTTTATTTTCACAACAAAAACATTAAGACAGTATTATATGTTACACCGAAAAGATGTGATGGACGTTTGCCGAAAAACCCTCCAAGGGGCTTAATAAGTGGCAATCTCCATAGAAACAATTACTTTTAACAATTTAAAAACAATTCATATGTTATGTAAAAAACAAAAAACTAAAACACATTTCTTTGTATAAAACGACTTAAAATTACATTTAGAGCACAAACCCAAATGGAAAATTCAGACAACTTAGGAGCAACAATTTGACTCTCAATTTAAACTGTTCTTTAGAAAGCTCAATGAGTAAAGTGGGAAGACTATTCCATATCTTTGGCCCTCTATACAATACACTAGGAATCTGTCCCATTATAGCTGACAGTTTGAAACCGGTCTGAAAGATAACTGGTGAACCAGAGTAGTGACTTGTTTCGTATACCATAATGTGAGAGTTTTAATAGAATGAAATGATTAACGGTATGAAATGCTTTTGAAAGATCCAGAAAAATACCTACAGTATTTTCTTTATTATCTTTTGCTTTGTATGTTTCAGTCAAAAAATGGACAAGTGCCATGTAAGTAGAGTGTTGTTTCCTAAAACCATACTGGTGAGCATATAAAATATTATTTTTGTCCAGATGTTGAATTAATCTTGTGTAAACAAGTTTTTCAAAAACCTTGGACAGGGCTGGTAACACAGAAATTGGTCTATAATTGTTAAAAATTGCAGGGTCATCTTCTTTATAAACTGGTATAATTTTTGCTATTTTCAACTCTACAGGCACAATTCCTTGAACTAGTGAAAGATTAAAAATATAAAGTAATGGTTTAATGATATCATGGTAAATTGCTTTTAATATTTTACTATCAATCATATCATGTCCTAGTGAACAGTCTTTTAAATTGACAATTATATCTCTAATCTCATCCTCTGTAACAGATGTAAAGTTGAAATCCTCAGACGTTGGAAGATTCATGTAATCTAGTGGTCCAAAATGACTAGATGGAATTTTAGAAGCTAATGTTGGACCTACATCAGAAAAAAAGGTATTAAATCTTTTGGCAATTTGTTGTGGATCCGAGACAATAGAATCGTCAATCATTCATTTGGTAACTGTTTTTTAGAATGTTTTTTATTAAGAATACAATTGATGGTTCTCCACAAAGAAGATGGATTATTTTTATGTTCAACTAATTTCTCATTATGATAGTGGATTTTTGCTCCTCTTATGACGTGATTTAGTCTGCTTCTGTATTTTTTAAATTGCAACAGATTAAATGGGGTAGGACAAAGAAGGTATTTTTTATATAATCTATTTTTGTTTTTTAATGACTTTATGATAGCTGGAGTTATCCACGGTTTGGACAATTTGTGTTTCAAAGGCACTGATTGGAGAGGACAACATGAGTTGTAAACCTGCGTAACATTTTTTATAAACAATGAAAAGGCCTTCTGAGGATCTACTGTTTGATAGATTTCACTCCATGATAATTGACTTAAAGCGTGTCTGAAATTTACCACATTTCTTTCACTGAAAATTTGACTATTTTTAATATTTTGTAAAGGGGGGCAATTTTCACTCTCGTTACCAGTGATTAGAAATATGGGACAGTGATCAGCCACATCAATACGCAGGACACCGGATTTCATACTCTTGTTATATACATTAGTAAAAATATTATCGATATGAATTGCTGAGGTATTGGTCACTCTGGTGGGAACTGAAATCATCGGATTAAAGCTATAGGAATACATAGTGTCAGTAAATTCCTTGATTAACGTATTTCCCTGACTATTTTCAATATTAATGTTAAAGTCACCCATTATGTAACAGTTTTTCCTTTCATTAGAAATTATATCCAGAGCATTTGAGATGTCAATAATAATTGCAGAGAGGTCACAATTAGGTGGTCTATAAATACATAAAATTATTACTAAATTAGTTTCTAATGCTACTACTTCTGAAGAAGAATCTAAAAACTTTTCAATGTCATATCTTTCTTTATAATTATTGATTAGAATTGATAAACAGAGAAACCCCTCCACCCACCCTTCCCTCTCTACATCTGAAAAAGTTTGTAATCTTCAAGGTGAAAATTCCCAGCTGTACTGTCAGTTGTCAGTAAGCCCTATCACATTAAAGGTATAATTCAGATTTTCAAGGCAAGTGGATAAACCCACAAAGTTTTTGGACAAACTGCGAACATTAATATGAAGGAAAGAAAGATCATTTCTAGTACTAAGAGAATTTATCAAAGTTTTAAAAGTACTTTCACAATAGTGTTCAGAGGAGCCAGAATAATTCTGTTGTAGTTGGAGAATACTGTTTTGATCTGGATCAGAAGAAATCATCATGCATGTGGACTGGATCACCAGATTCACCCTGTTCATGATGAAATTTTTAAATAACTTTGATTTTTTTTTCTTTTTTAAATGACTGATGATTCTCATTTCATTTTACGAGCCGACTGCATCACAAACGCTACTACTTTCTTCTGTGAGTTTTAAACAGACTATAAAATAGGGTTTAAAGCGCTCCCGAGCGCTGCAATGCTCTCCCTGCTCTTTATTAAAGCCTCTATGTTTACAGGCTTGTGGTGATGCACAATGTGCTATAGGTGCCCAAAAAATCAGTTTGGTACTGCCAATTTGTTTTGTTTTGTCTTGGTCAAAAAAATCGTGGCAGAGAATTGTGATATCAGTTCTAAGCAAAAGAAATTGTGATTCATATTTTTCCCCGAATCGTGCGGGTCTATACACAATCATTATGAAGCTGCAGCGTGTGGGTGTCAGGTTAACTGTACTGTAAATCAAACATGCAGGATGCAAAAGTGCTATGTTTTCTATAGCTTGCTCAGGGTCGTAGGAGTGGGAGTGTTTCTCCCAGCATGCATTTTGTGAGAGGCAAGGACAGGTCACCAGTCTACTACAGCTGTCACGGAGACATGCAGAAACATTCACACCACTCGTTTTCATGGCTTCAGCATTCAGCTATCAGGAGTCATCGTTCCTGTCATTTCTTCCAGAACCATCCAGCCTTCACAGTTAACACATGGCATGAATCACATTGTGGAAAGTAGCACTTTTGTGAAGCGTGCTCTCAGCAGGCATAGGGGTGTTAGGTTTGGCTAGATGAGATTTGTGTTACTTGGAAAGGCAGGGTGCCATCCACTGTTTCCTTACTTCGCACCGCACGATTCACACGATGAAGTACACAAAAATCCATCTTTCCGGGCTGTAAGTAATGCGTTTGTGTCCAAACTTCTGCTACTAGAAGATACGGGTGTGGTTTAGGTGTGTGTGATGACACAGAGAGGTGACTGTTGGTTCAAAGCAACAACTGCTGCTTCTAAAGAAGTTAGGGTAGTTGCTGCAATAGCGTCAGTAATATCAGAACTGAAGAGTATTTTTTTTAATTGGAAGAATAGCAAAGAATATCACTAAAGGCGTATATATACCCTACATATGATCTACATGGTGCCTTGCTCAAGGGCACCTGGCAGTGCCCAGGAGGTGAAGTGGCATCTCACCAGCTACCAATCCACACTCAGTACTTTTGGTCCGTACAGTTCCCAACCCAACTCCCTACGGACTGAGCTACTGCCACTCCACGCGTTTAACTGACAGCACCATCAGATTCATATGTATATTTTTTTAAATCACGCATGGAAAAATGGCTTTATAATTAAATTGTGAGGTGCCAAGAGATTCCCACCCGTAATAGATAGTCTTTATTTTCCCGTAGGGATAATTATTTCCACATATCTTTCCATAACACACAAAACACATAACACATGTACAAAACACATCACATTAAGACACCCACATAGGCACATCAAATTTGAAAACTCCAAAGCAACTGAGGTGGTGGTGACAGTATTATAGTTTGTTCAGCACTGTGATGGTGGTGGGGACAAAACTTTCTTTGAAATAGGCTTTAGTCCAGTTCAGTGCTCCGTATCTGCGGCCGGATGGAAGTTGTGTGAAGAATTGATTCAGGGGATGGTCTGTGTCAGCTTATATTGTACGTGCTAGGCGTGTGATGGCTGTGGCATTCATGTCTGATAGGCTGGGTGTGGTGAGACTGATTATCTAAGAGGCAATATGTGTGATTTTAGTGAGTTTGTTTTTGCAGGTGGCGGTTAGCATTGTGTAAAAACAGGGTGAGCAGTACAGCAGGGTGGGGTGGATGATGCTTTTGTAAATTAGGAGCAGGAGGTGGGGGCAACAGAAAGGGATTTTTAGTTTGCGTATGACATGTAGTCTTTGTTGTGTGCGTTTCTGGATGTCAGTGAACTCAACTTCATGTTGAGTTGAGTTTATTGTCTTTAATGAGTCCCAGATCTGGGCAATATGTGGATATTATATCGATATTGTGATATAAGACTAGAGATTGTCTTAGATTTTGGATATGGTCATATCGTAATATGGCTTAAGTTGTGTCTTTTCCTGGTTTTAAAGGCTGCATTACAGTAAAGTGATGTCATTTTCTGAACTTGCAAGACTGGCGTAAATGTTCTATTATTTGCCTTTAACCACTTAGTCATTATATCCACATTACTAATGATTATTTGTCAAAAATCTAATTCTGGAAATATTTTGTGAAAGCACCTATAGTAAACACTACAATATTGTTGCGGTATCGATATCGAGGTATTTGGTCAAAAATATTGTGATATTTGATTTTCTCAATATCGCCCAGTCCTAGTCCCCGATTTTTAAAACTGCTGACCTGTTCAACTGGTTGGCCATGGGTGTGGGTATGGTTCAGTCCAGGTGGTGATTTGGATGTGTAAATGACCCCCTCTTTTGTTTTATCTACAGTGCCTTGCGAAAGTATTTGGCCCCCTTGAACTTTTCAACCTTTTGACACATTTCAGGCTTCAAACATAAAAATATACATTTTTTTTTTTTGTGAAGAATCACCAACAAGTGGGACACAATTGTGAAGTGGAACGAAATCTATTGGATATTTTAAACTTTTTAACTAATAAAAAACTGAAAAGTGGGGCGTGCAAAATTATTTGGCCCCCTTGCGTTAATACTTTGTAGAGCCACCTTTTGCTGCGATGACAGCTGCAAGTCGCTTGGGGTATGTCTCTATCAGTTTTGCACATCGAGAGACTGACATTCTTGCCCATTCTTCCTTGCAAAACAGCTCAAGCTCAGTGAGGTTGGATGGAGAGCGTTTGTGAACAGCAGTTTTCAGCTCTTTCCACAGATTCTCGATTGGATTCAGGTCTGGACTTTGACTTGGCCATTCTAACACCTGGACCTCAGCTTAGTTTCTGCAGTTCATCCTTTGTAGATTTTGGCTGCATGTTTGGGATCATTGTCTTGTTGAAGCTAAAGTTTAGAGTCCCAGTTTCAGGTCTTTTTGCAGATTTGCAGTGGTTTTCATCCTTCCATTTCAAAATGATCACTTGCTCCAGTGCTTCCTTGGGATGTTTAAATCTTGGGGAATCTTTTTTGTAGAAAAGCAGGCTTTAAACATTCTCCACCAACATGTTTGACAGGGGCCTGGTGTGTTCCTTGGTCTTGATGAGCTGTGTTGCTTTCAACAAAGAACCCTGAGACTATCACAGAGCATTTTGCATTTATACAGAGACCTTGATTACACACAGGTGGTTTATTTATCACCATCAGTCATTTAGGACAACATTGGATCATTCAGAGATATCTTTGAACTTCTGGAGTGAGTTTGCTGCACTGAAATAAAGGGGCCAGAATAATTTTGCAGTGCACCACTTTTCATTTTTATTTGCTAAAAAAAGTTTAAAATATCCAATAGATTTAGTTCCACTTGCAGTTCACTTGTTGGTGATTCTTGGCTGCAAAAAATAAAAATGTTATATCTTTATGTTTGAAGCCTGAAATGTTCAAAAGGTTGAAAGGTTCAAGGGTCTTGAATACTTTGCAAGGCACTGTATTCCATTTCAAAAGATAATTGTCCTGACACCATTGGGAAAATGTTTAAATGGTGGACAGATTTTTTATCAAACCTGTCAATCACTTGCCACATATTTTTTTTTGCAAGTGCCTGCCCTTGTTCAGTTTCCATTGACGGCTTTTCAGATGGTTCTGTGCAACAAACCATCTGGCGCAGCAGCTTAGCTCTTTCCTGAACCTAAATGTTTGTGTAGATAAGATGACTGTTTATTACTACAGCATACACTCCTTGAGCAGCTACTCATACAGAAATACAGCAGGAGATCAACTGTCAGTCAGTAGAAAGTTAAAGTGTGTTCTGATTTTATTCTGCGCATGGCACAGCTACTATTCCACACAACAGCAGGTTTTTTATTTGCTAAAAAAGTTTAAAATGTCACTGGATATGTGATGTCTCACGCAGACTTGAATGTCCCCGATTCTTAACAGGAGGATTCTATGTTTACATTTTACAGTAGCCTAAAAAAAGTAAAATATGGCTTTATCAGCATTAAAAAGATTTCAAATATAGCTTTATTTAGCCTTTAATTTTAAAAGGCACTACATCAAAAGGTCCATTACCTGTGAGACACCTGGATTGTGAAAATAGTGATAAATGGTGGCTTAACAGGAGATTCCGTTTTACAGTAGCCTGAAATAGAGTAAAATATTTTTTTAACAGCCTAAAAAAGTTCATCAAATATAGCTTTACTTGACATTTTAGATTTAATTTTAAAAACCTACATCAGAATGGTCCAATAGTACCTTCCTGACACACTGGACATGTTTGTCTCAGATAAGATGATTGTTTTTAACAGTAGGGATTCCGTTTTGAGCAGCTAGCCAAAATACAGCAAAATATCAACTTTAACAGCCAGTAGAAAAAATGTGTTCTATTTTATTCTAAGACTTTATTTTTAAAATCCCACATCAGAATGGTTCCAATATTACCTGAGGAGTTGAGGTGCACACTGGATATGTGATGTCTCACGCAGACTTGGAATGAAGCCGTCTTAACAGGAGGATTCTACAGTACATTTTACAGTAGCCTAAAAAAGAGTAAAATATGGCTTTATCAGCATTAAAAAGATTTCAAATATAGCTTTATTTAGCCTTTAATTTTAAAATCCTACATCAAAAAGGTCCATTACCTGTGAGACACCCTGGATATGTGATGTCTCGCGCACACTTGGATTGAAGCTGGCTTAACAGGAGGATTCCGTTTTACAGTAGCCTGAAATAGAGTAAAATATTGCTTTTTAACAGCCTAAAAAAGATATCAAATATAGCTTTACTTGACATTTTAGCCTTTAATTTTAAAATCCTACATCAGAATGGTCCAATAGTACCTGAGTGACACACTGGACATGTGTTGTCTCACCCAGAGTTGGAATTAAGCTGGTTTAACAGTAGGGATTCCGTTTTAGAGTAGCCTGAAATAAAGTAAAATATGGCTTTAACAGCCAGAAAAAAATTCAAATAGCTTTACTTCTAAGACTTTATTTTTAAAATCCTACATCAGAATGGTCCAATATTACCTGAGTGACACACTGGATATGTGATGTCTCACGCAGACTTGGAATGAAGCTGGCTTAACAGGAGATTCCGTTTTACAGTAGCCTGAAAAAGAGTAAAATATGGCTTTAACAGCCTGAAAAAATTTCAATATAGCTTTACTTTTAAGCCTTTACTTTTATTTATTTTTTTGGGATATGTGATGTCTTACGCAGACTTGGATTTTGGAGGAAAAAAAACATACCACTGGGTTGAGATTCAAGTTTAAGATTTCCTTTTATTTTTTCAAAAAATGTGTGGAACTTTTGCCTATACTGCCAAACAAAATATATTGCTATACGCAGTGTCATCCATTCCGTGTGTGTACCCAACAAATGTGTAGTTGTTGGGTAGCTAATAAACGGAACCGATTTTATTTATTTATTTTGACATTGGTTCAAATCTGGAACCGGGTGGAACCAAAAGCAGTTATACCTAAAATACGGTACTAAAGATTAAAATAATAATTTATGCTGAGTCATTTTTACTTACTGGATTTTATTACCATGTGCATTGTTTTTTTCTAACGTTAAAAAAAATTCAAAAGTCAGTTGGTCTGTTTGGGGGGGGTTACAGCATAGTGTATCATACAGTATACCGCTTGCATCCATCCAGACTTAACGTACAGTACATCACATCTTTGGGTTGTAATGTATTGGCCCATCCTGTGCTCACTCTTATCATTTCAGGCCGCCACACTGAATGCTAGGATTTATGTGCAGTCAAACAATTGATAAAAAAAAATAGTGGTGCTTGAGCTGCTTACGTGTTTCAAAAGAAAAACATTTCTCCTGTCTTCTATGACCCCATTGTGCTTAATTTAGTTCTGTCACACCACCGGCATTCCCCCCATTCAAGTAGTATAAATGGGAATATCATTACTTTCCCGACAAAGGGTATGAACCTTTTTGCTCTGCTGGTTTGCGTGTGAAGAGAGGGGCCTATCATATCAGCTGTGTGAGAGTTTAAGCGGCACGCTTGCAGCAATCTGCTTTTTCACTCTCCAGGTCCTTTATCCAGCTAGTGCAGTTTTCCTGTGGGTTATTCTTCCTATCCCTGCACAGGAAAGCCGTCCCCCCGCTGTTGCTTCCGATCCTGAGCTTTCCTCTTAGCCCTTAGTTGGACAACCCTTTTCCTTAACATTGTCGTCCTATGTTTATAAGTTTGAAAGCCCGACATGAGATATATTTAAGTGGATCTTTCGTATGAGTAATATATGCAGTTTTTAAGAGACTTCATCTCTTTTCCCTGAATGTTTACTTTTTAATGCAGATGCAAACACGACGGAAATATGAGAAAAATAAATGTGATCACCGGAGAGGCTTCACTTAGTGTTTGCTTCCTACAGTGTCTCCTTACCTTCCTGCTATTGCTTTGTTCTGATTTGTATACGTAACGCTATTGTTTCTTTTTCTTCTTCTGCTCTTTCAGGAACACGGTGGCCTCCTTCGTATCTTCCCAGAAGGAAAGGCCCAGTTTGCCGATATAGAGCCCAAATTTGACCGTCTGCTGCTGTTCTGGTCTGACAGACGGAACCCTCACGAGGTTCAGCCCGCCTTCGCCACAAGGTCAGCATCCAAGGCGGTCCACTGCACACACTCAGATCATCCGGCTTATTATGCAGTGACTTATTTCTCTTATTTTCCCCGCAGGTATGCCATCACGGTGTGGTATTTTGACGCCGATGAGCGTGCCAGAGCTAAAGAAAAGTACTTAACAAGTAGGTTTTGATGGACAAACTACACAATCCTGCTTCCATTGTTTCAGGCCTTGATTGTTTTTTTTGTTGCTTTTTGACATCATCTCTTGTGTTTGTGTTTCCTCTCTGCGCAGGTGCGGGGGAAAAAGGAGTAAAGGTTGAACTTGGTAAACCATCAGATCCCAGCTAGGGGGGGGCCTGCATTCCCTACAAACAGCCATTAAGTGCTCTATCTGTAAAGTGGCCTATAGAGAGAGTGTGTGTGCGTGCGTGCGTGTGCGTGCGTGTGTGTGTGTGTGTGTGTGTGTGTGTGTGTGTGTGTGTGTGTTTTACATGGCAAAAGAGAAGACTTTTGTGCGAGTGTGTAGAAGATCCATTCTTATGGAGACAAAACAAACAAAAACAGTGATTTGTGTTTGTTTTCCGCAAAGCGGGGCAAACCAGAGGACCTTGAATGTCATGACATTGTACTGAAAGGGATTGTGTGTTTTTTGTCTTTTTCCCTTCCACCTCTTTAGTGTTAACAGCTTACATTTTCAGAAAATCAATAGGAATTAAGCTTCCAGAAAATCTACATCTTTTGCATATTATTTTTACAGTTAATTTCTTAAAGGTACAGTGTTCTGCATATGCTTAAGGTGTTATGCTTTTCACATGGAATTAGCTGTTATAAGCTACTGTATTGCAAAATGTACTTGAGGTTACAATAATATGAGGACTGATCTGAATTAAAAAAACAACTTTTTCTGACAGTAATGGTTTGGTCTTAGTTTGAATTCAAACATTTTCAGCACAGTAGATGCTAACGGTCATTTGATGGCGTGTGCCTCCTACTCTCTCTTAATACTCATTTAAATTATCACAGTTTTAAGGGAAAACATACATCTGGGCAGTAGGACTACTGCCTGTCAAGCTCTCCGGTTTGCACCATATGCAGTTTCATGCTGCCCTCTGCAGGCCTACAGTGGATTGCACCTGTTTTGTCTGATTTTCTGGACCCCAGCATTAATTTGATTTTGTGTGATGGGGAAAAAAATTCTTCACACTGACCAACCATCTGCAAATTCAACATTTCCCCTCAATCATTGTCTTAACTGTGAAAACTACAGCATGTCAGTGATTATCACAAAAACTAAAAAAAAAGATAGTGATAAGTGTTACAGCATATTGATCATGTGGCAAATTCCACTATTACTCAGTACATTATTGTATAAATGGCTTTGCAAATAGATTTTCTAAGGTTATTTAATCTCCTTCACTTTGTACCATTTGTTTTAGCTTTTGGTTTAATTGATCAATGGATTTACATTTACAATGTATGCATTAAATGACAAACAAATTAGTGCTCTAATAAAAATGAGTTGCTAATCTAACATTTTTAAACCAATTCATACCTTATCCAAGACAATCTCTAAACGTGAGGGTCAAATACATACATCGTGAGAATGGTTTTATATTACATATTGTAAATAAAACAAATCACTTTCTAAATTTTAAAGAATTGTCTTCTGTTAGATTCCTGGGTACATGATGTATTTAGTGCTTTTAAAGTGCAACCATTTATTAAAATGGGGAGAAGTGTGAAACATGTCCAGCCTGCTGGTCTTTTTTGTTCTGCCACAAATTCTAATGTTGCTTTATCATTAGGATGTTTGGGCTTTTAATGTCCAACTCTGAACCAGTTTGAGCTGTACTCAATGACTACCAGCATCCTTACCAGGTGCCTGAAACACCTCAACTGGCTTTCTCACGATGACTTTGTTTCTCACCCTATCTCGAAGGATACCAGCATCTTGAGAAAACCCATTTTGGCCACTTGTACCCGCGATTTAGAGTAATTTCGGTATTGACACTTCATGACCATAGGGGAGGGTAGGAACCAAAATTGAGCTCTTAGATCGAGAGCTTTGTGTTTTGGTTTAGATCTCTCTTTTTGTCACAGCGACAACAGTGCTCCGATTCTCTGGTCATTCTCCTGCTCACAAACAAGACCCTGAGGTACTTCACTTGGGGTAAGAACTCACTCCCTACCCGGAGAAGGCACTCCATCTGTTTCCTGCTAAGAACCATGGCCTCAGATTTAGAGGTGCTGATCCTCATCCCAGCTGCTTTACACTCTGCTGCGAACTGATCCAGTGAATGCTGAAGGTCACAGGCCGATGATGCTATCAGGACCACATCATCTGCAAAAAGCAGTGATGAGATCCCCAGCCCACCGAACTGCAACCCCACCCCATCCCGACTACGCTTCGAAACGGCTGTCTAAGAATATCACAAACAGGATTGGTGACAAAGCGCAGCCCTGGCGGAGGCCAACCCTCACCTGGAACAGGTCCGACTACAGAGAACCCGGACACAGTTCTTGCTTTGGGAGTACTGGGATTGGCTGGCCCTGAGAAGGGCCCCCTTCACCCCAAACTCCCGCAGCGCCTCCCACAGTATCTCCCAGGGGATCCGATTATACGTCTTCTCCAGATCCACAAAGACATGTAGACCAGATAGGCATACTCCCAGGGTCCCTCAAGGATTCTTGCTATAGTGACGAGCTGGTCTGTTGTTGCACCACCTGGACGGAATCCGCATTGTTGCTCTTCAACCCGAGGCTCGACTATTGGCCCAACCCTCCTTTCCAGCACCTTGGAGTAGACTTGACAAGAAAGGCTGAGACACTCTCTAGTCCCCCTTTTCTGAACAGGGGAACAACCACCCTGGTCCGCGTCCAATCCTTACTGTACCCAGTCTAGATGACCCCCCCACCCCTGTCCCCGAAGTGGTGAACAGTTTAAGTCCCGGAAAAATAAATATATAACAAAAAACATGATCAACTGACTGTCAATTTAGCAATAAAGTATTTGCGTATTATTACAAATGAACTGCATCTTTCCCAGCATTTAAACTGTTTTAATATGAATTAAATGATTATCCAAATCTTTATGAAAAACACATTTCATACAATAGTAATGGAGTACATATTACAAAGGTCAGGAAATATATTAAGTGGTATTTAATATAAACTATTTACAGTGAAGTTGTTTAAAAGCAGTCAGAATTAGATTACTTTGTACAAGGAGTGTGCAAAATGAATGTCCAATCAGTGGAAATTCATGTACTGGCAGAAAAGTCCGTTAGTTCTTCTTCTCTAGACAAAATAGAAGACTGAATGTATCGAGTGGAGGGCGACTTTCAGGCCCATGTGCAAAAAATATACAAATAAAGGGACAAAACCACAGGTCAGCAGGAGTTGCTGTGAACTCCAGTCAGTAATGGCTGAGCTCCTCTGGAGGAGTTGGGAGGGTGTAACTGTCATCCCCTCCAATGTAGGCGCCGATGCCGCTGCTGCTTTGGCTCCCCCACTCGTAACTGTCAGCAGCCAGACTGGAGAATCAAATAAACCAACACCCATTAAACAATGCCATTTGACCTATCTTCGTTTTGCCACATTCCTACTTTGTGGTGTTTTTACCTGGCTTGGATGTTCTGAGGCATGACGCTCCACGCCAGGTCATCATCACTGTCATAACGCCGTGGGTTGTCGAAGAAATACGCCCTGGAGGAGAAGACGTGACCAGGAAGCCCAGAGCCACTCTGCAAGACAAGCCACACACAAAAATAAAAAAACATAAGATAGCATAGTCTTACATTATAAAACCTGTATTACACATAATTTGCTTATGGCTCAGGACAGTTCTCAGCCTGTGTGCCTCTTTTTTTTTTTACCTGACTACATTTTAGAGGCCTGAACCGATAAAACTGTCCAGTATTTCACAAGACAAAAACAGATATTTTGGGGAGCTGAACTACAGTATAAGTTAATCTGCTTCCTTATGAAAATCATATTGCCACCCCTTAGATTCATCTTGTCATCTTGTGTCACCAAGGTTGGAAACCACTGGCTGGGGGTACTTGCTTGGCTCACCCTGTCTAGGTTGGGCTGCCGAACTCTGAAGAAGAAAACTACGAGAGACGTGGGGAGCAGCTCCCATACAAACAAGATGACTCCAAAGACGATGTAGCCAGTGTCGCCCAGTGTCGACTGTAAATCTGCCTGAAAAACAAAACATAGACTTTAGAAAAAGCCTATTCTTACCCAGAGACGGCTGGAACTGTATTTCCTAATCACAATCATCACAAGAGAAAAAGCCACCAGGGAGGCAACATTTTAAAAAAAAACAAATTGCTTTCTCCCATAACAGTCATAACTCACATACATTGGTACTCATCATTACACATGATCAACTGGCCTGAACAGTCAACATTATTTTCACATTAACTCAAATCTTATGGAATTATGACCTCAGGTGGTTCACCTGGTCTGAAACGTTGTACCAGTCGTAGTCAAAGGAGGTAATGCTCTTGTTTGAGAGTCCCAGGACGACCAGATTGTAGCAGGCCCTGGAAGAGTACAGGAGGATGACGATGGCTCCTATAACTGTCACCTGGCACACGGACGTCCCCTGCACAGTTTGAAGAGTTGCGTTAACTAATAATTTATTCATGTATCGTAGAAGGAATACCTCTTGAGATGTGGCATCTCATTTTCAAGGGTGTCCTCGGTAGCGCTGGACAATACAAAAGACAAGACATTGCAGTACAACATACTCATTCGATCACATACAAGCTCCCCTTAAACCCATCCCCCCCCCCCCCCACCCTCATGCGAACATGTTACCAGTGTTAAAAATGATCATAACATAATGTATGAGTAGTGATTAAAAGCAAAAAGAAAGAGCAATAATAAAAACACTGAGAAATCAGAACAACCAAAAACAATTACACCAAAAGAAATAAGTATTAGGGAAAGCATTTAAAACAACAACAAAGATGTCTTGAAGCCACTCAAAGATGTGGTTGATCTTAGTGACATATCATTTTAGAAGGAAGTTAATTGAAATCTGATTACAACATATAGAAAACCATAAAACCACATGGAAACTGAACGTAAGAATAGCTGTAATACATTTTGAATTTCAGGCACAAGCTATCATTTTTGTTGGCTTGTGAAATATATTTCCCCAGACATGCACAAAAACAACACTGTGTTGCTAAGAAACAATCACTATGTACAAAGCATTTTTTTAATGTTTTAATTACTACTTTCCCCCCAAACGCCCCATTCATAGCTACACAGGACAGGGAAGTATTTCTTACTTTGGATTCCAGATAAATGTTGGCCAGTGACATCTTAGCGAGTTTGTAAAGACACAAGGAGAGCGAGATGGCACACAGGACAAAAAGTGTGTCGTTGATGGCGACCCTCACAAGCACGATGGTGTGGGCTTCTGCAGAGGACATCCTCACCAGCAGGGCACACACTAAATTCACTACTAAAAACACCAGGCTGATGAACAGGAAGAGCAGGTACAGCGGAAGCCTGTGGATCAGGAAACATATTATTCTCCCCAAAAAGGATATAGCCACGATAGTAAATGGATTATATATACTGTATATAATGGCAAATGAAATCTAGTAAATGCATGTACCTGTATTTCAAAAGCTCTGGTGCATATTTGGACTTTGCCTTGAAAACAACCTGTGAAAAGAAATCAGTTCCTGCATCATGCAAATGCGTCAAACTGTTTTTAGGCAGGCCATTTTCACTTCTGTATTCTCGCTATTTATAAAAAAACAAGACACATTCTCCTGAAACAGGAACCTCCTAGTTGCAAACAGCAGAGTTATGAACTCTGGACACATAAGTACACTGCATGTACTGTAATGCTTTGTGCCGTTGACACTGTCAACTCGCAAATGTGAAAATAAGCTTGAGGTAAAGGCCAGAGTAGCTGTTAATGGATATTTGGATGAAATAAGCATAAAGTACGAAGGAATTATTCATTGCATTGCACTTTGTAGCTGATCTGAATGAGAGTGTATTACACCTTTAGTGGACAGTCCTATAGGGTCCTTGCTATCCAATGCTGTTAATATTAGTGACTATTAGAGTGTTGTATCAAATGTATTCATTCCAGCCGGTAGGCCTGGATGATAAATTAGTGTTGACATCGATGTTCTCATATCATATTATTGATTTGATAAATTCTTTAAATTCACAAATCAGATTTAAAGCAAGTTGTAATTAAAAGTCACTAAGTTAAACCTTTTTTTATGTAAAGCAATGGAATGGCAATCCAGTGCCATTGCTCCCGAACATCATTGATCATTATGTAATTGAATACATAGAGATATGTATTGGTGGTTGAGAAAATATTCACATTGATTAACAGCAAATGAATCATCAACAATTAATTCTGATAATAATCCCTTCTCAAGCAAAAATGTCAAACAATCGCTGTCTCGTTAGAAAACATGACACACGGGGGTCAGGGAATTGTGATGGACTTTTTACACCATTTCTTATTAAAATAATGATAATCGATTAAGTAATTAATTGAAAAACAATTGACGAATTAATCAATAGTGGAAAATATTCATTAGTAATATGACATTATTAATATTGTGTTGATGTAACTCTCAACCATATGCCCAGTCCTAGTTCAATGGTTTTAGATTGATCTATCTCTAAATGATGGTATACTGTTTATACTCTGCACATACATCATTCTGTACGTTGAGGTCAAACGACATGAATCAACAATAATTAAAACACATGTTTAACCCTTGTGTTGTCTTACCAGAAATCAACACTTTTGTTGACTTTAGTAACTTTAGTTTTACAGTTATTTTTGGAATTTATGGTCAATAAACCTCATTTATAGGATATTATGTTTGAGTTAGAAGAGCAGAAATTAGGAATTATTTAGAATAAAATTAAAGGAATGGATGTAGAATATGTCAACTTTTACTCAATACTATTTTTTTTAAATGCTATAAAATTGAATAAGACACCCCAGAATTAATGAAAGTAGAGATTTGTACTTGCCAAAGAGAGTTGTGTAGAATCAACTATGTTATTTTGGGTATTTACAATTGGGTAGTTAAAAAGAAAATTGATATAGGAAAAGGGGTCAATCTGACCCGAAGGCAACATGAGGGTTAAGTGGAGGGGGACTTAACTTCAGGTCTCAATTAATCAATAATCAACATACATTAGAGAGAAACAAGTGCAGATAAGTGACATATTAAGATGAAAATTGAACTGTATTGACAGCACCTAAGTCAACTCACCTGTGCAAAGTAAAGGTTCATGAGACTGAGTGTGAAGAACTGGAGGCAGACAGGGAAGCAGTAGAGCAGCCAGAAGGGAAAGGGCCCCAAACTGTTGGCTGTGACAAAGTTCTTGAAGTAGAAGGAAAAGAGCACGGTGCGCAGGGCCGACCACAGCAGGCACAGGGACAGGAACACGGTCTGGTAGCTGAAGCGCTTGTGTCGGTACCGCAGGACCAACCAGAGCTGGACGTAGATGAAGATGAAGAGGAGGGAGTAGAAGACGGTGTAGACCACCGTCAGGCCCAAGGTGACGTAGGGAGGCAAGGCCGGGCTCAAGGTAGGAAGAGGCATAGATTTATCCATCGGCGACGGCTCCTTCTCCTCCACCAAGGCCTCCATGAACCTGCTGTCCCCGGCCGGGGGAGGAGGGAGCGGAGCGGCGCGGAAGAAGGGGCTTCTGCCGGGCTTTACAGCGCCAGCCTCTCGGTTCTCGCGTCCCGCAGAGTGGAGGTAAGAGCCGCAGCAACAACAACAACAAATAAAACAGGGAAATAATGATGTGAATGGAACTGTCAAGAAGAGGGAGAAAAGAAAAGCAAGGGGAAGAAAACAACGCCAACTTCCTGCTGCGCGGCCGGAGACAGCCAGAGAGTGAGGCACATGATCAGTGATGAGAAAGAGCCGTTTGTCAGGAGCAGCGGCGGGCAGGAAGCTGCTCAGGGCTGCAGCTAGGAGCTCAGCGCAGTGCTAGGACCGGCCTCCGCCCCCCCCAAACCCCTCGCGCTCATTGCGTGACGCTACGCATCAGCTGACGCACACTACTGTACCTTTAACCCTGTGATGGGGCTTCCCACCGCTCTACTGATCCCAAGAGAGCATCCCAGAGCTGTTAGATGTAGCCTATTGACTTTAATTATATAAAGGTGCGTGAAAAATATATCACATACAAAATCATTCAACACTGGAGAGTATATAAACAATATATACAACATATTTGCCTACTACATGTAGGCCTACAGTAAATACAGTTAATACATTTAATTGGTAAACTCATTTTTACATTAAAAAAGGGACACAGGATAACTATCACATAAAACCACCTTAAAAGATACCATGTAGTACAGCAGTAAACTGCTGTGAAGGAAGATGTTACATTACATTTACTAGCAGTTTTATTTTGCTGTATAGTATTTGTTTTGCTGTTTTTAATATATGAATTCCCTGTGCGGCATCCTTGAGTGCCAAGAAAGGCGCCTTTAAATAAAATGTATTATTATTATTACATTTAAAGATTTATTAGAGTTATGGCTATATAAAGAAAAATCTTCAATTTCTTGTATTCGGATACACTTTTATGCACCAATTTATAGTGGAAATGCCTTTTTTAGCCTATGGGAAGAAGAAAATAACAGATGACAATTCAAAATATATCAAATATATAATGGAAAGTATGTTGCTGTGTGTCATTGGGCAGTTTTAAGTGGGTATATGGAAATCCTGGAGCTTTCCTAGTGGGTATACTGTGTATACTTGCATATTGCATAGACTACACCACTGTGGTCAGGGAAGCAGAATTTGGTTTATGATCCAAGGATAAATATATTTAATCTGCACTGCACACAAACCTCAGGGAGGTTTGTTATGGCTAGTAGTGGTCTGGGTTTTTGTTTCACAGGCCTGGGGCATGTGAACATGAGGAAGGCCAAGGATGGAGGTCCCTGTAGCTCACCTTTGACTGCTGTAATACATTCATCTTCTCACACACAGGGCCACTACCACCCAGGCACCACACAAACAGGATGCTGTCAGCTACAGTACTTCCCTCTTTGAATGATTAGGCTTATAACCTGCCACATTATGACATTTTACACTATAATTCTGTATATAATAATGACAGAGAACTAGATGAAAGCCTTTTAGACGTGGAAGCAAAAATATTGTAAAAAAATGCTATTTATTAATTAATAACTAATGCTAAGTATTGAATGCCTTATTTGTCCCCAGAGTTCCCTCAGTCTGGCTCCAGCCATTTAAATTACTCACGCCTCCAGTTTTGTCCATTAATAAAAAAGAAAAGAAAAGAAAAGTAACACGGTGGTGACGAAATGGCACTTCAGTCTGATTATCTGCCACATGCATATCAGATCCCAGTCCACTGCTCAAAACACGCACTCACTCAAACACTAACAAGTCCCAGCTATTAGGATCACCGGCCACAGGGTCGGTATCCCATCAGCCACTGAGAGTCCAACCAGGGCCCAATGTGTATAACCATTTAAGTACAGTGAATATTGGCAGTGTTAGATAGTAAATATGAAGACAAGTGTAGTTATTGTTATGTGTTAAGTTATGTGAACTATTTTTAGTTTCAAAGCACTGTTGGAAAGTCCTGCTGTCATTATGAATACATTCAAATGTCACGCAAATTAGCCCTCGCTATTTAACATTCTTAACAAGTATTTTTGGCATATTTTATTGAATAATAAAATATACAAATACATATCCCTCTTTGGTGTTAATGTACTTATGGTATGTCTCGCATATCAATGTATAATAATCTCTGAAAATGTTTGAATTCCATGGAGAATATGTTTAGAAACCACAAATGCAAACTTGATCAAAAATAATAATAATAATGACCAGAAGGTGGCACCTTTTAACTGTGTTAAGATGGAAAGCCTGAGAGGCTGAGAGGGAGAAAGTGGAGAAGTATTGTAACACAGGGTACTAAAATCAGATGAGACAATCAAAAAGTAAGAAATGCAAAGGAAACAAATAAATGTTTAATTCACTTATGAGTGATCTCTTTCCAAAATACTGTGTATCCAGGAAAATGTTGCTGCATGGTACATCTTAAAATGATCTTTTTAAAAGTGAACTGGTTTATATATAAATGTCTTAAGATGACTTCTGAGTTCAGCCTTTGTGGCATATGAGAAAAGTATCCTAAGTGGTGGTTATCTGTTCTGATGAACTGTAGATAGACATATAAAACTCTAAGTAACCAGTCTTAGTACAAACATAATACATACTGCTATTCACTATTTACTATGGTTCAAAATCTGCAATGAAAAAAAATCTCTTCACATGGTGACTGAGACAAAATATGACATGATATGACATGTTATTTGTGGCATATTGTCTTTATATTTTGTAGTCTTGACTTGAAACCATTTAACAACATCAGCGGCTAACAGCAAAAAAATTTTTTTTTGTTTAATACAGATACAGTTCAACAATCCAGACAATTCCAGTACATTTGAAGCAGAAATATATTCAAATAAAAAAGGTATTATGGCTGTTTAGGTTCTGTGTTTCACCAGAACATAGAGGAGCAAGATAAAACCCCACAAGATGTTCTTGTTCTGTCAGAACTCACCTTAAAGTCCTAGAGAAGAGAAGCTAAAAGCAAGAGAAGCTAAAAATGGACGGTTTCCCCTGAGGGTGACGCTAAAGAAAAGGCAATTGAATCATTAGAATCACAATCATTTATCTCCCTGTACATTTCACAGCAATATAGTCATTATATATATTTGGCCTGAGGGAGGTGCAAGAGGGTAGCTTCACAAAAGTGTTCACAAAAAGCTCATCCTCTATGGTTTCCAACTTATTTGCCGTGTTATTCCTTAAAACAAATCAGTGTCTACTTGGGGCCGTTTATCAAAAGTTATGGCCTTAGTTTGGGTGTGAGATGTGAGCAGTTTGACCAGATTCCTTTACATTTTTCATCTTGAAATAAAATTCACTTGAAGTTTTTAGAGGCCGGAGATGGTGAAAATACTTCAAAATAAAAAGATTATAGGAAACTCTGAAAAAATAAACATAATTTTGTGGAACAAAATACACATATTTTTCATTCTGACACCTTTACACGAGGCACTCTGCCAATTTCACACATGCAGGTCAGTTGAGACTTCCTGAGGAGTAATGTTATTTACCAGGCAAGGAAGGATTATAAGATAACAATCTTATTTTCATTTTGAAAGTACATTGATATGGACCAAAGTGTTGGCAAAATACATTTTTTGGCCAATGTTTGTGCCAAACAAAAGGTCAGAGGTCACACAAATTAATTACGGATCTGGGGACTATGAATACCCATATTAAATTGTCATGGCAATGTGGCCAACAGTGGCTCAGATAAGTGGACCAAAGTGTTGGATGGTTGGTGATGGATGACTGCCCATCCGTTAGCAGGGCAGAAACCGCTCCAAATTGAACCATATTACCAGCATGCCCCTCATCATCCCAGCTGGAGTCGAGTCTGATAGCCACATCGGGATGCCTCAAATGATTAGTGTATGGTACAGTGCTTTGTGATATTGTACTTTACATAATGTTTCAATCAAACCGGCCATGGGGCTCTGTTGCTGGTAACTGGTCCATGCTCTGATGGCCCCTTGGCTTGTATCCAAATCTGCTAATACAGTCCAGTGTTGTCCCTCTGGAGACACTTGGACTTTACACACAGTGGCCCCTGTGTTATAGTACCTTATCACCTAAACAGTGATAGCTGCTTTCTACTGTATTGGCAATAGTGGAACAATGATAAAGGAATGTGCTGTGCAATTGACCTCAGTGGCTACATCTGTCCTCAACCAACCCTTGTTATAACTCCAATGTTTTGTGTTTTCAAAGTACGCCAAACGCCATCACTGCAGATGTCTACGAAACTGACCCAGAGCACGCCAACATACAGGCATAACCACATCACTAAGTAACAGCATGAAAGGAAAAGTATAGGCTACTTGCTTCTCATTTCTCTCTCCAGTGTTGGTGGTTTTATGAAAGCAGTTCTCAAGCGCGACTCTCAACTCCGCCCCATGTTTCCCCCAAACTCTGACTGAACTTTCTTTAGTGGACTCTGTGCGTCACTCTCCACTAACCTGGCTTGGAAAAATCACAGGGCTGAACAACTGCTCCTGAAACACGAACAATGGGTTGGCATGAGCAGGGATGGCTCCTCTGTGCGAGTTTTCTTGGATTTGTGGTGTCGGTGCAGGGCATTACGCGAGGAGAGCTTTTTCACTACGGACCAAGCGTAAGGGACCGGTTACTGGAAGCAGGGAATGACCAGACGCACCGACTTAAACTGGACAAGCCCGTTTTGTTTTATGATGGGTCTTTCGACAGCATCTTTGTAAGTTAAACCATAACTTGGTACACTATCATTGTCATTTCATTACAAACGCGTGGGATTTATTGGTCAGGGTGGACCATCTTGCGTAATTGCGCATACCAAAGAAACAGTTTTACGTGAAAATGGGTCAGTAGTAACAACCTTAAACAATTCCTGGACGTTTTTTAATATATATCTGGGGGAGGGTATGCTCTGGAGTATTTGCAAATATTGATAAAACTTATCACAGAGGTTGCGATATCTTGTGGAATGCATGTGTCCACGCATTTTACAGCTTCCCCTGAGGTTATCATTTTACCGTTGACACAAGGACCACCAGAGTACTTATTTTGCAATCCAACCCAAGCAACTGCTGATATGTCCAATAAAAGATGCTTATATGAACCAAATATAGAATGGTACAAATGTTCCCATACTGCAATATTTAGATAATATACAGTAGCCTACGTAAACTGTGCAAAATAGTGACTTTGAAGGTGAGTCTGTAACCTAATTAATTCTTAAAGACTTCTTGTGTTTATTTGCAGTTTGGAGCTTTGAAATGACTTGAAAAAAATCCAAAATCGAATAGCAACATTTAGCTGAAAGCTACATCATTGTATTGGACAGACAAACAGCCCTTTATTCCCTGGGATTCTCCTTTTCAAAGAAAAGTGCTGCATCTCTGTTTTAATTGCTGGATGTGGATAATATGCTATTAGAGAGTAATTATATCCAGAGGCTATTTCCTTTGAAAGGCAAGAACTCAACTTTTGTTGTGAGTAATGATGGCGATATAGAGCCTACTTCAAGCAGTAACCTTATTTCTGCACAATCTCGCCCAAGGAGCAGCTCTATTAGAGGAGATGTGCAGAGGCAAAAACTTGTAGTTGACAGCCTGAGGTTGAGAATACATGTTGAATTCGTTATTATAACAGTCAGTTTTTTTAACTTAAATATGTCTGTTTTTCAGTTATGAGAGTACCCTGAACTGTGTGTGCCCTGTAGGGAACTAATGCCTTTCACACCAGACATGATTATAGAAAAAGAATTCTCTTATGTTTTGGTATCCACTAATCTTAAAGATCTCTCGTCGTGAGATCAGACTCACTGAACAGTTTCCCAGCTCTATCTTCCATTTTTGGCAAGAAGTTTCTGTAATGCAGACTAGTGTGCAATCTTTAGGCTCTCTGGGGCTGCTGTCAGGGGCAAGGACAGGAAACAGTGTGGCCCGGGCCAGGAATAATGCTCTGGTTTTCCCCTGGTCAGGAAGTGAAGGATCCCTATGTGCAGAGTGTGTGTGTGTGTGTGTGTGTGTGTGTGTGTGTGTGTTTTGACATGAAGCCAGCTTTTTCTTTTTTACAAGCCCATGCATGTGTTCACGTTAAAACTTAAGTGTGTAAAACCTGTGTTAAATGGCATCTTGTTTGTTCATTAGCGTTGTTGTAGGACATGGCAGCTGACTCGGTTCATTAGTCTAATGAGTGTGGACTAAAGATCAAAGTGGGTCAGACTGGACTGGGTTTGCCTCCATTGTGACACAGTTCTTCATGTGTTGTTATCCTAGTTACTCTTAGGACGGTCATAAGGTGTTGGAATTAATCTCATTACTTGTTATCCCCATTACCAACCTGAGCTTTTCATTTCAGATCAACACCAATGGATTTGTTGCCACAGCACAGCCAACAAGCGAGTCGACATATCTTGGCAAAATGCCCCCAAAATTCGGCATTATTGCAGCTCTGCTAGGAGACCTGGACACAAGTGATGGTGTGGGGAAGGTTTTCTTCCGTCAAGACTCCAGTCCTGAGGTTCTAACTCAAGCAGCCAATCACATACACAGGGCCTTCCCTGATGACGACGAAGTCAATCCAACCCATGCTGTGGTGATCACCTGGGTTAATGTCGCCACCCATGATGAACCTCAAAGCAGAGGAGATGGCATTGAAAAGAAGGTGAGCATCACATGGTTATTCAAGTTATCCTAGTTTAAAATTATCATTTACATTCTCTCTAATGTTGTATTACACAGAGAAACACCTTCCAGCTGGTTATTGCATCCTTGGAGACTGCATCGTACGCCATTCTCCTGTACCCAAGGGACGGGATTCAGTTTTCCTCCACGCCTGTACAAGGCAGTAATGTGGTCATGCAAGCTGGCTTCAGTAAAGGTTCGGTGCGGAGTTTCCTATTTTACAGTCAGGGGCCATACTACCGCACCACCACTGATGACGAGGCATCCGTCAGGGCTTTAACAGAGTAAGTCAACCACAGGCAAGAACAGCATTTCCTAAATAGTTTTGCTGTTTAGATAATGTTTCAAGTCTCTTTTGTCCTGATAGAGAGACCAACTCTGGCCTGCGGGGTGTATGGGTGTACGAGACTGGAACTTCTCCCTATTTTACCAACGTGGCTCCAGGTGAGGTCACTGACCTGCCCACAGAAGCCACACCACAGGGGCCCCCTGAGGACTATGAGGAAGCCACTAATGCAAAGAGGCCTGTGTATCCTGATGGACAGCAAGTGCAGTACCCTCCTTACGAGCCAGAAGGGGAGCAGATCGAAATCCAACCAATTCAGTACCAGCCTCATCAGCCTGACAACCCAGAAGTCTTGGTGGTGGATGACACCGATATAAATGTAGATGGTGAGTCCACAGGGGAACGCTGTCAGTGTAATTTCCTTTATGTACTTTTAAATAACATTTTAAAATCTCTTTGTTATCATTGAAGATTAGTTATTAAATGAATGGGCTGTTCCTGACATATTCTTACCATGCTTTTCCATGTTTTCAGTGTTCTCATACAACCTTGGGACATGTGCGAGCAATAGAAATAAGTGCTCCCAGTTTTCTGACTGCAGGGACTACTCCAGTGGATTCTGCTGCTACTGCCGACCGGGCTACTATGGCAATGGGATTCAGTGTGTGGCTGAGGGTAATGCTACGCTTCGGCTATAAGTGGTCACTTGTTATGTTGAAACAAGATTGAAATTATGAAGTGTTTTCAGGGAAATGGAGAGGGATGAGTCGAGTTAAAATCCATAACATATGTGTTTCATGTTACATTCTGTGAGACTTTTGCTCACGTTATGGATTTTGAGCAATAAACAAAAGACAGATATACCATTAGGCCATCACTATGCTGCATTAGACTCCAAGCCTAGTAATGCTGCAATGTTTTTCCAAAATTAGCTAGCATTGCTTCAAAGATATTTTGTGGTATTGTTCTGGCATAGGATAGTTAAGGACATGAACTTCTTGTGTTCTGACATTTTCCATAATTGTCTAGTACAATACTCCTGAAATTATTTGAGCCAAATGCTGCAATGTTTTTCCAAAATTAGCGTGGCTAGCTAACATAGCTAAAATTGTTACAGGAATGCCACATTGTTTTCAAGATTTTTTTTTGGCATTTTGTGGCATAGGATAGCTGCGGACAGGAACTTCTTGTGTTCAGAAATTTTCCATAATTGTCTATTATACCTGAATTTGCGTATCGGGCCGATACAGAGTACTGATCCGATACCAGCGTTTCATGTATTTTATTATGTTTTGACAACTGTATACTATTCTCCCTGTATGGATGTGATATGATTTCTATCTCTGTCGGCCTGGCTCAGGTTAAACTCTTTGTGAAACATGAACAAACACAAACGTATAACGTGAAAAGAACATAAATAAACTTTAACGTGGATTTTATTTAGGTGTTTATTATATTATTGAATCGGTGCATAAATTCCAGTACTTCCCGATACCGATACCAGCGTTTTAGGCAGTATCGGAGGCAATAGCGATACTGGTATCGATATCAGAACATCTCTAGTTTATTACACTTCTCCTGAAATCATTTGAGCATATTGCAGCAGGCAAATCCATGGGTTCAGCTCTGGTGTTTGGTTGCTCTTCTCTGTGACCAACGTTTGATGGTTTGGGTTTGTTTTGCAGGAAAGCCACAGAGGATGAATGGTAAAGTGCATGGAAAAGTGTATGTGGGCAACTCTCCTTCTCCAGTGGAGTTCACCAGTAACGATCTCCACTCGTACGTTGTGGTAAACGATGGCCGTTCCTATGTGGCCATCAGTGACATCCCTTACACCCTTGGACCCTCCCTGCAGCCCCTGTCGGCCCTTGGTGGTGTGATTGGGTGGGCGTTTGCTCTGGAGCAGCCTGGCTTCAAGAATGGCTTCAGTATTATTGGTGAGGGAAATATATATACAACGCAACAGTGTCTGATAATGTGACACATAGAAGCTTTTTTGTGTGATTTTCTCATGCTTCATTTGGATAGAAAATGACTAAAGTGAACATTCAGGAAGTATAACTATCTGTAAACAAATGGCATTGTTGTTACAAGCAGTTTGCCATACAGCTGCAGTTTTACTCACTCTGTCCAGCTTAATTCCCCTCACATTACTTCAGCTGAAAAGAAGGCGGTGAGCCAAAGTTCATCCAGGGACAGGGTCTCAAAGTTAACCTCCCCTTCTCTGTCCTCTGTAGGGGGGGAGTTCACACGGCAGGCTGAAGTGACCTTTCAGCCAGGAAATGAGAAGCTGACCATCAGGCAGGAGTTCAAAGGCATCGATGAGCATGACCACCTGGTGGTGAGCACCAGCCTGGAAGGCCGGGTCCCTGAAGTACCTCGTGGCTCCACTGTGCAGATTGACCCTTACTCGGAGATCTACCAGTACAGCAACAACTGTAAGATACAGCTTGAACAGAGACTGGCTTTGTTTAAATGGAAATGTCATCAGTGTGTTTCTCCTGACTTTTGCACATGGCCTAACCTCTTAATCCAAAGATTAAAAAGAAAGGACTTTCTTTTTATTTTAAGCATGTATTCATTGAGTTTTTGTACATTTGACAAACAAAAAAAAACAAAAAGTACAACAAGGCACATAACATAAAAGAGAAAGGATCAAATGTAGTAGCTGTAGTACCCACAGTCATGAATTAGTACATCCATAGGTGTATGCTTACTTGAAATACATACAGTAGTTGCTTATCTCAACAACGTAGAGTACAGATGGCACACTACAGGGATTAGAAGTATGTTATCTTATTAGGACAAAAAAGAAATTAAAAGAAAATAAATGAATAAATAAAACCGCTCAGTCTAGCTAGTTATCACTCCAACCATCCACATCCGTATTGTTATTCTCAAAGAAACTGAAGAAAATGTTCAAAATTTTCCAAAGATTGTCAAGCCTATTTTTTGTTGTGTAACTTATCTTTTCTAAAGCTAAGTAAAAAGTCCTTCAAGAAGGACTTTCTGCTTTTTCAATCAGAACTAATTCATTAAGAAACATCTACTTGTTTCTTACTTTACAGTGATCACTTCATCGTCAACTCGGGACTACGTAGTGAACTCGCCTGACGGCACCACTGACACCAGGACGTTCCAGTGGCGCCAGACCATCACCTTCCAGAGCTGCCAGCATGGCGAGTCTTTGAGAGACATGAAACCGACTCAGATGCTCAGCGTGGACCAGGTCTTTGTCATGTACGACGCTAATAATAATCTCATCCGGTTCGCCATGAGCAACAAGATCGGGGATATCAATGGTGAGGTCATGGAGATAAGTTTTGTCTTCCTGTTTGTGGTCTGTGCTCACTTCCTTCCTAGATTATAACACATAACATTCTGACCAAGGACAGTTTTACTAAAAATTAGGGCTATTGTTGAATGGTGATTTGGTTTTCTCAAAGATTCCCATGTATTGCTATTATAGTGGTAACATGGTCCTAATTCTCAGGAGGGCAGCCAGAGGAGAACCCATGTTTCACTGGAAGACACGGCTGTGACACCAACGCTGTGTGCCGACCTGGACAGGACACTCAGTTCACCTGCCAGTGCGCTGCTGGCTTCAACGGTGATGGCCGCACATGTTATGGTAAGATTGAAATATGATATAATACAACCTTTTTTTCGAATTGTTTGGGACAATAAAGATTCTCACACTAATGTATTTCTGCTTTCAAGTAATTCAAACAGTTTCCATATCTGTTTATATCCATCTTTCTAAAGCCTTCCTTCCTGGGGAACTGGTCAATTTCACCAACTAGCAAAGAGTCCCCCCATGGTAAACAAAGTCTCCCATACTCCCAGACCAGGTTAACTCTATATATACTGTGGTCCTCATCCACAGTTCATGCTCTACACAACCATGAATACCAGACAGGAAGAGCTCTGAGGCACATACAGAGGAAGGAAATGTCTCAGACGGATGTTATCTTGAAACATTTGTAATTAAGAAACCTAATCAAGCTCTCTCCCTCCGATCTCTGTCTGATAATGAAGGACACTGATTTGACATATCCGGACTTCAGAGCCTCAAACTCAAACACTGATCTAATGTGGCAGTTATAAGCATATGATAATTGACTGTTCTCTTCATCAGACATTGATGAGTGCGAAGAGAATCCTAGGATCTGTGGCTCCCATGCTATCTGCAACAACCAGCCTGGGACCTTCCGCTGTGAATGTGAAGATGGGTATCAGTTCGGCAATGATGGGCAGACCTGCGTTGGTAAATGCATATTTGAGAAATCTCCCCTTGTATTAGGGATGTACAGGTTCAGACATAAATTGTAATAACATGCATTAAGATATTGAGTAGACCAGGGTGAGCAAGATAACAAAAAACATGTATTCTTACTTAACATAAGTACACACATAAAACTTTGAACTGACTGTTGCAGTGGCATTATAATTTCAGAGATTATCTAGCAGAAACTGTGATTAAGTTTACAGTCTAGTGTGTGTTCATTGGGCCTAGATCAAATAATACGCCCATTACACTACATCAGGACAGTATAGAGTCTTAAAATAGTCACAGAAAAGTGTACAAGATAAGCCTGACCTCAAATGTCTTTTCTCACTTTTCTGGTTATCACTGTATGTCATACTGTAGGTTACCTACAGTATATTAAAGAGATAGTTTAACATTTTGGGAAGTACGCTTATTTGTGTTTTTGCCGTGAGTTAGATAAGAAGATCAATACCATTCTCTACCAAATATGAAGCTACAACCAGCAGCTGGTTAGCTTAGCAGAAATAGGGGAAAACAGCTAGCCTGGTTGTGTGTAAAGGTAACAAAACCTGCCTACCAACACCTCTAAATCTCACTAATTCACACATTGTGTCTTGTTTTTTAAATCCATACAAAAAACGAAGACTAACTTTCCATATGCTAAGCTAAGATAATCGGTTTTATTTATCGGACAGATATGAGAATCTTCTATTTCTCAGCAAGAAAGTGAACAAGCGTATTTTTAAAAAAAAAAGTTGAACTATTCCTTTAAGATAAAAATAAATAATAAATAATCACAAAAGCATTGTAACATGATTTTACAAATATTAAACTGTTTAAAAGTTTTATGTCACATCTGGTCTTTTTGACATGCTTTAATATATCAAGTTATTATAACATATCTAACACATCTTAATTGCTCTGTCTTCTTCTTCTTCTTCTTGTTTTTCTTCTTCTTCTTCTTCTCAGAGGTTCATCAACCTGTGGACTCTTGTGAAGAAGGCACCCATAACTGTGACATTCCTGAGCGCGCTCAGTGCAGCTACTCCGGGGGCTCGTCCTACATCTGCTCCTGCCTGCCAGGGTTCATAGGAGATGGCAGAGCCTGCCAAGGTACAACATAGAGACACTAAATATATATTCATTCTGAAGAATGATAACTGGAATAAACTGCCTTTAGTTTGTAGAGTACAGAATATCTATAAAATGAGACTCATGCAAAATTACAGAATATACAACATCAATGAGCATTACATTCAAATACAGTAAAATACAGTTTCCATAGTATTATAAATCATATTCATTTTAGTAGGCCTAGTAGCTTTAACAATTTAATATCATAACATTACCCTTACTGGACTCTATCCGTGGTTTTGCATATTTTAGCTTGTCAATTACTATGTAAAAAAAAAATAGCTGTAGCCATTTAAACTATGTGAGTTTTAAGGCCAATCGTTTTACACACTTCTACTACCTTACACAGATGTGTAAGCAGTGTTCTGAAAAATGACATGCCATCCAACCCACAAAGCAGCAGCTCTGATTGGCCAGCCTGATGCTAACAACAGCCGACCAATCAGAGCTCCTGCGGCTGTTTTTGTGGTTTGAAAGTCATTTCATTTTCACGTGGCATGCTTATACATCTTGAAATGAAATACAGGAGTCTTCTTCTTTTTATTTTTTAGTACTTTACAGTTTTTTTTTAGACAACAGTGGGCACATCTGGAGTCACATGTGCAAAACTCTATAGTCTGCACAGCAGCAGTTCATGTGGACCAAACTATAATTCCTTTTTCATTCTTGAACACAGTTTTCAAAACTCTACACACTTATGCCATGGCTTAACCACAACTTGCACACCACTGTGGATTTAACAGTTTGTTCAAATGCTAACATACTGCTGTTACAACTGTTAACCACACATTCAAAACAGAATAGATTTCAGTCTGGTGCCTATCAAACACTGCTTTTCTGTATTAGTGTTTGACTCTAGTGTTTTTACTCTGTGTGTTCTGAGTGACAGTGTGTGTTATCTCACAGTGTTTGGCTGCACTGAGCCTGTTTTGAGACGTGTGTTAAGACTTGTGTTGCTTGGAATGAGTTTTGCAGCTGATGTGAACTGTTCAGCTCAGGTGACTGTGCAGACTGTAGTTAGAGTTTTGCACATGTAGCTTCAGTTGTGCCAGCTGTCGTTTGGCAATAAAAAAAAAAAATAAATAAAAATATTTTAATTTGTAGTTATTTAACTAGGTTTTTCTCTTCTAAAAAGTTCACTTGGGTTATTGTCCTTATCAAATATTATTGTATATTGGTATTGTTGTTATTGCTATTTAGTTGACGTGATTATCTTTGAGTTAATTAATTATAATGCTAATGTAATAATTGAATTATTTCTGGAATATAAATAAACCGTTAAAAATCTATAATTACCTGTAGCACACTCCAGGCTTTATACGTGTTGGTGTTTGCAAGAAAAATGTGAGATTTGAGAGTTTGCTGCCAAACATCTTTGCAATCATGAGCAATGTTGTCAGTAAAGCATCAGAGAGGAAGAAAAAACATTAGTGAAAGCCCTATGATTTGAGGAGCTTCAGGCAACGAGAATGTAATTGGGAATTCATCCTCAAACCTCAAGTGTCAGAGCGTCCTTTGTTAAGTTTACAAGGAGACTGTTTCAAAACTCTCCCTCATTGAAATTGCCTTATAATGTGAGCAGGAATGTGCTGAAATGAATGGCTGCCTGCATTGTATGGTTCCATCCAAAATCAAATGACATGTTTTAAAAATGGTTGGCAGTAATGTGAAGGATTTCTAGTCAACACGCTAAATGGAAAATCAAGAACACAAGTAGTCCAGATTTCAAATCCATAGACTTTAAGGTATAATTGTTAAAACATCTGCCCAGGACCGGGGGAGGTGAGATTGCTTACATAATACATCTGTAATGATTGAGCAGTGAAACATGAAAAGCAGATGGGGGTCACGAGTCGGCGTGTAGTTTTTTTTTTTGCCTGGTCCTCAGCAGCACTCATTTAGAGTTTCCATTCTGTCCATGCCTCTGCTTGATGGCGTTGGGCACGGACTGACCCAGATCGTACTGGAAATCCCTAACCATATAAAGACGTGACAAATTGGACATGCGGAAACAGTTTTTTAGCTTCTACGGTTGATTATTCTCTTCTCTTCTGCCTGAAGACATAGATGAATGCCAGCCAGGCAGGTGCCATCAGGACGCTGTGTGTTATAACACTCAGGGATCATTTACCTGCCAGTGCAGGCCAGGTTACTATGGCGACGGCTACTACTGCTCTCAAGGTAAGTCTTTTGGAATGTCGTCACCTTTTGACAAGCAAACCCAACATCTTACATCATTGTCAGTCGACTAGTCTGGTAACATTTAGCCTGTGCTGCTGTGTTTGTTTTGGGAATCTGTCATGAGTTTCAACAGTTTTAGTAATAGTTTTTTTTTATTCAGTTGTTAACTCAATAATTAAAAAAGCAAAGCATAATTTTCATTCTCAGCATTGGGTATTCCTCCCATTTGGGAAAGAAGAGTGTTTGAAAATGAGTTCCTCGCTAGAGTATATTGGTACCAGCTGGGACCATTTTTTTTTTTCATTTTCTTCCATATAGCAAAAGGAATGTCTAACAAGGCTTTTGTGTAGCTGAATTTAAAGCAAGAGACAAAAGGAGATATGAATAAGCTTGTGAATATATTGTGTCATTGTTGCAGGTTGTTGTTCACTCTGGAGCTTATTTTTCAAATTTTTCTCTTCAGAGAGGACAAAAACACAATGTGAGAACCACAGAGAAAGTCTCCAGGGTTCGTCGGAGTTTGGTCCGCGGGGCCCCCGACCTCCCGTTGGACAGTACATCCCTACATGTGACGAAAACGGTGCCTATGAACCCATGCAGTGCCACGGAAGCACGGGACACTGCTGGTGCGTGGACCGTAACGGGCAGGAGATCCCCGGGACCCGCTCTAGGCCTGGCAGCAGACCAATGTGTGAGTAAATCTCATGTGTTTAACGCTTGACTACAAGGAACACATGTGTCTTCCACTGTGTATGTAAAGCCCAAATATGCATGACCAATGAGCAGCCACAAACACTAACAGAAATCTACAAGCTACATTTTTGAAGTGGGGTTTTGTTGACAAGAAAACATTTCTGTTGCTAAACTGATTTGAGGTTGGGTCCTCCTCCACAAGTTTGTCTGTTTGTCCCCGGTAGGTATCGACAGTGGTGTTGTGCCACCACCTGTTGGACCTACCACTCGACCCGATGTCCACCCCCTGCCTCCAGGAACACACCTGTTGTTTGCCCAGAACGGCAGGATAGATCATGTCCCGCTGGAAGGTTATGTGATGAAGAAGGGCGATGCCAAGGCTGTCCTCCATCTCCCTGTAAGTTTCTCTGAATAAACTTAATCCATCTTGTAGAGAGAAAGCTTCAACACATTTTCATTTTAAAGTGATATTGTTTACCATGTCTACGATCTTTATTTTCTCTTTTAACCAACATTTTAATAGGCTTAGATCTTTGGTTCTAATGTGTGTTATGATGTGTGATATGACATATCATAACACACATTTTTTACTGACTTTATGTCTGTTCACGAGCTTCACAGCTTCACAATAACCATATCTAAATACAAAGTAGATATAAGTTTATGAGGATAGAAACTGTGTTCATCTTAGACACAATGTCTAGTCAGGATTGTTTGATATGTGTGATAATTAGAGAACAAAATTTTAAAAAAAAAGCAACAGTATGTTTGGCTTTGTCATTTGTGTATACAACATCAGTTAGGCCTCTTACACCAGCCGCTCCTTGCTGTTAATAAATTTGCATTCTAGCTCTGCCATTTCCCATCTGCTTTGTGCATTTAATGCCTGCATTTTATTGGAGGCACATGGTGGCATTCACATTAATTACTAACATCAGCGGGACATCTTTGCAATCTGTATTTCTTGTTACGCTGATTTCCAAAGCAGCTGGTCTGAAGCCTGGCTGAGTTGCTAATGCTTAGTGTGTGGCTCTGTTTGTTTGGATTTATGTCTAGACGTTAATGTCTAAAAAATACACATCTGCTCTGTGTTTTTAACTCTGACCACGTGTTTGAACAAAGTGCATTTCAAAGATTGTTGGTTGCTGACCCCTCCGCAGGAGAAGGTCATCATCGGAGTGGCTTATGACTGTGTGGAAAAAATGGTCTACTGGACTGAAATCACATCTCCCTCAATCAGCAAGGCCAGCATCCAGGGGGGAGAGCCCATTGCACTCATTAGATCAGGTACATGTTCACTGTTATCCTTCACGCTTTCATTTTCAGTCATGTGGTGTGTATGAGAAGGCTGTTTTCATAAGCACAGAAACTGATTTATGTATTGTATCTCTCTCTCTCAGATGTGGATAGTCCAGAGGGTATCGCCATCGACCACTTGGGACGAACTATCTTCTGGACGGACTCCATGAAGGATCGCATCGAGGTGGCCTCTTTGGACGGGTCTCAGCGTCGTGTCATAATAGACTCGGATCTTGTCAACCCCCGTGCTATAATCACCGACCCTCCCAATGGGTGTGTATCGTTTCACGTTAAACCTTAACGCTAAGTTCATTTGTTCTAACGCAATTTGAAACGCAAATGTATCCCCTCTCAGTTTGGATTGGGTAGTACACATTTTAAGGAATAGTTCAACATTTTTGGAAAAACAATTTTTTTTTGCTTTCTTGCTAAAAGTTAAATGAGGAGATCAATAACTCATCTTCATCAATATGAACTTACAGCCAGCAACCTCACAGTGACAACAGGACTCCAGGAAGTGTCTGGCCAAGAAACCTTTGAGTACATAACCCCGGTAATAGAAAGATATGAGAGCGGTATATTGATATTCTCATCAAACTCCCTGCAAGAAAGCGAATAAGCCTATGTCCTCAAATGTTTAACTATTTATTTAAATCTTTGTTAATATACATCTAGATAGCATAAAGAGTTTAAATGGATATTATTACAAACACTATCAGTCCTTGGTACTCACAAGGATATATAACAACTTTGAATAGCTAATTTTATTGGCAGAAGAATAATACTTATGATTTGATTAATATTATGTTACATCTACCAGTAAATATGTTAAGTTTGATAGTGACTCCACATACGTCCTTACAACAGTAATCTATACTGGGCCGATTGGAACCGGGATGCCCCTAAGATCGAGACCTCTCACATGGATGGATCCAACAGAAGGGTGCTGGTTAAAGACGATCTCGGCCTGCCAAACGGCTTGACTTACGACTCTCACAGCTCTCTGCTTTGTTGGGCAGATGCAGGTACTGTAGATTTCAGACAGATGACTCATCTATGAAATGATGTCTGCCTTGTGATCAGCAATAATCTCTCGCCTGTAGGCACACATAAAATGGAGTGCACACATCCTGGCCACGGTGACCGCAGAAAGATTATGGAGGGCCTTCAGTACCCTTTTGGAATCACTTCGTTTGGGAAGAACATCTACTACACTGACTGGCGGAGGTTTGACTATTTCTATTATCAATAACATTTTCAAAGTCTAGCTTTTTATCTGATGACAACAAATGGGATGTAAGTAAAAAAAACTACGTTTAAAAACAACGTTTTTACTGGTAGCAGTTTAGCCAGTGTACCTTGATGTAATTTTGGATAGTTTTAAATTAGTATGCGTTGAAACCTATAGCATTAGGCATCTATTGCAGCTTTTATCCACAGTCCATTGTGCATTGAAACAACACAGATCTGTCAAGGTAGAGGAAGGAGAGGGTATAGGTCAGAGGTCAGAAAGCTTCCCACACTTCAAGCAATGGCCCTTGATGTTCTTCCAGACCACTCTAAAGACTGTGCGGCTGACTCTGTATGTTAGCTGCTGAAAAAATGCGGGGGTTGGTGTGTCTATTTCTGTGCGTGCGTGTGTATGTGGGGTGAGGAAGTATCTTAAAAAGTGGCAGCTGCTTGCAATTTCTCAGCCTCAGCGTCTGTGAATGACCTGCCCAGGGCCTCCCTCTGATCTCTCCAGGCCTGTAGACTGCTGGAGAAGGTTGAGAGCTGGTGGGGGAGGCACACAAACTATGTCAGTTATGGCTAAGAAAGCTACCCTAACCCTTACTCATTCTTGGCAGGCTTATACAAAATACAGGAAGGCAGGACGCTAACATTCCCCAAGTTGGGATAGTCCAGGAGTGCTTTACTCTTGTACTAATTGTGTTTATAACAGAGATGCCGTGATTGCTGTGGACCGCCATGCTGGCAAGGAGTTAGACGAGTTCCAGCCCCAGAAACGAACCAAGATATATGGGATCGCCACTGCCTATGCCCAGTGTCCATCAGGTAAACATACCAGGGCCATATATTCCATATGACCCTTAAAATATTTGCACTGTCAAATTTTTATTTCTTTTCTTTTATTTACTGAGCAATTTGTGAGAAACCCAAATCCCAGTCCCACTAAAGAACAGTTCCTAAAAATAGCTTGACCTTGTACATTTGGTTGTTACCTTTGAGTAAGGCTTATTATCCATGCCCATTCCTCTTCAAGACATAGCGGCCCAATTTTGTGACTTCTGTGCCCTCTTTAAAAAACAGCAGACCACAAAACAAGAAAAACTGCAGTTTCTGAAAGCAACAGGAGGCGTTCTGCAGCTAGTATTCATCATTAGTTGTAGGGATGACTGATGTTACTGTGCAACACCAGGCCTCATGCTCTCTGATAGATAAGGCTGCATGCACAAAGCCAGGGAATGTGCAGTCAAGGGAGGGGGGCCTCTAACATCTGGAGTTTGCTATGTGTTTCCTTTTAAGTATCTGTTAGATAAACAGTGGAGAGACTGTTTCCTGCTGTCCCTTGCAATGTTGGCTTATGATTTATACAAATGTTTTGGAATGTGCTGCATTAAGAGTTTGTATGTTTTTTCCTTCTTCCAGGCCAAAACTACTGTGCTGTGAACAACGGGGGCTGTACTCACCTCTGTTTAGCAACCCCTACCGGCCGCTCCTGCAAATGTCCTAACAACGCAGTGGGTGTGGGCTGTGTGGAGAGAGACAGCGGGTACTAAGAGGAGGCGGCTGTACTCTGAGAGTTTACACTGTTTGGATGTTTGACAGCAAATTAGAAGCCACTCAGCATTACTAAACTGAAAATACCTCTAAAAAAAACAGAGGTTACTGAGCCTTTTATTGCTCAGTGTTATGCTTATCTACATTTTTACATTTCCCTTTATAAAATCACAACAGCCATTGAGAATTGTAAATATAAACACTATTATTTTTGTCTTTTCCTGAGTGCACATAAAATGATAATGAAGCTCAAGGGATACATAATGTACTGTGACATTGATCAAAGCAATGCATGGCATCATCTAATGTCAGGTTTGTTACACTGTGGCATGTTCGGATTAGTTTATCTCATGGAAGTATTATTGTGGAATAGGACAAGTGTCTTTACAAGTTGGTGGGAGGGGTTTACATGCTGGCCAGCAAAAGAATAAACATTTTTCTAACATGTCGGTCTGCTGTGTCTGTGACTTTAGTGTAACAATAGCGACACCGTGTGTTGGGTAGAGGTAATCACAGACGAATGTTTGACGTTATGTTGCGGTAGGTGGCGCCAAAGAAAACCCAGCGGTTGCAATATATTTTATCATACGTGCAATATTATCAAGTGGCAGATAGGGCACTAGGGCAGATGTAAAATGTAGAATGTCTAAATGTTTGTAGGCCACATTTATGATCTCCAAACCCTACTATTCTTAAAATATTCTATAGGAGTTGTGTTTGTGGTCATTAGATTGATAATAAATCACTTTAAAATTATAGTCTTTTCAGCCCCTTTGTTATAGCCTAAATTAAATATATATTTTCCACATTGTCGTTTATTTCAAATTCGTTAAATAGAAATGTTCTTTAATAAGTGAATCATTATAGAGATGGATTTCATTTCCCAGGAGGGCACTGGACTTAATGACCAGCTCTGTGTTCAAGTAACAGGCTACTGAAACCTTTGAACTGCCTGAATAAGTGCCGGTAAAAGAGGCACTTGTGCTAACATTGCCTATTTTAGAAATACAATGTGGCAGTGACATTACGTTTCCGCTTTAATAATAAAGGAAACAAAATGATGCCACCCATAGACATATAAATATGTCTATGATGCCACCACCACAGCTGCCGCAAAAAGGGATACACGTGCTGACGTGCATGGTGCATTTAATGACTCTTGATTAACTCGGAATAAAGTTGACTTATTGAACCCACATCATTCCTATTTGTGTTGCACTACAATATACAATTTATTCATCTACTGATTATTCGCACTGTGATTTATAAACAGTCATTTAAAATGTGTGTGGTGGTTAATATATGAAATTGTATTAAAACATGTATTTGGCTCCCAGAAGCAGGGAAGTTATAAGAATGAGCTGATACAATTTGCTTACTCAGATCGGTATGAAAAGGTCTTAACGTTTTCCCACCTAAACAAGCAATGACTGCATAAGCACGGATCCACCGATTTTGTTACCAATAGGCAAATTTACAGAGATGTAACAAACGCACCATCATTCCTGAACAAATGGTTTGATTGATTGGGAATTAGACGTGTGTTATCCAATGGGATGCAAAACAGCGGTCAGTGGGCATGTCACCAGCTGTAAGCGCTTATTGAGATATTGCCTCGTCTTTTCCCTCAAAATTGTCTGCAAGGATTAATGAGTCTTTTGGATAAATTCTTAAACTATGAGATAGAATCCTTTTTCATTTTAACATCTTTAATCATAATTGTGTTTTCAGTGTGTTCTACCGGTTCACCAGATGACTAAAAACTCAAATTAGTCAGATTAGTCTAATTAGTCAACACAAATATTGTAGGTTGTACTTGTCAACTTTAATTTCTAATCTGTAAGTAAATGTAATCGAAAAATGTCCCCGACAAAATTAGCTAATTTTCCAATTCAGTAACTAACCGTCACGCGCAGTCTCTCACTAAACCGTTGACGTTCTCTTTAACGGTCAAGCGGGACGGTATTGTATGTGGCTGCCTTGCAGTCATTGCTGAGGGCAAAATCACTCAGGATCTGTCAGTCTGCTGGACGAAGGCTAGCAGTAGCTGCTTTAATTTGTGGAAACGAAGGTATGTATGAAAAATAACTATTCCTACATAAAACGGGATATTCCGAATGTAAGAAAGATGTCGTTATTAGTGGACGGTCTGCTTATTTTGGTAAAGGCCGTTAACAAAATGTATTCGTTTCCCTGTGCTGCATAGTTTGGACAGCTTACACAGTACGATGCGGTGAAACAACAGCTGACGTTATAACTGTTCGGTAGATAACTCAAATTCGAGAAATACATATTGTTAATAAAAATAGTTTGCAAAATCCTTTAGGGATAGCGGCTTTAAGACTTGTTAAGTATTTATGCAAATATTAAGGTTAACATTATCGAGATAGCTGCTTCTTGCGGTCAAGCTAGCTAGAACAATAAACACACAACTATCGATCTTAACTTTCAAAATAAAACATTAAGTGCAACTTTTTCTGAGAAGAAATTCAATCTCACCTTGTCCAATACGTTCAATAAAAAGTAAGCACATAGTCTGTGGTACGTATAAACACTAACTATGCACAGCTGATTGGGTGGTTGGCCAATGCATCTTAAATGTATGCGAAGTTGACACTTAAGACGTTATTTGACAAGTAGCTAACATACAAAGCATTATAACTTATAATGTGTATAAATTATAAGTGTGGTGTGTAATTTTGCAAAAATGGCCTTGCATTGTAATTCATTCACAATACATTGAAATACATTTTAGAAATGTGAGAAAATGATTACTGCCTCTCAGCTAAATACGTGTGTGAGCTTTGTAAGCTTTTATTGTTCGAATGTAGTAATGAACTAATGAGAATGTTTTACCAAGGTGACATGTCTAGTGAGATTATAGTCTTCATTATAATTACCTACTGCACGTTAGATTGTTTTATTTTGAAAACAAAATCCCAAACCGGAAATCGGTTGCTTCAATCTGCCTGGGGATTTGACGCAGGTTCCGTCAGAGACCTAGCTAGGTAGCTAGCTGAGTGTATTGCTGGAGTCTGTTTTGTTTTGGTTATGCTACAGACGCTTGTCTTGAAGTTTCGGGTTCAAGTCAGGTTTAAGTGCGTCATAGACAACGGTCAGTATCTCAGAGTGCATGGGCAAAAGCGAAAGAGGCTTTGCCAGCTTTTTGTGTTTTGCTAACCCTTGCCACTTTGTATTTTTTTTCTACAGAAGCACAATTTAAAAGTGGCAAAGCAACGCAGTGAATCATGAACCTGCTATGAATGACTCAGGAGAACATTTGGGGCTTCGTTCGGTGCTGTCCGGGCCACTTTCAGCCACATGGAGGATTAGAGAGGACGCTAAAAAGAGAATTTTGTCATTCCCGACTTCCTCAACGCCCTGACTGGTGTTGTACCTGGAGTTGTGGACGAAATGGCCAGTCCACAGCAGACCGCGTTGTCATATGCGTGGGAAAAGTACATGGATTGTAGACTGCAAGGAGCGGACCTGCAGGTAGGCGCAGACACCATGTATGCAGAAGCCTTTCTCTGGCTGGTGGAGGTGATGCTTACTTTTAGTTTCCAGCACTACAGTGGTCCTGAAAAAAGCCTCAGAATTCTGAAATTTTATTTGTAAAGTCTTGAATACAGTAACGTATATATTGCTTGATCTGGTGAATACAAAGTATTTGTCTTTATCATGTTTAAGTTGCAAAACTAGCCGTCTACAGTATTTAATTTCAATTAGAAAATCAGCACGTCCATTTATTATTGCTCACTCTGAAATAGAGGGTGTCTTGTTTGTTTAGAAATTGAATTTGACACACCATACCCAAATATTAACATCAGTTGTTGGGTGTTAGTATGAGATTAGTTTGATTCCAAATGATAAGTAAGGTTATATCATCCAAACATAGCAAACATTAAGAGACCTTCTTTAACTCAGCTCTTTGCTTGTCATTCATGCTGCTTAAATTACTTGACTGTTTTTGCCTCAGTTTTTCCACAGTATGTGAACTACAACAGGCTGTTGCAAAATGTAAGGCAGTGGAAAATTATACTGTTAAAAAAAAAACTGTATACACGCACACACAACTTAAAATGAAACATCTGTACAGAGATGGGCAGGAGACTACAGATACATGTTTTTTATAAGACTTCATCCTTTTGAATTGGGGATTTTTTTCAGATATGACATTTCTAGAATTGTATGAGGTGGGAGAGTTGTTCAGAATGTGTCATTCTGCCATTGTGGGTGGAACCAACAGTAAAAATCACTGAAAGAAATCATCTCGTTGCTCTGGATGGGACATGCCTTGAATCCTCCTAGAGGTCCCCACGCGCCACTTTTAGAGCTAGAAATGTAACTGGTACGCAGCCCAAGTGCAAGCAGAGTGAGCCACTGCACAGAGGTGGAGGCAGGTGTTAGCCACAGATTGCTCATTATGAGTGTTGCGTAAGTGTGTCTTTGTTCCTTTGGCGGTGTATTACAGTATGGTAAGGCTGGGTATTGTTTAAAAACATTATTATGCCAGTACTAATTGCAGTACCCCAGGCACAAATTTAGCGCCAGCCAAATACTAGTAAGATATGCAAATGACTGGTAGATTTGCTTCACTCACCACCCCAAAAAAACAATGGTAATCTATTGAGTGGCTGGTGAAATTTGACCATTGACTAGCCATTTGGCCATACAAATCATGTTTTCTTTTCCAGCCTCCTCCTGCTGTCAGAGAACTAACAGCAGCCAGATCACGAGACTTGGATTAGGATCAGTCTGAGACTGCAGGCCTAGTGATCCCCCCCCCCACACACACACACATGAGCTGATTAAGTCCATTATTTGTGATTTATTATGTGCTATAATTCTTAATGCTAATGAGTGCTGAAAAAGCCTGTAGGGTTTTTCCATTTTTGGAAATAAGGGCATCTTTACTCTATTATCAAACGTGTGTGTGTCAGGAAGATGGTTAGGTGAACCACAGCTGTACTCTCTAGTTTGCTGATACCGTAGCATGCCTTCATGGTTTAATCTGGCAGGGACAGACAGTGACAGGCTATAGCACTCACATTATATGTTCCTTCTGCCAGTCCCATCAGTGCCCAAGTATATTCTGTGCCTTCATACCATCCGTGGCATCTGCTAGTCATTGCATTCACAGGTAAAGATGATCAAGTGATCATGGAAGCTGTCCAATAGCTGAAAAAAACCCTGTTTTAACGCCCACCAGACAGCAAGACTTTGCCCTGCTGCTCTTTTTCTAAATTGTGTGATCACACTTTACACTGAAATGGAGGGTGAAAAGACAGTTTCTACTGCAGTAATCAAAAAGATACCACAAAGAAAGTGTGAAACTACTGCTGCAGCAGCCTGACCCTTTTTGTTTGCCCCCTCCCCACCTCCCGTCCCTTATCTTTTATCTTTGCCGCCTTGTCTCTTATCTTACTTTTCATCTGAATTTCTATCAGGATCAATCTCTTGCTGGTACTTCTTTTTCCTATTCACCCCACAATGACCAAGGACAACAACTGAATTGGGATGCCCTGATGGCTCATTTGGGGGGGTGGGGGTCTAACCTTGACCTGATGCTTAACCATAGTCTTCCTCTTTTTGTTGCCTGTTGTGAAATCAATCATCCTCATACATCCTCAATACTTTTCTCAGAAAGCAGAAATGCCATAAAACGTAAAAGGAAAGAAACCACAGTGTCAATAGGAATGGAGCACACTGTTGTGGTGGATCAGCCTAGCTCTGTTTATAAAGGAGAGCATTGGTGGAATCCTACTACTTGCTGTATAATTACTGTACATTAATGCTCCTTAGATAGCAGCATTTACTTTACGGAATCCCACGGTGGCTGACCGCGGCAAAAGCGCTACAACGGCCCAAGACCCTTCCTTTAGGAGAAACGTTGTGCAAATACAGAAACAAATCAAAGTAAAACCAGTTAAATACAAGTTTCTCTCTTCTTAACTCCAGCGGTGTCTCTCCTGCTTCTATTAGCCTACTGCATTAACAGGGCTTGACAATAGCTCCTATGCATAAACATAATGCATCAATCCACTTTTTGCAGTGATGTCTTTGCTGCTGCATTTAGTATACAACCATAATCTATTGTTGACCTCATATCGCCCTATAAGTGTCAATGAATGCCTCTTTGTCTGCCCCCTAGTCGCGTCCGGCCCATAGACTATAACAATAATGGATGTAGCAGCAGTGACATCACCCATTTTACAAAGGCGAGAGGGAAAGTCAAGTCCTTCATAAATGTAATCTCCCTGCAACGTCATCTGCCATCTACCATATCATGTTGTAAATTCAGGTGGCCTGGAACTTCCGTTGTGTCGACTGGATATGCAGTATGTTTCTGTTGCATGTGTGTTTGGAGTCTGTGTTTTTTTACTTTGCGTTGTTTCTGAATTTGCAGCACGTTTCTATTAATGGAAGTGTTTTGGGCCGTTGCTGCGCTATAATAAAACTCTTTTTGTATTTAATCTGTAGTATTTACTTTAAGTAAGTGTATACATTATATTCACTATAATGGTAATCCTTACATTAAGCATATCTCTCCATTCTTTGGAATGGCTTTCTTTTATGGAGGCAAGACTACCATATTAGTGTGTTCAGCTTCAAAGGGAATTTGCCTTGGGCACACTTGCATGAATGTATCTGTTATCTCTCTGAATCTTAATAAGCAAAGTTAATTAGGAGAGTGGTTACCTGGCCAGGAGCCCATTTCAGGAAGGAGGTTTAACAAACTCTGATTCTAACCCTGATCTCTGAGTTGATTTACCATAAGATGGGAAACTTAGTTTTCGGTTCCAGAACAGCTGATTTGAGTTGGTGTAATCAACTCAAAGTAGGTTTACTTAGTTAAGCATGTGCACCACCACAATAAAAAGACAGCATGAATGGAGCCATGGTACTACGATTCACCATGGTAACCACCACAGACAAACTGGTCGGTGGAAATACTCATGCGCACATACTGCAAGTTTGGACATATATTTTGTTAAAAAAGCATCACAGCGGCTGCTGCAAAAGAGAGAGAAATTGCTGCTAGAGTAAATGCATCAGTTCCAATATAGTGTATTAACATCAATTTTTAATCATAAGTAGGGTTATACTATTACTAGTGAGATGGTATTGAACCTATAATCTATTTCTCCGAGGCCTACTAATCCCATTCTGAGGCTGCAGCACCATCATTAGCAAAATTATAATTCATAATCTTTTATTTCAAAGGGTTTACATCATTCACCTGCAATCCTGTGGGACACCTTTTTAATGGCTCTTACTGGTTTGTGTCCAGGGAACACTATAAAAACATGTAAAACACGTTTCAGAGCGAGTCACACTCTTCTGACGGTGCTTTGCTACACAGTGGCTTTACTAATATGATCCGCATTAACAATGTTGTAAAGAAAATGTGACACAATCTGCTGGGAGGTAGAGCATGTCCACGATGGGTGACGTTAGCGACATGAGGACGGATAAGGTTATGTAGGCTACATAACTTATGGGAAGAAAAATGATACCGCTCAAATTTATTTGGAAATGAAAATGCATCTGTAGTCTAGGGCCTCAATATCATTTCCCGACATATGTTTAACTCCCTGCAAAGTAATACAGCTTCTTCATCAACAGGATCCCCGACAAAGGGACGTACCATGTTTTAGAAAAAAACATTGTATAGTCTGCCTAACACAGTTAATAAACCAACAAAATAAACCAACACTGTTTATTTTATTCATGCAGATAACAAACTGCGCTAATATGTGCATGCTACTGATTGACTGAATGAATGAGGAAATGAAAGAGCTGTGTCAGAGGGAGGAGACTGAGAGAAGAAAAACTCCTAACCAGGTTAGGTTCACAGGCTCAGTTACCATAGTAACTGACTCTGAGGTTAAAAACCTCTCTTTCTGAAACAGGCTCTCTCGCTCAGGTTTGATTAACCTCCCTTTCTGAAACTGAAACCTGCTTTCTGAAACGTACCCTAGGTTGTGTTGCTTGTGGATTGTTTAGCTTCATTGTGAGCTAACAGGATGTTTCAAAACACTGAAGTGTGGTGTTTGGAACACTTCACTTTTCTAGTCTTCTGGTACGAAGGGGCTCCAGGTAATGGATCTTTGCTCGCTCTGCTTCACTTGTGCAAGACTTTAAATTCAGTCAGTTGCTCTCTTTGGCTGCTAATGTTAACTCTGGTTAAATCTTTTGTGTAATGGATGACCCTGCATTTGAAAAGACACTAGACTCATCGTGTAAGTATTGTTCTGCACTGTAGCTACTCTAACGTTGATGTTTATAATCCTGGTGGCTGTAAAGTAAATGTCCTTTGTCTGTCCATTGTCACTTAATCTCTAACAACAGATACTGTACTTGCAAAGCTGATTAAACAGGGATTTTTGGTATCGGGATAACCCCGTCACATATTCAACCAACAGTACTTGTCATTAGCTTTCTAAGCTCAGTTCTGTGCTTTACATTCCTTCTGCGGTAAGGCCCGGAATCCTTGCCTAAGAAGATTAAACTTGTCAAGCAAAGCAAAATGTAGTGAATACTAAAGGAGTAAAGATGGCAGGGCTGGTTCACCGTCATCCCCAAAATTAATTACTTGGCTTGTCAGTACTGAACAATGTGAGATGCACCATCGTTTATTTCTTTTGGTAAAAGACTGTGCTGTGTACATTATTTCCATGAATGTATTATCAGAGACATTATATTATATTATTTGTACAGTTTGTGTGGCATTAAGGTCAGCTGTGATATCTAGGCTATATCTGCTCTAGATATCTAAAGCAATTAATGATGATGTGAATGGATCATATTCCACATCAGAGCAACTAAGGGCAAATAATTGTAACATTAATTGGTATCTCTTAATTTCTGTCTAATAAAATGGAAAGATGTTTTGACCTAGACTAGTATATATCCAGCATACTGCCTCTCTCTGCATAAAGTTTGTCAGTGAGGATTGTTCTAATATGAATAGTCTTATGTATAGCCCTGAAGCGTCCGGTATACTAGCCGTGACAAAGTGGAAACAGGAGGCATGGACAAGTTTGCCAACAACCAGATGCCAGGACTCTGAGTGACTGCAAGTCTCTTATATAGTTACTGGATTAAGATGAGTTTTTTTGCGGTGAATGAAAGGCTTAGTCCGATGAAGTAGGTTATTGAATCAAACCGAAGCATTGATGGCAATGCTGCTGCTGTTTACCTTTTTCAGTAGAAATATCAAAGTCGGTTGCCTTTTCTGGTTATCGTCACCTCTGTTCAGGAGAAGACTGCAACCAATGTCTCGACCACCATGCATGAGTATAATTATTTGCGGCGCGCTCATGACGTCACATTTGCGTACGCCAGCTCGGCTGTGGCTACTGTAAAAAGGCCTTGAGGCAGCATCATTTCTCAGCAAAACAATGATGGACATACAGTACAGTATTACCTGTCTTAGCAGTTGAGAATCACTACTTCAGGGCATTTTATCGAGAATAGTGGGACCTTTTTCAGTTAGTAAATTCTAAAGTGACCTAAAACTGAAAAACCAACCAACCAGACGGGAGCGGTTTCATCTTCATGTTTTCAGGGTTAGTAATGCCTAACCTCAAGTAATTGGAAGGTTTCACACCAGAAGGTCCTCTTTCATAACTTCTTAACTCAAACAAGTCATAGTATTCCTACTATGTCAAACATGTATAATTATATAAATTTCACTCTTGAAAAAACATATACTAGAACTTACTGATTTTAAACATATCTGGCAACATATAAATGTGATGATTTACGCCACAGTAATACTCCCACACTTTTAAGTGAATTCACCATGACAGTGGCCTTTGAGTAAAATTCAACATAAATCCCGTCCAGTCAGGCTCTGATCATAATGTCTTCTGATCATTATGCTACTTTATAATGTTATGTGGTGTGACTTTAATGATTTCTTGTATGTTTACCGATATGTCTTTAGTGAAGTCGCATCCTTTGGCTTGCTGATTACCCACACAACTTGTTTCACATCTGCATTTATTTTGTCCTTGGTTTCAACTTGACTCTTATTGGCTCTGGTCTCCAGGGCTGTTGCACATGATTAGATGAATAATTCATGTCTCTAGCTCTGGGTTGAGTCGGAGTCCAACTCTGTCTCAGCTTTTCCACTCAGTGGCATGTTATCAAGTCAGATCTCTTTCTGGAAAACAGCCTCTCTCAGTCCAGCAGAGGAGAGGAAGGCCAAACGAGGGTGTTTGGGGGGTGTTTCATCATTTTTAACCAACACCAGCCTGCACGCTATCTCCTTGTAATGAAAACAATGAAACCGAGAGTGACACATTTTAATTTCCTACACAGTCGCTATGCTCGAATAAAGGTCACTGTTTGTGAGAGTGTAGATCTGACACGGACAAAAAACCAAACAAGCTTTTTGATGGTAGCCTCTTGACATTTTGTTGTCTTAATCGGGGGGGGGCGCTCTGCACTCTGACTGTAGTTTGTGAGGAAATACGGAACGTTAGGGGCTCCTCATGATGCTCACCACCCAAATGTCAAATTAGATCAGTAGGAATCTCAAACCGGAAAAACACACATTACATAACCAACGCCCCACGTCCTCTCTCACGAGGACAGGATCACATCGCTTTCACTGCTTCTGCCAAGTTGTAGTCTACCTAATTATCCAAAGAGAGTTGAGAGGAAAGTCTGTGCCGTGAGGCTGACTCAGCCATCAGACTCTCATGACTAGGCCTCCCATGATTGCTATGTTGGGTAAAGGCAGTGTAAAAGACATAGGTCACAGCCACCATGTCTGAGCAATTACGGTTTACGGCTTTCAGTATTTAAACATGTATTTGTCATGTAAAGCCACCCTCTGACAAAAGAAAAATTATAAAAGACTTAAGTGTACAAACAAAGCAAGTTCAAGCAAATGAGTTTCCTTCTGAGGTGTCCTTAAGCAAGTGTCTGTGTCTGGTTTGCTGTTCTGTAGCTGAATCTGACCTCTGAACTTCCTGGACCATGCAAGACAGTGTGAAGTATTAGTAAAATATTAAAAGCAAGAGTGTTGTGTTTTTTTTCCTAATTTTGATGAATTTGTGGTCTTTTGGGTGATAAGTGACCTTATCGTCCAATTAAGTGTGTATTCTTGTAGCAAGTTAATTTTCTGCTTTCTTTTTGTTTACAGAAATATGTTCTTGGGGCTTTGTGAACTTTTGATTTCCCCTCCAAGCTGTGTTAATCAGTATTGGCTCTAGTATCTCTCCATTATCAAATCATCTTGGCTGGTTTGTGCCGAGTGAATTGTAATATTGGATTAGACCCTTGGGGTGGAAAAAAACAACCCTTTTGCTGGGAAATTAGTGTTATCGTGAACCACTCGCTTTCCCTTCCCCATATGAGGAATACGGCCACAACAGGTACACTGATAACACAAGAACAAAGCAAGTCATTTTGGGAGATTAACTGTAATACTCGAGTGCATTGCTGCAGGGCTTATTTTTTTTAACTAATAGCAGTTTCGGCAACCTTGACGCTTTGATTTGCTGCCAGTTGCCCCCCTATTTATCTTTGCTGTCATCTGTTGCTGCTGTTATTTCTTTCACCTTTTATGTTCTTGTCAACTTTCATGTTTTACCTCTGTCCTCTCCAGTCTCTCTCATGATCCATGCATTTCTTTCTCTTCCCTTATTTCTGTTTCCCCTGTGTGATGTTGTCCAGCCCCCTGGTGTGCAGTGACCCCTACCCACCCATCCTCTCCCTGCTTGGGTGGGTTGTTGCCTCAGCTGTTGAAGTGTCACCCTCTCTGCCCCTCCTTGACCGTGGTGAGTGTGGCCATCTCTGCATCGTCATCATTGCAACTTAAAAGTTTAGGACACTTGGCCATAAATATCCAATCTCTTAGCCTAAATTGCTGGTTACATCTCTTTATTGCCATTCATAGTGGTACTATGTAACTAAAGAGAGTTGCACAGTGACACAGGAAGGAAGTTGACTCACCACATAACTACAACAGCGCATGGTTTTGCCAGAACAGTAGCCTTGTCCCTGTACTCACCATGACAGTTAGCTGCAGACACATGCATAACTGGTTTCAAAGTTTCCCTCCTGCGTTTTAGTCATGGAGAGTTACTAAATTAGTTTCACAGATATGCATAGCCAGATATGCATATGTCGTAGGACATGTAAAGAAGACACAGAAAATATGAGATGCACTAGAACTGTAAATTATGCCATATTTATTGCTTTTATGTCAATTACTTTCTGTTTTTGACTCCAGATTTGATTCTATCTAGAAATCTGTGCCAATGCTGCTAAATGATTTGCTGTGGTGTCACTATGACATATCACCGTGTCCAAAGTTGTATGGAGTTAACTGCCAGTTTACTTTTTTATGGGGAAACCACGGGGGCAAACTCATTTGTAATTTAGTTTAATAATTTTTTTTTTGATATTTGTTATAATCTTTGGCTAGTACTGGTTATAGGCCACCTGTAAAATTAAGTTACTTTCTTCTAAGTAAGAGCAGGTGCTATGCAGAGTGTTTCTCGTCAACAAACAAAAGTTATGTTTTCAGTGTTTCCCCTGGGTTGACTGATTTAGCCTGGCCACTGTTGCAAATTCATGCCAATGCTGCACATTGGCATGAATTTGAACCAGCATTTATTTAAAAAGAAAGTATGTCCTTTTTAAAGCTGGTTTGCCTGTTTCTACATTACCAATATTTCCTTACAAGCAATGTAGCATTTTAAAGGCAAAACATGTGACACATTGCTGTTTGAAAAGAGTTTGCATGCTTTTAACTAAGCTCACCAGTTTAACAGATTTATAGTGAACCCACAGACTTCTCCTCTGTATGCAGCCATTATTATAAGCCCTCAAAATGTTGTTATTTCTATGTACAGATGTTTTTTTCCCCCCCTCCTATCAGTATCCCGTTAATGCCATTGTAGGTCAGACTGTGTGTAATGTGATTGATACTGTGTGGTCTCAATTCTTTGGCTTTGTGACCCAGACATTCAGTGCAGCCACATCAGTCATGGCTCATTGTTGCCTGAATGAATCCAGTCAATGGTGTCAGATTAGCAAAGGCGTAAAGCTAGCTCCGGGGTAGTGTAAGGGAAGGCCGGACGCTGGCTTAATATAAAATATTAACACATTAACGTGGGAATGGTAATGCAGTTAAAAGCAGTCAGAAGGCTTGTCTAACGTTTAAGAAATTCATCAATTGTCTTGCCAGCTGTGGTTCTGAAAGATTCTTTGATTGCTTCATTGTAACTTATAGCTTATATTTATATTTGTTTTCCCAAATTCAGCCTTTCTCCAGTGCTATTCTTTTTTGCTGATTGTGATTTGAAATTGTAAAATGTGCTGTCCACCAGACTATTGTTCAGAGTAATGAGCCTTTGCATTGATCACGAATAGGAGGAAGTTTGTTCACAGATAAAAATGCAATATCTAAAATGTATTGTCAAAACGGGACTGTAAGTACAAAGGGGTACTTTGTGGTTTCAGTGCTTTTGTATTTGGATGTTAGAAAGGAGAAATAAAATGACTGACTTTTTAGCACTGCATCTGACTTGATAATTTACTACACATTAGTCAAGTTTATCTCTATGTATTTATAAATACATTTATTATTTATTAGTGGTTGTTATATCACAATGTAATTGGCGGTACAATCATCTGTAACGATTACCAAACATTAAGTCATTCAGAGTAATGCCAAAAATTGGTTATCATTGTTATTGTGTAGTGCATTTTTTTCATTTAAGTTACTCATCATATGAGTGCAAGTAATAATCTGGGTTTGATTCATGTTCCTATTCTTTTTTTCTTATCTGTTTCTCATCAGGTCAGCCTTCAGGGTCTGGAGAATTTCCTCTGTCTCTTCCACTATGTGCAGCATCACCCCAACAACAGCAAAGATGCACTGAAGTTCTGGTAGGTCTCATTATTATTTGAACATCCTCAACTTGTCTCACTAAGAGTGGGTAACACCTTGCTACATTATGGCATCCTGCAACCTCGAAAGCTGCATGGTGTTAATCAACACCTCAATGACAAAATTGGACTTCCTCTGTGGTAGTCAAACAATACCTGCAGACATGCATGCAGCTCCTTTGGTACTATATAAAACATATAAAATATAAGTAGTGCAGAAAAAAAGGGGGGGGGGCCGGCGCACAGTCCTGAGAGCAGTTATATACATATATAAAGAGATAAAGGGTTTGTATACACATTATGCAGAAATATAGTTTGGTGTATCAGAAGTCCTGAGTATTAAATATTGCACAGTAATGAGATTAAATGGTTAAGTATAATAATTAAATATTGCACTGTAATGAAATTAAATGGTTAAATAAATTCAATTCAATTTTATTTATAGTATCAATTCATAACAAGAGTTATCTCAAGACACTTTACAAATAGAGTAGGTATAGACAACACTCCAGAATTTACAAGGACCCAACAGTTCTAGTAGTTTCCTACAGAGCAAGCAACAGTGCGACAGTGGCGAGGAAAAACTTCCCTTTGGGAAGAAACCTCGGACAGACCCAGGCTCTTGGTAGGCGGTGTCTGACGGGCCGGTTTGGGTTAGAATGAAGAGTGGCAATAACAGTCCCAAAAAATAGTAGTTTGTAGTAGTTCTTTGTAGTAGTTCATGGCATAGCAGGGCACTGTGCGGCATTACAAGGCACAGCAGGACATAGCTGGGCACCGCAGATCGTGGCAGGATGTAACAGGGCATCGCAGAACGTGTAGCGGGACCATGGCGACAGCTGCAACCATGATTTTGGAGTTATGAATTTGTTATGAAATTGCACAGAATTCCAGTGTCCGTTTAGGTATTATAAATAGTTTTGCACAGTAGGTGATGATCACTACCGTTGGCTCTCTTGGTAAAAAAGAGGCCGACATCTTACAGACATGTTCTCGCTGTCAGGGGAGCAGTGTTTATCTATGATTGTCCCGTTATTACACCAGGTGTCATGTATGTACATACAGAGCCTTCCTCCCCTACTCCTACCAGTGAAACTACTGCAAAAGCACTACAGAAGTACAGATTTATTTTATCATTTGTATTGTGGGAAATATCCCATTTAAGGTTTTAGTACTCAATGTATGGATTCTAGTGGAGCCTGTGATTCTGGGTGTTTGTCAGATTAGGGTCTGCTGACAATCAATAGAGGGGTAAGATGTAGGGTCATTGTCCTGATGGGAAGGATAGGATAAGAGTTTAACATCAAAGACACATTGTCCTGAGGCTAAGGGTTTAACATTGAAGGGCTAGTGTCTAGGTACATTAACATGGCCTTTGGCCTTAGGAAGGCCTCAGCAACTGTTGTCCTTTTGTTTACTTGATGATACTGTATATAAGGCAAGGAACTTGAGAGAACATCAAACCAGATCTTCTCTCCATGCTGCATGAATTAAAGAAACCTGATTTATTACACTATCGACTGTCATTTTTAGGAAAACTAGAAGAAATTATCTGTGTGTCTCCCACCGATATAGTAGAGGTTGCAGACGTTATATAATCATGGTGCATTAGCTTTTTGAAGTACCTTGCTGCATAGGTTTACATATTAATGAGGAAAATTGTAGATATTTGGCACCTCAAGTCCCACTTGTTTGTATTCTGTTTTAGTGTTGATAAGTGACGCACAAACACTACCTAGAATTTAGCGAGTGCATTAGCATTTGTGAGTGTGCATTTGTGTTCCCTCAGCTGAAAAGTGATTAGTTTGAATTAGGATTTGGTTAAAATGGCTGAAATATAATGCCCTTGTTTAAAGACAAGCTTAAGGCAGTTTAATGTTTCACTCTGTTAGATCAACCATTGAATGTTCCATGTTTTAATTTTTTCAGCAATAATTAAGCACTTAGCTAGCAGATGCTGTTTAAATGGATCAGCGGGTTTGTCACAGAATCCTCAAGTCAAATGTATAGTATAATTGTAGTTTCCTTGAAATAGTCAGTTTGTAAGTTAGTTAATGTGTTGGTACCCTGAAGATGAGATGGCTTTAAGCATGTGGGAAGAACATGACCACAGGTTAGCTTCACACTTTCTATTCATGATGTATTCATTGTCATTCCCATTTCATCGCATTCCTGAGTGACAGATTTAAATTGATTGGACTAAACAAACTAAAGGAGCAATAAACGATGCACCGTGAATAAAAGACCTCCAAGTATACATCTTGTGCACGCACACTCCTAATTTCTCATTGTTTGCAGTAAAACCAGTTATATTGATGTAAATAAACCATGTTTGCCTCGACGACATCATTATAGCCCTTGACACTATAAACAGTGCATTGTACACACCAGAAACCTTAGTTTAAGACACTGTACTACTGTATATAAGCTAGAGTCATACTAATATCTGAATATTTTCCACTTAAAAGAAAGTGTCTTTCTTTTAATCTCTTTCTTTTCTATTTCTTAACTTTTACTTATATGAACGGGGGCGGAACTGAATAAAGCCTCCATCGTGTAAATCACTCATTGCAATAACTGGCCAGATGCAAAATTTGAAAGCTGAAGAAAAGGAGTGTATTTTGCAGCAGAATGATATTATGGAAACCATTATCTCAATTTAATAAGTCTCTAATCACTGTCTTGTGGGAATGATAAAATGCCTGAGAGGATGGTGTTTTAATGTTTGTGGGGTATTTTTCTTTATTGGAATCATCACTATTGAATTTTCCTTACATTTCTTGGCAATACAGCCTTAACTGTCAATATGTCAGCTGTTTAACCTTCTTGAGAGTGACCTGTGGCCTAAATAGCTCCATTTAGTGGATAGACATTTTTCACCCAGACTAAAGATGAATTATCATGCTGATCTTGAATTTACAGTGTGTCACCAAATACTTTGTAGTGACACACTGGAACTGCATAGTTGTTTCAGAGGACAATTCAGTAAAAGTTATGGCAGGTGGATGTGATTCAACTTTTAAATGTTGGCAATCTCATCACATCAAAAGTATGCAACATTACATTAATAATAATAATATTCAAATTTGTGATTGTTATGTATTACATGAGACCACATTTTCCACACATGTAAAACAAAAAAACATAATTAATTTGTATTGGAATTTGGTTGGAACCATATATTTAGACTACACTTTTTTTAGATGGTTTTTTAGCTCTTGTTCCACATCTATAATGTGACCATGTCTATCTGCCAGTCTCAAAGTTAATTGTACACAGGAGGAAAGTTGTAAAGCCGAAGTTGTATTCTGTACTGAAATGTTGTGGTGTCTGAGCAGTAGGTGCCTCTGGTGTCATAGAAGTATAATTAGGAAATGTGCAAAAAAATGATCACTTTAAAATAGTAAAAACCTCAATCAGGCCTCAATTACTCTTAGTCAATAACTATAAATACAGCGGCAACAATACAGTTAACGTCAAATGTAATAAAACATGGTTTGTGCATAATGTTGTACACGTCTTTATGGAATAACTTCTGACAGATGAAGTACTTTTTAAAAACTTTTAGTCTTGATAAGAGACGAGGATAGAATTAGAAATAACAGAAGAATAGAATAGAGTTCACTGTGGGTTTCATCTATAATATTATATAGAGTACTTTGTGCTTCATCAAGATGAACCAAAGTCTTTTTTTGGGCATTTTTGCTAGTTAATTGTTAATTTAAAAAAAATCCCCAAACAGTTGTTGTAGTGCATGTGAATGATGGTCAATTACCGAGGTCTTCTACAGGGCACTGGGGGCTTGTCAGTATTCCCAAGGCCAGTCCCCTTGCCATGTGACATCACATGCTTTCATGTGATACGCTGATCTGCTGCGAATCTGGAAAGCTTCCATTTGAAATTCCAATTTAATGGAATTTGTGCAGAACAGAAAATGAAGTCAGCAGCTGTGTGAGGAGGCATGCAGATACAGGCAGCAGAGCTACAGTCATGCTTGGAGAAAACACAAGATGACTGGAAGTAAACCGTTTGGCCCAGTTACATTTGGTAAGATGAGAATGACTATGTATGTATATTACAGAGGCTAGTGTCAGGAATTAGTTTTTAAAGTAAATACTTGTTGTAGATAATGTTAACCTAGCTCTATGTATTATATTGTTATTTTGGTTTGTGTGGGTCAGAGCAGCACCAATGAGAAATGAGAACTTGTAAAAGTGAACACTAAGGTTAATTGGGTGTGCTCTGTAAAAGGGGTGTGTATCTTTAACTGTGAATAGAGAGAGATGTGAGGTGTGTGTTTTATGTTGAGACCTACTGCTTATTGTCAGTTACATTTGGTGGAACATGGGGTTGTGGCAGACTAGCATACTAGCCTGGAGGCATTCTCTGAAGGAAAAATAGTTGGTTATGTTTATTGGGATAGACGTTGTTCGAATGACCTGATTGTCTAGATGTCACCGTGTTGTTACCTTAGGCTTTTTGAGGGTGTTGTGTTGTGTTTTGGCTTTGGATTTTTTCTTGTATCTTACATGGAACCTAACAGAATGACTAATGTGATTAAACCAAATACAACACAGTTAAATAAAACCCTAAAGAAACTTGTGCATAATCATCGTTAAACTATTTTGGTAAACCGTTTGTTTATCCCTCTATGCCAGTGACAACCGTGGCCGGAGTCATTATGATTTGGGTTTGTCTGTACCATTCTCGTGAACGCAATATCTCTGTATCGTTTGGGGGGTTTTCTGATACAGAATGGCTTGGCTCAGATTTAAATATGTGACTTAAAATGTAATAACTATAACTTATTTGACCAGTCAATTGCTGTTAAACAACAAAAACAAGAACCACTATATAGTAGAAGGGGACCTTGAGTTTCTTGAAGTGCACCATGAGATTACGAGGTTTGCCAAAGAATACACTTAATACTTTTTTTTTTTTTTAATTAAATTCTTCAAAGTCTTCACTACATCTTTTACATGTCTCTAGACCTACAAACATGGATGCACTGTGAACTGGAACTTGACTGGTTGGCGGAGGCGTACAACCGCAAGGCAGTCATTCTGTTTTTTTTGTTTTTTCATATATATTTGACAATTACCCTGTCATCTCAACATACTATGGCAAAATATATCCTTTTTAGAAACCAATTGAGCATTGAATTAACTAAACAAAACAAGTGATGTAGTATATCTGACTGTTACTTCCATTTTTGTTTTTAAGTTTTATTATAATACTCTGAGGTAAACTCTAAACTCGAAGACTGTTTTTCCTTAAAATGACTTCTATAACCTCAGTTTGCTACCTTACATAAATCTGTTTGGGGTTATTTTCACTGTCAAATAATGTCTCTATTAAGAGTTAAAGCAGTAAAAACAAAGTATAGGACTTGATATTTAGAATGACTTTTTACATGGGTTGTCCATTAAAGTCTATAAAGATGATTTCACAACTTTTCATTTTTATGTACTGTATTAAATAAAAAATCATGCATCTACCCAGAAATGGCAGCCTATTGGTTTCTCTTATGAAGGACAACCTCATAATCCCACATAGTAGTTTTAAATGTGTATACAAATTTGATTGTGCCGCACAGCCTTAATAGGTTTTATCTCTTCTGTTGTAGCTCAGACATGAGTGGAGCCAGTAACACACTGGCAAGAGAGTTCCTAACTGATGTACATCAGCTATGCAGCGCGGTGGCCCAGAGAGCGGAGGCACGGGAGGAAGATGAAGAGGAGAGTCACATGGTGGCACTGGGAGAGTACCTGGTCAGGGGACGGGGCTTCCTGTTGCTCAGCACCCTGGACTCCATCATTGACCAGGTGAGGATGTTCAAGGCCACAAATTAATGATTGTGAAAAGAGAACCTCCATATTGATCATTCAAGATCAGCATTCTTCCCCTTGGGGGTTGCAGCCATTGCAAATGTATGTAAATGCTACTACTGTAGTTTAGCTCAGTAATATTCACACAAATCTTTAGGCCACTGCTTTAAGTTTTAAATTCTGCCTCTTATTGTTTAATTAATCTATTCAAATTTTTTTCAAGCAGCTGTTTAATACTGCAATCTCTTTTCATCAATAGGAAATTGCATGTTGTGTTAAAAAAATAAACATTGTTTGCAATAGAGATACAGTTTAAAGAAACAAAGATTACTGGTATGCAAACATAACATCAGACAGACATCAGATGGTAAGATTAAAGGGGTATTGAATGACCACAGTGTGATAAATCTATCAATAAAAATAAAGAGGATACTGTGTAGTTTATATGTTACATTTTCACTGGAGTTTAAACTTGTAATTGTTCTTCACATTAGGAGATGCTTTTATTTCTATGACTATAACTTAACTCAGACATGAGAAACTGTAAACTTTCTATATTTGTGGCTGGTGTTGCTACAACAGATTGCAGGGTGGCTATATCTGTAGAGGAAATGAGCTCTGCAGTGCCTCTGCGTTGTTTGATTTTCTAATTGATTGCAGAAAGTTGGTCTCTTTGTTCTGCTGCTGTTGCACGCAGGCTGTTGATGCTTATATACATATTCAGAACAGTTGACAGCGCTATCATAACTCTCACCATAGAAAATGATTTCTATCATACAATACACAAAATATACCCGTATTACTGTAGTTTTAAAATTGATTGTACAGATATGGGTTCAACTTTGTTTGGCACAATATTGGTGATAAAGGTAGCCACTCTGTTTGTTAACTCCTATGTACAGCAGTGAGTTATTATTTAGGTGTTCATGTTAAATTGTAGGAATGGCCTCACAGAAGCAGGTATTGCTTGCTCTAACTGGCTCGGCCCAGTGTCTCCTCTGCTTACACGTTAATGTATTGTCGTGAAGACTTCACCAGCAGAGCCCAGGCCACGCTGGACTAACGTGGGGTTTTTACATGACAAGTCAAACGCTGCACATAAAAGGTCAGAAACCATGACAAAGTTATGACATCTGTGCACTGCGGTTTGACGTTTTTCTCTGTTGGGTTCCTGTGTCAGACATTGTGCCGCTGCAGAGTTGGACGTCAACTTACATAAAACATAATGGTTTATTGAGTATTTAAGTGCTTTGATGCGGATCATGTTGAAATTCAGTAAACAATCAGGCCAAATACTCACAAATGTCAGTGCTACAGTTTGTCAAGTCAAGTCAGAACGATATTTGGGAAGGAATTCATCAAGTATGGTTCCCTTTTGACATAATGTAAATAGTGATTTGTCCTGAAAAAGGGTCTCTCGGCTCCAGAGCGCAAGATACGATCACTAAGTTCAGTTATTTTCAGGCCAAAACAGTTATTTAAACAAGTAAAAGTTTATAATCCTCTGTCATGAAGTAACAATTGCATTATTGTATGAAATATTGTAATGTAATGCATGTGACCCTGTGTGTCAGTACCCCTGTGGCCTCATCTGTCAGCTGATTTCATACACATTAATTTTATTTTCTCTTTTAATGGGAGGTTTCAGTACAGAAATATAATGCATTCATGTGCTAGTGTGTTATCACAGTGTGTTATGTGCTTTTAAATACTCCCACCCGGTGCCACTTAGTCTCGGTTTCTGTGTTCTGTTCTAACACTGTTCAAACCAAATGGTCCATATCTGTTTTTTGTAAATGTCACAGATGTATATTTATATATATTTTTCAACTGAAGTGTTAAATGTGAGGCAACTGTCATCTTTGGTACATCATCAACTGAATCATTCAAATGGCATATTGCTAAGCTACAACCACCAGATATAAAGCGATATCATTTGTGGTGGTTAGATTTGAAGCTGCCAAACAAGGTATGAGGTCATTTGTGTTACAGTGAACACAGACAAGTTTATTTTTATACTGTAAAATGTATTACTCAGTATGTAGTAAAATAAATCCAAGTGACCCGGATCAATTGTTTGCATTTTTATGTTGAAAAATGACTACTGGAGCATCTTGATGAATAAATGGTAACAGTGCACTTCACATAACCTCAATGTCACGGGTTCAGTTCCAGCTGCTGATCTTTGTTGCATGTCATACCTCTCTCTCCCCCCGTTTCCTGACTGTCTCTTCTTGGCTTTTTGAAAATAATAAATAATAAAGACAATGGGCCCTATCTTGCACCTGGCGCAGCGCGGTGCAAATCCCGACATAAAACATGACGCAAAACCCGACAAAGCCTGATGCAAGTGTCTTTGCTATTTTAAGACCGTCCAGCGCCCATGTCGTTTAAATGCAAAATTTAAGTGCAAATCCACCTGCGGCAATGTTTGCGCCCATCTTTACGCCCATGGGCGTGCTGGTCTTACAGGGAGGTGTGTTTAGGGGAATTCTTGGCATATTGCTATCTTGAGGCTGCGGGAAGTGATAGCACCATTGACTAATAAAAACCTGGTCTCAAGTCAATAGGACAGCATTTCATTGTTATTTTAACAGCGCTTTTGTGAAATGCGCCTAGCCTTATGCACTGCATGTGCACACAATGCTTGTTACATACACACTATGCTTGTTACACACTCACAGGGAAGCGCAGCAGCACACAAACACGCAAACAATTACAAATAACAATATTACAATGCAAATCCACCATCATATTAGCAATGCACCAAGGTCAAAACGTGCCTGGATTTAAAGGGAATGAAAAGATGACACTGATTGGTTTATTTCATGTTACGCCTAAAACACACCTATGAATTAATGAAGACACCAAGCACAACCTTATTGAACCATGCGCCGTCAAACTAGTAAAAGTGGATTTTGACACTCCATGCACCTGCGTCATGCGCTTCACACCTTGTGCTTAGATCATTAAATTAGGGCCCCAGAAGTCAATATACATACATCAGATTTGATATTGGTTCAATATCACGTTCACAAATCCATAATTGATTGGGCTACAGTTTATCAAAAACTGTAATTAAATAGAAGTAAAAATGTTCATGAAAATAGCAATAGTAAGAAAGTATAAAAAAAAAAATATGGTTTTGAGAGTCTTGTAAAATTAGCAAGCTGATTTTTAATTCACAAAGAAAGGAGTTTGATGATTTTTTAATTAACACATGAAGTTGTTGGTTCTCTCTCTGCTGTGAGGTATGCCCTGAATAGACATGAGATCCCCAAGGTCTTGGAAGTAAGGCTGTCATGTAGATGCTACATTGCTTCCTGACACATTTCACTGAAGACTAACTAACTGGCTTACTAAATGTACACAAATAAACAAACTCCTTGGATAAAAATGTTTTGGAAAAAAATTAAATGCAAAGCAGATTCAGAGTAGATATATTCTCTCTTTTTAGTGAAATGCAAAGAGACATTTGTACTGAATATTGACAAGAGTTCATTGTGATGGGAGTGTCTGCTTGTGACTTCAGTGTGACCAAAGGAAGAGGGGCAGGAGGAACCTTTTAGGTAACCACCGTGTGTTTTGTTGCACTCTCAGGAATTGACCTGCCGGGAGGAGCTGCTCACTTTGCTGCTGTCTCTGCTACCGCTGGTCTGGAAGATCCCTGTGCAGGAGGAAAAAGCCCCAGGTCAGTACCCACAAATACTATTGCCTGTTCATGTTAATATCAATGTTAGCAGCACAGCTGTAATGACATGTGACCTCCTCGTATTCCTGGTTTGTAACTAACGATTTTGATTTTCTTTCAAATTTGCTAAGCTTTATAGTTCTCTGTGGTTTGCAAACTCTACAGTAAAATCGTTTCTACAGACGGACTGAAAGGCACTACAGATTGCATTTCATGGGCTAGAAATGTTCTTCAGCTTTGTTTATTTATATATTATATTTAAGAGTTTTTACATCAATCTTTACCAATTATTAAGGCTAAGCCATTTTTCAGCATTAGCCTTGGTTTATGTGAAGGCAGTGGAATGTGTGCACATTGCTTTTGATTGTAAATAGTGTCACATTTTTATAATTAATGTAGTATTTTATCTGCTTAACAGTGACTGCACTCATTTTGAGATTGATAAATCTAATGTTAGTCATTGTAGTCAGTGTGTCCTTAATGTTAGTCTGGCTTACAGAATTTAGATTGCTGGGACAAAGCCTGACATCCAGCTATCGCCGCTATCTCTTTTGCAGGGGTTTAGAGCCACCCAGTACGTTCTGATTGGTTAAAATAAATGCAAATGATCCAGAGTGTTGTTTTTTTTCCACTATCCCAAAATAGATAAGCGATGTAGCCAGATAATACTCCAGCACTGACATAGTGTTGGAGTATGGTCTGGCAATGTGAGACTAACTTAATGTTGAATCTTAGTGTCACAACAGGAGAAGAGTAGTGGTTGCAGGCCTGTGACCTCTGGATGACACCGGCATTTAGTACAGGACTGCCGATCCTATTTAACATGGAGCCTAGACATTTTTACTTTAATTAATTCTTACTCACTGAGTGTGTTTAAACTAACACAGTATGGCTGCTGACATGCTGCTGAGCTTCATGTTACTTACCTTACAGAAAAGAAAAAAAAAAGAGGAAATTTTTAGAATTGTTTTTTTGGGAAATGAAGAATTCTAAATGGCTGGTGTTTGATAGATGTTGCTTTTAAGCCTCAATACCTAAGATGTGACATAAGCAGACATTAATCCAATATGACATCAGTGTACAAGTTAGGTGGGACTCAAGTGTAGCAGTATAATTCTAGAAGTACATTGATGTGTAGGCTTTTATGTATGTTCAAAATGAAACCGACAGATTTCTTTATGTTGATAGATTTCACCCTGTCGTCCCTACTGGAGGTATTCCTTAGCCGGGAGGTGAAGGCCGCCCCTCTCAGAGCAGGACAGAAGGCTGCGACAGATGAACAGAACTCTGGAAAAAAGTCCCGTTTTGGCAGTGGCTCCTCGAAGTCACGGAGGTCACGCAGGATAGCGCAGAGATACTCTGTAAAGGATGCTCGGAAGTCTCAGGTTTCTACCTCAGATTCAGAAGCCAACCCTGAAGACAAAGCGGTCCCAGGCCCCGGTGGTGCAAGGAGCCGACGGTCACATGGCTCCACCATCCGAGTAAGCTGTCAGCATCATCGTTCAGAAGCCTCACAGTTGAAATCAACCAACACCACTAAAGAAACCATGAGTGCACCATACCCCCACCCTCGAGCCCCTGTGTCCCGGACAGCGGACACTGAAACCCTGACTGACCCAGCTGCAATATCAATTTTCAACCGCATGGAAAACTCGCCCTTTGATCTCTGCCATGTGTTGCTTTCCCTGCTGGAGAAGGTTTGTAAATTTGACATGAGCATCAATCACAACCCTGGCCTGGCAGTCAGCGTCGTACCTACTCTCACTGATATTCTGACTGAGTTTGGAGATTGCTGCAGTTCAGGGGTAGGGGGTGGAGGTGCAACGGGGGCAGAGGAGCTTGCTGGAGGCTGGACGGAAGAGCCCATTGCGCTGGTCCAGCGGATGCTTCTACGCACCATCCTGCACCTGATGTCAGTGGATGTGAGTCTAAGTGAAACCCTCCCAGATAGCCTGAGACGCAGCCTGACAGACCTGCTGAGAGCCACCCTCAAAATTCGGAGCTGCTTGGACAGACAGAATGACCCCTTTGCTCCTCGGCCTAAGAAGACCCTGCAGGAGGTCCAGGATGACTTTTCATTCTCCCGCTATCGCCACAGGGCGCTATTGCTGCCAGAGCTTCTAGAGGGAGTACTACAAGTGCTGCTGGGATGCCTGCAGGCTTCCACACCCAACCCCTTTTTCTTTAGCCAGGCGCTGGAGCTTATCCATGAGTTTGTCCAGCACCGCGGCCTGGAGCTGTTCGAGACCACAGTGCTGCGGCTGGAGGGACTTGGCAGGGCCAAGGATTCTGAAGTAGGAGGTGAAGCTTCAGAAAGGCTAAGAGGTCTAATTGCAGGGATCTTTAAGATCATCAGTGCTGTCAAGAAGGCAAAGTCGGAGCAGCTGCATCAGTCTGTGTGTGCCAGACGCCGCCACCGTCGCTGTGAATATTCCCACTTCCTGCATCATCACAGAGACCTTTCAGGTTTGCCCGTCTCTGCATTCAAGCAGACTGCCAGACGCAACCCCTTTGAAGAAGATGGGGAAGGCAAAGAAGGGATGGAGAGTGATACAGTGCGTTACCCCGAGCGCTGCTGCTGCCTTGCTGCCTATGCTCACCAATGTTTGCGGCTCTTGCAGCGACTATGCCCCAGTGGGCCAGCTGTGTTGCAGGTACTGGCTGGGGTCCAGGCTGTTGGAATATGCTGTTGTATGGACCCCCGTTCGGTTGTAGGACCCCTACTGCATGCCTTCCAAGCTCCAGGTCTGCGTAGTTACCAGTCTCATGTTCTCAGTGTTCTGGGCCGACTGATCCTAGACCAGCTTGGTGGGGGGCAACCCTCAGAAAAAGCCAAATTGGCCTCCTGTAACATCTGCACTTTGGACAGCAGCCAGCTTCCAGGCCTGGAAGAGACACTGCAGCACGGGGAGCCTTCAGCCATTTCTACCAGTATGTGCTACCGCTCCCAGGGTATTCTGCCAAGTGGAGGGGGGGCAGAGGACATGCTGTGGAAGTGGGATGCTCTGGAGGCCTATCAGGAGCTAGTGTTTGGTGAGGATGGGCAGCTGAGCCAGCAGATAGCTGGCCATGTGTGCCACCTGACCCTGCGGGGCAATGCTATAGTACAGTGGCAGCTCTACACACACATCTTTAACCCTGTGCTGCAGAGAGGGGTAGAGCTGGCCCACCATGCCCAACAACTGGGGGTTTCCACTGTCTGTACTCAGGTCTGCAGCTATCACACGCAGTGCCTACCTGTGGAGGTACTGCTCATTTACCTGCAAACGCTACCAGCCCTTCTCAAATCAAGGTGAGTGGTTTTAGATCAGTTTAAAGTTGTGTTTACTTAAGTCCAACTTTTTGTTGGTCATCTGTCTTTTTTTTTAGTGGTTGTTTTAGTCAGTCTCTCCGAGCTTTCATTGTAGCTGACAGCAAAGATGTGTAGATGCAAGCTGTTTTCGGGTTAAATCAATGTGCATCAATAATGTGTGTATATAGACTAATCTCTCATTACTATAAAGTTTATCCACATGGTTGGTAAATTTCTTACACAAGAAATGGATGGCTCCTTTTTATAAAACAAATATAATCAGCCAGCTCAAGGTAGACACCTAATCCTCTTGGACATTGTTTGTCATTAGATATGTCTTCAGGACATTGCTAATTGATGCTAATTAATAATTTACATTACAGCTCTGTGAACTGAGTGACAGATGGAAGATTATTGACTGTTTATGTAACCCTGTTGCGAGTACAGTTGTCAGGCTGAAGCAGGTGCTTGTGGTCTAGACGCATTTAACGAAAGGCTGCCAAAATTAAATTGGTATACATTACTGTATTAATCATGATTTTAGTTTTGTTATATTATCAGTTGAAAATTGAGTTCTCAGCTGTGAGGCAATTCAGAGATGTGTGTGTGTGTTGTGAGAGAGAGTGAGAGAACCAGAATGGCCTGTCTAGGTTATTTACCATATGACCCTTAACAGGATTAGTGTGTGTATAGAAAATGGATGGATGCTTTGAGGCAATCTGTCAGCAGTGGGTGGATTGGTTTCCTTATTAAAATTCAGAGTATGTTGTTGCTCTCTGCTGGTTTGACTGGCATTCAAAGTCTTTACAGCTGTGATGTTTGTTCTCAAAAGACACTTTAGAGACAGTTTTAGGTCCTTATGCTTATGTAAGAAGCATCTTTATACAAGGTTTATATTCGTATAATTTTACTTTCTGAGGAGTGGTGTTCTACTTAAACTTAACATCATGTTTGTTTCCCTTTTATGTACCTTTTGTTCAAACACCAAGCTACTGCTGCTCAATGGATATTTATAACTTACATGAGGAAGCTCATTGATATAATTGGCTGTTCCAGGGATGTACATTTAAATACCTTTTTTTGTTCACGATTTATTTTTTAATAATAACAAAAATACTTTATGAATTCCATTGTAGTGTACCAATAAAAGTGTGAGTTAGGAAAGAGGCAATATATGAGAGAACAGCTCTAAGAATTCCATATTTAACACATTTAGATTAAGCCTGTTTTATCACAACTTTATTGAAACTTCAGGTCATAGCACACATGTTCAATAAAACCGTGGTTGATCAAAAGTTACATACAACTGGTTTTAGTAATAAAAAACAAACCTACTGAAAATCGCAACCAAATTGCAATATTTACTGCACAGCAAGATTAAGAAAACGTTGACTTGGTGAAAGATGCTTACTGATGCTTCTGTACAGGGCGAAACCACCCATCCTTGTATACGTTTGGTCAATCAGGTTAGCAAGTACAGCGCCATCTGGTGGGCCATTTACAAATTTTATAGTTTTTTTAATCTGTTTTCTCCCAAACTGTTGAATAAAAATCAGCATGTCAGTGTGCTTTTTAGCCAAACTATATTTGGGCCCAGTAGTGGTGATATTATCCAATATGCACACTGGTCTAAAGGAATATTTTAGATCAAATTATTGTATTTGTCAGCGAGGACAAGGATAATACGGTAAATATTAATTTGCACCCACAGTGTATTCAAAGCTGAAAATTTAGTTTCTTAGCCTTCTGAGGTCACAGTGGGAATATTGGTAGTTTGGGACAAGGCTCAGACAATAAGCATTAAATTGTTAAGTGGTTGGTATTCTCACACTTCAGCAGTGTATTTATATGACCCAGGATGTGGTAATGATGATCTTTCCTGCCTCATAACCATCTTGCACCACTCCTGTAGCCTTCTACCTGACAGAGCAGCCTATTTGTCAAATAAGAACATTACATATTCATGCTAATCGTTAGTCATCCTGATGGACTTGCACACCCCTAATGAAAAGAGGAAATGTTCTGAAATAGCTGAATTAATCAACTCTGTATACCTTTAGAGGACAGCTGGAGAAAGGGTTTGGATTGAAGAAAAATAGCAGCAAGTTTATTATTTATTAAATTTACCCATTTCATGCACTGAGCTCAAAGCTTCAAGTGAACATCTGTTTCAGTTCCTTAACACACTAATGCTGAGATTAAAGTGTTTTTCTTTTCAGTCCGTGTATACTGTAATGTCATCACATCTCAGGAGAGTGTTGTTTTCTCTGATTTAACATTCACTCAGAGGTGACACATTATTCTTCTTAGTTAATTTACCTTGCATTGTAATAGTGGCATTTATCATTTATCACTACCCTGACAGTGGGTGTATACTACTAGGAAACACATTTAAAAGGGTCAAATGTTGGCTTTGTTTTGACAACTAAATATACTGTACGATTCACATTCAAATACCTTTGACACAATGGGACTGAAATTTACCTTGTGGCTCAGTAAAATAAAGGCACAACAAATTCATAACAAACATTAGATAATAAAGCAAATGCAGTATATAAAGATGGAACTTTACAAATATAGCAGGTGTGTTTAATGTGCAAAGTTAGCATGCAGTGTCTTTTCGGTTAATTTATCATGTTAATGGAAGTTGACTTGTATATTTAAAGTTGCTATTGTGCCCTGGGGGAAATTATATCTGCTGACTGCTGACTAGTTGTATAGTTTGTTAGATTAGACTGAGTGGTGCCATTTATTTTAACAGTTGGGAGATCTAGAAGAGTTTAAATGTGTGCAATTCACCCTTTTATTCCCAGTCTATTTACCCATTTTGATATTGAAAGTGTGTAATGTTAATGTCTATTTTCTGCTTTACTTTGCTTAGTTTCTAATACTTTGTGTTCCAGGGTGATAAGAGACCTTTTCGTCAGTTGTAACGGGCTCAATCAAGTGACGGAGCTTGTCTACCTAGACCAGACACGCTCTTTGGCTTTGAAGGTGTTTGAGACTCTAATAATAGGCATTGGACACCAGCAGGCTGACGGGGGGCTTCAGGAGGTAGAGAGTGTTGATGCTGAAGAAAGGGAGGCTGTCTTGGGCCTGGCTGAGGAACTGGGTTCCCGAGGGGCTGGAGAGGGCCCACAGAGCCTCAGCAAGTTCTACGAAGGCCTAAAAGATGCATATCCGCATAATAAAAGCCGTAATGGGCAGGGTTGTGGACCAGGGCGCAGCCGAGCAGAGACCCACCTCCATGTTATAAACCTTTTCTTGTGTGTGGCATTCCTCTGTGTAAGCAAAGAGGCTGATTCTGACCGGGACTCAGTTAATGACTCTGAGGACACTTCAGGCTACGACAGTACAGCCAGTGAACCTTTCGGCGGGCGACTGCCTTACCTATCCCCAGACAGCGTGGCTCTGCCCTCCAAAGAGCAGTTGCAACGGGCTGCAGATGTTTGGTCTGTGTGTCGGTGGATCTACCTGGCCAGCCCCTTGTTTCAGAGGCAGTTCTTCAGGCTAGGAGGACTGGATGTCTGCCTGCGCCTTATGGCCATGGTTATTCAGAAACTTTCCTGTAAGACCAAGGATGGGAAAGCAAAGAAGAAGAGGGATGGTAAGGGCAAAGGCAGCCCTGAGTCCACAGCCCCAGTTACCTCACTGGGACTGGAGGAGACAACTTGTGATTCAGCCGACGCTATCAGCACTTGTCCAGCTGAGGGAAAGACCAAAGATCCAGCAAAGAAGTTGGAGGAAGAATGGCAACTACAAAGTATTCGTCTCCTTGAGGCCTTGCTGGCTATTTGTCTTCACAGTGCAAACTCAGCCCTACAGAGGATAGAGCCTGAGCTTTCTTATCAGGTTTGTAGTTTAATATCATTATGATCAGCTATTCCCTGACCACATCAATACACATAAAAAAAGGGATTTTAGACGCTGACTTGAATTAAAGTGCTATGTCTCCTCTCGTCTATAGCTCCAGTCAGTGGAAGAGACCCTGTTTGAGGTGAAAGACCAGCTCTTTCGCTCAGGGGTGGTGAACTCTGACCTTGCTGTTCCTCTGTTTGACTCTCTCCTGAGAGTGGCTTTGGCAGAGGTTTCATCCTGTCCTGATCCCCCTGAGGAGAAGCCAGACATGGTGAGTCCTGCCGTGGGAGAAACTGTGAGTGTGAGTTACTGCAACTTTTTATATTCTCAAGTTTGTGTTTAGCTACATAAGGCAAGTTCAGGTTATAGCCAATCAGACACTTGATTCCTCTGCAGCTACAGGAGGTGCTATCGATGTTCATTAGTAGGATTGGGCATTAAGAACCAGTTCCAACTTAGAATCATCTCAAAAATTAGGATTCCAATTGAATAGTTTCTTTATTGGAATAGTCATTGGAAAATTTGGTTTTGAAAACCAATCATCGGTTCCAAATTTAGCATGCATGAGATTGGGGTTTCCGTAGCACGCCGTACTTCCAGGCACTTGTTCTGTTGCAGCCATAAGCACGGTAAGCAGCGTTCTAGTGTGGCGCTCTAATGTTCCTCTTATCTGTGAACTAAGCATGTGACCCGTTTCAACTCCACCCCTCAAAGAATCAGAATCAAGAATCAATAAGAACCGGAATCAAAAGGAAGAATTGGAATCAGAATAGTTCAAATCAAAATGATGCCAAACCATATTCATCAGTAAAAAATGCTCTTGGCAAAATGTTACCGCGATAATCTGGACAGCCTCTACTCAATAGAATGGAGCTTTGTCTGAATTTCTAATTAAAACCATAAATGTTTGCACCAGGGGGTCCCCAGAGTCACTGCAGGGGGGGCCTCCAAATTGTTAATCTTTGAAAGTATTATATATTATATAAATATATTTTTACATAGATGTCATGTATGTGTAACTTATAAAATTATGCCGACAATTATTATTTTAATAGCTTAGTATTCTATAAACTAAAAAGGTATGTAAAGGCTTTAGGCCGCCCTACACTTTATCGTAGATATAGTATAAAATGCAACTTAATTTTATACAATATATGTAGTAGTGGATCCCTGCTCCAACTCTCTTTCAGTTAAGGGGTCCTTGGCTTAAAATACGTTGAAGACCCCGGGTTAAATAGGGGCTTACGATGCCCAAAAATACTTGTCTTGCCCTTTCATCAAACAAATTCTCATCAAATGTTTCAACTAAAGAGCAAATGCTTCTGAAGGTGATAGACAGGGGTGAGAGCTAGAGTCAAGAGAGATCATACAAATTTTAACAAGCATTATGATCAGAAAAACAGCATCTTTTTGTGTGCTCCCCAATGATATGAACGTATCTTTCAACCAGTGTGCCCAATCAGTCACCGTCAAGGAGACCATACATCTTTGCTTGATTTACTTTATTTATAATAAACACAAAAGACTAACAAATGCATTTTTTCTATGATTTTTTTTTAAATTGCTTTTTCAGTGTTCAGTCACCACATACTGCTTCTTTGGCTGACGTCTATAGAACAAAGGTGTTTATTTAGGCGCAGACTGTACAATGAAAGGAAAACCATTTTCCAGCCGAGCGTCGTCAAGCATCAGGGCGGCTGTGTGTGGCCATTCACACTATGTTGCTAAGCAGCTGTTTATCTGGCTGATATGCAGCAAAACAACAGACGTACATAATGATAACCGTTGTTTGGACTCATTTTGAAACCCAAACGGGTCACTGATGGTACTTTTTTTTTTTTTTTTAAGATTTTTACATGTTAATGTAAGTTCATTTGACACAGGCTTCGTAAAAGTATAAAGAATAAATCCATTGAAATACTGTAGACACGTCGCTTTCATGTTGCTTTATGTATTTGTTCCAATAACAAAAAAACAATGTCAAAACATAATCGTTTTTCTTCTGGCTGTCCTCACTAAACTGACTGCCCGGCTGGTTGTGGGTGCCTCGTATCTCACAGCGTTACATGTGTTTTTCGCAAGTCTTAAAATGCCTGTCTGACTAAGCCTGTTCCTACACCAGGGGATTTAACTTTTATATAATAGATTTACCTATTTCCTAAGAGCTTAGTTTTTTCTTTGTGAGCTCAGCAGAGTGTGATGTTCACTTAACCATTAGAAGCATGTACGATGAATCTCCAAGATTAGTCTTCCACCACAAAGTTTGTCCACTGAAGGACTATTCTTTGAAATGTTCACTTCACCCACAATTGAATATCAAAGCTGTATTATTGTATAGTATTTTGCACAAAGGAATATTGGTGTGTATTACAGTAAGCCTCTTCTTTTGAATTGGAAACGGTTTAGAGTTTGACTGTTATTTGAGTGCGTGTGTGTAGTTGTGTGTGTTTGCCTACAGGCACATACGACGATTGGCCGTTCACGGCAAGGAACTGGGCTGTGCAAGGGCACTGCCAGTCAGCTGACATTTGTCTTATGACCAAAATCTTGTACTTTTCCCCCCTCATCACTTGAAAACATTTTGTTGACAAATTATTTGCTGTATTACTAATAGAATGCTTGTCATGCTTGGTATATTTAAGCATAACATTCATTGTTGTTTTTTTTTAAATCGAATTAGGTAAGCTCTATATTTTATCTTATTTTATTAGTTTGACAGTTAACTAGGTGATGATGTTTTTGTATTTGGAGTGTTAGGGATTGAAATTCATGAATTTTTCTTGCCTTCTCTCTCTCTCTCTCTCTCTCTCTCTCTCTCTCTCTCTCTCTCTCTCTCCCCATCTCACTCTTCCTCTCTCTCTCCGTCTCACTCTTCTTCTCTCACTCTCTTTCTGTCAGAAGCTCCAAGTGTTGGCGGAAAGGGTGGCCCCAGCAGGCGATCTGTCTGAGGAGGTGGACGAGGTGCAGAGCTGTGGCGTCAAGCCCCCGGGGGAGGAGGAGGGCTACGACGCTGACAGCGAAAGCAACCCTGAAGACATGGCCAAGCAGGAAGAGGGTAGGTCCAAACTTACTGCCCCCCCACCCACCCACCCACACACACACACACACACTCTCTCCCTCTCTTACTCCCATTTACGCCTCCTCAAGACTCCACAGCTACTGTACACATGCCTAATGATAGTAGCTTTGGCTGGTTTGATGGTACTTGTACTGTTTGCTTTGCTTTCACTGTAAATCTTCCATTGCAGATATTTCACTCTTTTTATTTCCCTGGGCTTATTTTAAGAACGCTGTTTATCACTTATACTTCATCTTCTGTAACATTTCATTTTGGTTGTTGATAAATGTCAGCAGACTAAACTTGATGGATTGAGCGGTCATGTATTGGTCTCAACCTTTTAACCTCTAACTGCTGATGTTCAGCCCTGGGAAATCTTGCTTCTCCCACTATTGAATGTTACACTCAACGCACTTGTTGACTTATTTTGCATTATTGCATTTCCTTGCATTAACTGGAGGATTTTATATTGAGCAGCATCATGGGTTTCAAGCAATTTGCAGTGTAAAAACCCACATCCTCTTTTGGTTTGCTGTGGAGGATATTTGGCAATAACAAGTGGCTAGTTTATATTGCGTACATATGACATAGCAAAAAAAAAACTAAAACAGGCCTAAGCGCCTTTTTTCCCTTAAAACTTGTATTAGCTCTGCCTCTCCACTCTGGTCTCACCGGTTAAGAACGTGGCCTGATTGCACCCTTTTTACTTTTTCATCCCCTCAGAATACAATCATTGTTTTCCATTTTACAACTGCAGGCAACTACACTCTGTGGCCGCATGAGCTGAATCTTGTGACCTAAAGCCATCAAATGGAGACTTGAACTTCCTGGAAAACTATTGTATCCCGGAAAACAGTCAATCTTAAATGCGTACCTCTTGCTAGACTATTTCTGGATTTACCAGTGGACTGTCTAGGCATGTGCTCAGGGGCCCATGAGCATGAAAGGGCCCTCCGGAATGGGAGAAATAAAAATGTATGGATTTTTTTCATGTCGGGCTCCACTGACATATGGCAAAGCTTAACCCATTTTCTTGATCTTGATTATTATACAATAATGTTTTTTTAATACAATTTTACACCTCACGTGGACAGCGTTCACACAAGGTGTAGCTCAGCATCCAGAGATGGGAAGTTACGAAGTACAAATACTTTGTTACTGTACTCAAGTAGATTTTTCTGATATTTTTACTTTACTATTTTTGGGGCGACTTTTTACTTTTACTCCTTACATTTTAACCCGAATATCGGTACTTTCTACTCCTAACATTTTACAAAATTGGCTCGTTACTTTAGTTTTGTACAAAAGGTCGTCTATCAGGTATGATTGGGACTGCATGTCGGAGAATAGCGCGGGCAAGCGCCTCACACCGCGATTAGGCACGCACAGCACACGGAGAAAAAAGTGAGAGAAAAGAAAAAGAGACTAGCTGTCCGGAGGATAACCAGTTGAGATCGTGTGCATCTTTTGAGAACTGTAAGTCATAGAACTGATGTTGTCAGTTCATTTAAGGCTGTTGTTGCATTGGTCTATAGTTCTTGCAAATATTTAAAAGTTAGCTTGTTTGTGTTCTTCACCTGTTAGCTAGGTTACATCTGTTACCTAGGTTACACCTGGCTGTTGATTTGATATAAGGGCGATTGTTGAATGTCCTTGCTCATTAAGATAATGTAATTAATAGTGGGTTTATTGTTATTATTTACTAGCATATATGATTCCTGTGCATTGTGTATGGTAGCCTTTACAATGTTATTTATTACCACACAAACAGCCATAGCAATTTCACTGGAGCTAGTTATTATTTTTGTGTCATCAATACCAAATTGAATCTAATTGGATGGGAATATACACAGACTTCTCACAAAATCACTTTTGAATACATATCTTGCTACTCGGTCAGAATCTTATTAACCTGGAGTCCCAGTCTCTGTCACAATAAATAAGCTATATAGTTTAGGCCTATTGGCAGACAGCCATTTAAAATGTAGCCAATGGCATATAAAGAATAAAGAGCCTTTTTCCATGTCCACTGTAGTTCCTCAGCGTGTTCTCTGGTAACATGTGTCTGGTCCAGGTAGCTTTGTCATTCACAAGGCTACTTTTACTTTTATACTTTAAGTAAATTTCCAAGCCTGTACTTTGTTACTTTTACTTGAGTAAAGAAGTTAAATCAGTACTTCTACTTTTACCAGAGTATTTTTAACACAATTATGTGTATTTCTACTTGAGTACGGGAAGTGAGTACTTTTGCCATCTCTGTCAGCGTCTCCTCTCCTCATCCCTCTGTGTATGCGAGTGTAACCGCAGCCTCAACGCCATTTTTGTGGGTCATGTCTTCCTAAGCAGCGGCGTTTTATGGCTGATGTTTCAGGCTGCAAGTCCGTTGTAATGCAGCCTCCGTAGGCCTATGCTCGTGCCACAAGCAACAGCAGTGAGAGCTGTGGCTTGTCTGAAAACCTTAGCATGTCTCCCGTTATTTTCTGGAACTGAAATAAATGGGTGGAGAGAGACCCATCCTCCATTCGTCGCTGTTCAACAAATATGGTGTGGTGTGATGGCGCTATGTGTTGAAGTCAGTTTGTCAAGTTGATTATATGTTGGTTTATTGTGTGTAGTTGCCTGCTTCACTTAGTGAGCCTTATTTTGAAACTTTCATTCAGCTTTCATGTTGTGTGATTACCTTAGGATGGCATTGATGTAAGCCTATTCATAGTCAGACCTTTCAGCAATTTGTTGTATTTTAGCAAATTACTGAAAGCAGCAGAAAGGCAGAACTGAGTGCACTTAAATATGTGTTTAATTATGCAAGTAATACCGCATATCCAACTGTATTTACTCTTTGCCAGCTTCTCTTTTTCAGTTATGCAATATGTGAGAAGAGGTCAATCAAAGTACTGTATTTTGTGGACCAACAAGTACATTTTTTTTCCCAAAAAATGCGAAATGCAAACTAATGGTTTGCTGCAATTTAATTTACCATCGCTAAGTCTGCATATACGGCTTGTAGTTTATAGTTACTGACGTCAGTATACTGTATGTCTGGATGTGTGAGTGTTAACTGGAGGCAAACTGTGTAGCTGTGCATAGGGAGAGAGAGCAAGCTTCATTAATAAAAGGAGGTCCCAGAAGCTGCGTGAGAGCCTGCTGGGCAGCTCTCCTGTAAATCATGAGGGGACTCCCATGATGCTCTGAGGCTGAGCACAGGACTCAGGCTTATTCATTTTATGAGCTGCCTCCAAGCTAAGCAGGGATTGCCTGTGGATTGTGAAGATGTTTCAGCAACACGGCCGGCCAGTTTGCGTTCTGTGTTAGCATGTGTGGTGTGCCAGTCAGCGTGACGTTTATCATCTCTGCATGTCTGTGTGCGAGTCTCTTGTTGTGTCTCTGATCTTGCCCTGGTGTGTGTGGTGGTTCTCTTAGGAGTAAAGGTGGAGCCTGCTGTGCTGCGTGAGTTTGTGGCGGTGGCAGACGGGCCCAGGCGTGGCGTGCTGCTGTTCCCGGAGATCTGCATTATGGAGCTGAAGCTACTCGCCACTGGCTCCCCAGATCTGGAGGTTCTGAGTCACGTGTTTCATAGCCTGCTGGGTGCTGTACACGCCAACCACCGTAATGCTGCCCTGCTCTATGACCAGGTCGGACTGACCCCTTCTTCTTCTTTCTACTACTCTTAACCGCCTGAGCATCATGTGTGTGTCTTACTTTTCTCCTCAACTGTGCTCAGAGTAGTATGACTGACCCTTTGTTCTGGTCTAACAGGGAGGAGTCAAAACCATCCTGTCTGGCTTTCACAACATCCTCAGCCAAACAGACCCCTCCTTTACAGGTTTGTTATATATTCTGGCTTATATTTATCTGACACTGTTGGATATTATTCATGTGTCACATGTGTGAAAACATTGGGTACACTCAGTTTGCTGCGTTCCTAAGATAGATTTTTTTTTTCCTGCTGCTGACATTTTGACTGTGTCCTCAGGGTTCAAACATCATACTCATTCTGAATAATTGTAGATATTCCTGGGGAAATCTGTATCCTATGGATTGATTTAATACATATCATTTGTTTTTATCTTAATTTGCATTGTAAGGTATTGCCATGTGTCTGTGTTTTTTCTTTTTCTTTCATATATATTTTTTTGCTGAGAGCAAAGCATGCAGTGATGCTGTTTTGGGTCGTGTTCTGGTGCATGCCGTCGTGAATGAAAACTGTTTACGTAATCTGCTCTTCATTGGTCTACATTCAGATTGCCAGGCTGTGCTAGTGGAGCTGCTGGTTGCCATGGTGAGCCAGCAAATCACAGCGGAGGAACTGGCTCTATTGATTCGCCTCTTCTTGGAAAAGACCCCACCTACTGTAAATAGCAATCTCTATCAGTCACTCAGCGATGCAAATGTCAGTTTATGTTCAGGGTGTTGACACTGATAGCTTATGCTCACACTGTCTGCACACTTCATTTTTCAACAGGAACAAGATTGTGTTTGTAATCTGGGGTTAAAGAGAGATCTGGCAGGTGGGGGAAGCCTTAGACCCTAAAAAGTGTTCTCAAATTTAAACTTTAAAGTATTGTTTAGACTTTAATGGTTCTTACTTTAAAGTCTCTATCAACTGCACAGCACTTTTAAAACTTTGTTTTAAAGCTAGTTAACCGGTTACTCTCGTTATTTCCTTCTTCCAAAACATTGTTGAAGAATACCGGAAGCAATTGCCAGGAGTTGCGTTTTCATTAAAACAAAATTATAACTGGTGTGTTAACTGCATGCCAAAAAGTCCGACAATAGACTGTTTATAAAGAGAGTCCGACGCAGTCAGTCCACATAAAACACACCGGGCTTCACTTGTAGCTAACTTAACAGTGATCAGTAAGGGCAAAACAGTCTATCTATCTTTTATATTCTCTGTCTAGCTGAGCTAAAAACACCAGATCTGCCGAACATTACCATCTCGTTTACTACCGTTTGTAGCCTGTAATATGCTGCCAAAGTGATCTTAACGTGTTCAATTGACTTTACCAGACAGTACGCAACTGTCCTGCTGTAGTTACAGATGTGTGAACTAACCGCAGACAGTTGCCTTGTGCAATGACTCACGGTTGTGCGCTGCTGAGAAGGAACTGTGAAAACACTGGAATGGATATTTGGCGCTATTTTAAACAAACGCGAAACACTGACGTATAAAACTGATTAATTTACTTATTAATAGAAGGTGCTGGAACACCGTTCCGGACCATTCCAGCCCACTTCAACCACTTTTTGTAAGACACCCATCCTGTCACACTCTCGTCTCGGTTCTTTAAATCTCATCAACACATACAGTAACACCCCCCTCGGCTTTCTTTATTCTATATACATTTAACACCAATGGGTGCGGAAGAGATATGTTTCAACAACCTATTACCACAGGTCTGTGTTTAATTGGAATCCGGCAGCAGACATCATTAATAACCTGTATTGAAGAAATAGGTTCCAGAAAGGGAAGAGAGGGGTTTATTTTCTTGCATTCTATCAAGACTCTTAGGGTTACCATAGGTTTAACGCTGATCTGTTTTAGATGGATCAGACTATGAAAGCAATTAAACTGCTCAGTAATGTGTGTATGTGATGTTTGGCTTTTTTATTTACTTAAGTTAGGGATCCAAACATATGTTAATTGTAAATATGCAGAGTAAGCACAAATTGTGTTTTCTTTATCAAATCAAAAAAAATCTTCACATTTACTTTGTTGCCTGCAGGGGATTTTACTTAAAGGCATCCTACAAATCGTAGAAGCCAACGTGAATATAGTACCTCTTCACTTCCTGACCTTTCCAATAATCGTTGGGGCTTCAACCCCAGGAGGGGTGTCCACTGGCTCCAGGCCGAATGGCGCTGCCGGAGGGAAAAGTGTTGGTTTGCTCTGGAAGGGCAAACTGTCTCCTGGACGCAGGGAGGGGGATACCGAGTACCGACCAAGTCACCTCTGTTCCTCTCCCTGGCACATTGCTCCTCTCCACTTGCCCCTGGTAGGGCAGAACTGCTGGCCTCATATGGCTAGTGGCTTCAGTGCCTCTATGTGGCTGAGAGTGGCAGAGCTGGAGGAAAAGGATGGGGACAAAGACAAGGGTGAGACACAGATACACCAAGACCCTTTTATGACTTACTGTAAGTCCATAAATATGAACCGGTTTTAAGAATCTTTCATCATTGTTTTCCAGAGGAGAGTAACCCATCTGCAGCCGAGCCCCTCCATAGCTCGTCTCAGGGTGGGACAAGATTAGCAGAGGAAGGTCTTATTCATATTCTGTCCATGGGCTCCAAGGCACTGATGCTTCAAGTGTGGGCTGACTTCTCTACAGGCTCTCTCACATTCAGGTAAGCTCCAGTGTAGACTACAGTTTCAAAGATGTCTCTGACGAATGTGTTACTCTTTCGTAATCTAAATTATTTATGGACCTTGAAGTATTGTAATGTGCTGTTCCCTCAGGATTTGTATAGACCCAAACGATGAGATAAAAGCAGGGCTGCTTGCACAGGCAGATTCTGGTGAGGAACTACTCAGAGCAGGCGAATGGCAGCACCTCGGCCTCACTTACACCCAGCATCCAGAGGGCAAGAAGAACATCCACGGCCGAGTGGTTGTCTGGGTGTGTGGCATCAGGTTAGGAACATTTTATAGCAAGCGTAATACTGTGGAAGTTTAGTTTTAAATCTAGTAAATGAGTGAACATTAACCTTCATTAAACTTGCTTTCCGTTCCAGGAAATGTGAGGTTTCCTTGGAATACACCCTACCAAGAAAGTCCAGTTTATCATCTGACAGTAACAAAACCTTCTGCATGTTGGGCCACTGTACACCGTCCTCTGAGGAGCTGTTGAAGCAGGGTGGCCGCTGGAGCATGGGCACTGTGCTTCTCTTTAATGGTAGGACCTCCTTTCTTCTTTATCCAACTGGTATCATGTGTCTGTAAGCTCTCTTTGACACTTAATCCCAGTCAGTCACTCATTACCTGTTATTATCTTACCACATGCATAGTCCAGTCTCTTATAATCCTTTATACAATTTGATCTGTTCCACCTCAGTGCTGCTCCCTGGCGGTACACTAATTACCAACTTCTCTCTAATAAGCATTATGTACTGTGAATATATTCTGTGCATACATGTACAATAATGGTTTGTGGTGCAGTTATATTTTAAAACCAGTCTAGTGGCTGTTGCTGGTGTGATGTGGTGGTTGCGTAGATTCTCAGCATTCTCTCGGAAGGCTAACTGAATTTTTCTCCAATGGACTGAGAATGGCTTACCTTGAAAACAAGAAATAAAACCTCAAGGTGGCAAGGGTCTCGCTTTGCGTCACTTCATATATTATTACTTTATGGGTTATTTGTAATACTAGGAGAGAGAGAGAGAGAGAGAGAGAGAGACATTGTAGTGTTGTCTTCTTTGTCAACGATATTGCATCACAACAGTTTAATGACGGGGGCCTTGTCTAGTCTCTCGTGCGATGTCCATGTAAGCAATCTACTGTTGCTCCGGGAAAGAGGAGAAAAGTTTTTGTTAACATTATATCTAGTATTCATGTAATGCAAAAAGTCAAACCTACCCCAAAGACAAACCGACAGACACACACACACACACACACACACACACGCACGCACAAGCACACACATACAGGGACAGTTTACTTCTTTAGGTAAGATTAATCATTTACTTGTGAGGTTAATCTAGGGTTCATGTTGGATGTCTTACAATTCTGTTTTCCGGCTTCCATAATAACAGCAATTTTCAGTGTTTGTCTCATTAGGAGAGTAAATGTAACTCTGTTTACCTCCGTATTTCAGGATGCAGAATAGGATCTGAGGAGGCCCTCTACCTGTACACCAGTGGGCCTGACCTCACCTCAATCATGCCCTGTAAATATGGCAAGCCCAGTGAGACAGTCTCCAAATTTGTCACTCTGGAAGGCCTAAAGTGTGAGCATGTACGAGAGCTTCTAATGAAAAATACAGATGTGGACACAACGGCTTTGGTTGTAAGTTCTTAACATGAATCATTAACTCAACATCCAAATCACAACACATTAAACATGCTCTTATAAAACATGAAATAGAGAAAAAAATGTTTTATTGTCACTGTTGTTTAACCCAATTTCTGCATGTCAAAACACTGCTGTTTAACCTGTACTTTGTGATTTTAGTGCTCTGAAATTAAATCCCTCCTATGTGTCATTTATTGTTTCATTTCACGGTGTATGAGTAATGTGCTGTTCCAATTAGCTCTCATTAATGATACTGCACGGTAGGTAGTATTTTTTCCCAAATGGAAAAAGCTATTACAGTTAAGCTACAACTACTTCAGTCAAGACTGAAAATACAATTTCTCCCATTAATTAAAACAAGAAGGGAGTAAGTAAGAAGAATAAATGATTTTCTCTTTACATATTTATAATTTCTGTTATGCTCTTACCAAATCTAATCTAGGTCTAAATCCATGCAAGAAATTATAGCTCCAAACCAGTTTGGGCTTATTGAATTACAACAAAAAGTGCTGTAAAATTTACTACAGTGAATTCCTAAAGCTGTAAATAATGATGAAAATGATTTATTGTGTTTCTGTGTAGGAGAGCTTGGCAGTAGTGTATGCTCCCAGCAGTCCTAGAGTTTACACTATCTATGAGCCTGTAATCAGACTGAAGGGTCAGGCCAAGACTGTGGTCACCCAGCGGCCGTTCAGCTCCAAGGAAGTGCAGAGTGTTTCCCTGGAGCCCAACTCTCTCAGAACTCTGCTCCCTACTGAAACACATGGCCTGCAGAGCGTCCTGCACAAAATTGGAGGAACAGGAAATTTTGTCTTCCTCTTTGCACAGGTAGGATGGGTCATATTTTTCATGGCGCTCTAGCTTAGTCAGAGATATTTCTGAAATACTTTAGGTCTGGATGGATGTATTTCAGAGAGGGAAAAGTGGCAGCTGGATTTAGTAAACCATAAAACTTGAGAAGATTTGATGGATAAGTCACATCACAGCAATGTAGAAGAATGTTTATCATAATGTCACATATTGCATCAACTTCTGCTTGTCAGCTGTTCTTCTAACACTCCTTTGCATCTTCTTTGAGACGACAAACATCACAGTCATAAACACTTTGTCATAGAAAAGAGAGATTTTTATTATTAAAATTTACAGCCAACTATTTTGATTATTGAATAATCATTCAAGTAATTTTTCAAGCACAAATGCCAAATATGTAATTATTCCACCTACTAAAATCTGAGAATTTTCTGTTTTTCTTTGCCTTAACATTATAGTAAATGTAATCAACTTGGGCTATTGGAAATTATGGTTGGCATTTCTCACTGATTGGATGTTTTATATACCAAACATATAAATCAGAGATTCATTAATTATGAAAATGATAATTAGTTGCAGAATCCCATTTAAATTAGAAGTCTTTATGCTGCTTCATACTAATATTCATGACTAGCACCGCAAGAACATTCTAAGCCCAGAAGATTACGGACAAAGATTTAGTAATTTGTAAAAGTATATTTAAGGCAAAATATTACCTCATGTTCGAACTATTAAATATGTCAGTTACAGGCCTCCTCCCTGTGTAGGATGAGGGAAGTCATATTGGTTTTGTTGCACTTGTTACTACTTGCCAATACGGACCGTAGTTTATTGGCCCTTTTACAGACTAAGTCTGATATTAGTTTTATATTAGACTTGCTGTGTGCCTTTTGTGAGAACACAATAACTGTAGCAGGGATAGTGTGAAATAATGTTTTAGAACTCCATCTGCAGGTCTGCATTGTTCACATTCATGCATTTGTTTTGTCCCTCATGACTGGATCTGCGCTGTCCAGACGGTGGAGCTGAGTGACTGTGAGAAGACCCAGGCTCTGGCCCTGAGGGTGCTGCTGTCTTTGTCCAAGTTTAACCAACACCGCATCCATGAAATGGACTGTTACCATGGATACTCAATGATCCACCAGGTCCTCATCAAGTCTAAATGCATTGTGGGATATCATATGCTGAAAGTGAGTCACACCATGAACTGTGCTATCTTCTATTCCCACAACCTCTGCTGATTTGTGCAGGAAAACATATTCACCGGCACTTGAACAGTTAGGAAAATAAGTATTTGAACACCCTGCTATTTTGCAAGTTCTCCCACGTAGAAATCATGGAGGGGTCTGAAATTGTCATTGTATGTGCATGTCCACTGTGAGAGATATAATCTAAAAAAAAAAATCCGGAAATCACAATGTATGATGTTTTAACTATTTATTTGTATGATACAGCTGCAAATAAGTATTTGAAGTTGAACACCTGAGAAAATCAATGTTAATATTTGGTATAGTAGCCTTTGTTTGCAAGAGGAAAAACTACAGGAAACGTTTACAGAGGTCAAACGTTTCCTGTAGTTTTTCACCAGGTTTGCACACACTGCAGAAGGGATTTTGGCCCACTCCTCCACACAGATCTTCTCTAGATCAGTCAGGTTTCTGGGCTGTCGCTGAGAAACACGGAGTTTAAGCTCCCTCCAAAGTTTCTCTAATGAGAAGACTGGCTAGGCCACGCCAGAACCTTGATATGCTTCTTACAGAGCCACTCCTTGGTTATCCTGGCTGTGTGCTTCGGTTCATTGTCATGTTGGAAGACCCAGCCTCGACCCATCTTCAATGCTCTAACTGAGGGAAGGAAGTTGTTCCCCAAAATCTCGCAATACATGGCCCCGGTCATCCTCTCCTTAATACAGTGCAGTTGCCCTGTCCCATGTGCAGAAAAGCACACCCAAAGCATGATGCTACCACCCCCATGCTTCACAGTAGGGATGGTGTTCTTGGGATGGTACTCATCATTCTTCTTCCTCCAAACACGGTTAGTGGAATTATGACCAAAAAGTTCTATTTTGGTCTCATCTGACCACATGATTTTCTCCCATGAATCCTCTGGATCATCCAAATGGTCATTGGCAAACTTAAGACGGGCCTTGACATGTGCTGGTTTAAGCAGGGGAACCTTCCGTGCCATGCATGATTTCAAACCATGACGTCTTAGTGTATTACCAACAGTAACCTTGGAAACGGTGGTCCCAGCTCTTTTCAGGTCATTGACCAGCTCCTCCCGTGTAGTTTTGGGCTGATTTCTCACCTTTTTTAGGATCATTGAGACCCCACAAGGTGAGATCTAGCATGGAGCCCCAGTCCGAGGGAGATTGACAGTCATGTTTAGCTTCTTCCATTTTCTAATGATTGCTCCTACAGTGGACCTTTTTTCACCAAGCTGCTTGGTAATATCCCTGTAGCCCTTTCCAGCCTTGTGGAGGTGTACAATTTTGTCTCTAGTGTCTTTGGACAGCTCTTTGGTCTTGGCCATGTTAGTAGTTGGATTCTTACTGATTGTATGGGGTTGACAGGTGTCTTTATGCAGCTAACGACCTCAAACAGGTCCATCTAATTTAGGATAATAAATGGAGTGGTGGACATTTTGAAGGCAGACTAACAGGTCTTTGAGGGTCAGAATTATAGCTGATGGACAGGTGTTCAAATACTTATTTGCAGCTGTGTCATACAAATAAATAGTTAAAAATCATACATTGTGATTTCTGGATTTTTTTTTTAAAATGATGTCTCTCACAGTGAACATGCACCTACGATGACAATTTCAGACCCCTCCATGATTTCTAAGTGGGAGAACTTGCAAAATAGCAGGGTGTTCAAATACTTATTTTCCTCACTGTAGGTCTTTTTAAAAAAGATTTTTACCATGAGTCCGATCCAGCCCAACACACTGGTGCCTCTCGGAGCCGGTGTTGGTGACCCTGCTGTTACTTGACCCTCTGGCTGTGTCTGTAATCGATCTGTGTGATGGCTGTGCACTGAATTGGATTCTGTCATACTTGATGAAACACTGAGCTACAGCAGTGTCACACAGCCCCACTGATTGCCTCTGTCACTTTAGGCTTACACATACTACAGTATATTGTATAGTGCAGAACTGCCCTGATTAGTGACATTCTATATAATCAATATAGTTACTTAACCATTCCTATATAAAAAGGAACATGATGTGTTACAGTTGTTGGATTTATTTTCACTTGTCTATCAATGCTGAAAAACTGCCAGATTCTATCTTACCAGTCTAAGAGGGTTGCAAAGGACTGTAAGATGTATTTCCACTGCAGTGAAGCTGGTTACAAATGATAGACTGATCAATACAGACAGGGTAGTTTTGGGAGTAAATGGTAGTGGTTTTGACGGAGTGATACGCAATCCAGAATTTATTTATTGACTCCTTGTGTCTGTAATTTTACGCTGTAAGGTTGTTTGTGGAGAGAGTGATTATTAGAGAGCCATATTCTGTACTTCTAGACTTTACTGGATGGATGTTGCAGTGCACCCATCCTCATCCTGGGGGACGATGGGCAGTTCCGTTTGGACGCTGAGTCCATCGCTGTGGTGCAGGATATTGGGCTTCTCTCAGACGTCTTATTGGACTGGAAGATCTGGGCCAAGGCTGAGGTAAACACACATAAGTCACAGGATCATTCATTACATTAAATGTTCTTTATCCAAAGCGACTTACAATTGCTATATATGTTAGCGGTTGCACGCCTAATGTGTCTTCCTCTTCATTATCATTCACTCTGTTGTTTCTGTCAGTGTGGAGTGTGGGAAACACTGCTTGCTGCCTTAGAGATCCTCATCAGGGTGCACCACCCTTATCAGGTCTATAACATCCGTCAGCTCCTCAAGGCTGAGGTAGTGCACCGCTTCCTGCTCACCTGCCAGGTGTTACAGGTAGGTCACAAAGCTACTGTAACAATAACCTTTGTCCTTTCAGAGACAGTGACTGACCACATTATGTTTGTCTTAAGGAACATCGGGACGAGCATCTGACTGCCATCCCGCAGGAAGTCTGTATGTCATTCGTCAAAATCATCCAGGAGGTACTTGGGTCTCCCCCGGATATGGACCTGCTGAAACTGATCTACAACTTCCTGCTGGCTGTTCACCCACCAACCAACACCTACGTCTGCCACACTCCATCCAGCTTCTACTTCTCACTACACATAGGTGAGGAAGCAGTGCAGTTGAAAGCAGCACATCTGTATCAAAGTGCCATTAATGTAATGCACTGAGTTCCTTTGATGTCTCTTATTTGTCAGATGGGAAGCTGTACCAGGAGAAGGTGCAGTCCATTATGTATCTGAGACACTCCAACAGTGGAGGAAAGTCTGCCAGCAGCTCTGTGGTGTCACTCTCCCCAACTGTCTTCACTGAGGCTCCCTATGCAGGTACAGCTGTTTCATCTGTATTACTCTAAGCACTCCAAGGCATCCTACACAGTGAATACAAACCTTCAGTTTATGTTTGGAAGGACATTATAAATAGGAAGATCAGCAGTGTTTTATGAGGGTATGTGTCTCCGAGCAGGAAAAATGAGTTTAAACATGTTTAGAGCTGGATCAGCCCTGTTTTCTCTCTGTGATTAATTACAGTCACCAGAGTTTTATTTTAAGTACCTAATGGAAAGACCATTACTTCTAGGAAAAGCTGATACATGTGGGTTAGCTCATTATGTGTTTGAAACTTCTATTCTTTGTTTTTTTTTTTGCTTTCAAAAAGATTTAATCTAACTGCTGCTCTTAACAGTAGTAGAAGGAGCCCCTCTTTATTAAACATCTTATATAATTATATTATATATTTCAAACTATGCTATTTTACCTATTCAATCTGAGCCTTGATTTTTCTAATCAGTTATTCAAATATGTGCCTCTCTTGTCATCATAAGCCTGCTTTTTGAATTATGTTCTTTTTTATTTGTTATAAAGCACCTTATGACTTTAGAAAAGGGCTGTATAAATGAAATACATTTGGCTTTGATACTTGCAACAATACATTCAAATTAAACAGAACTGACATTTTGTGCACTGGCACGCAGTTAAATGTACAATGTTGTCATGTTATCCATCACAGCCTCAAGTCGATCAATGTTACTTTTTGCACTGCAAGTGTCTGCATACAAATAAGGTGCTTTGCAGCCTTCAGGTAGAAGTCTAATAACTTACTTAAAAAAGTGCTGAATCATTTTGTTCTTTGTTCCAGGCCATGTCCACGGTCCTTCCCCTCAACATGGAGGTGAGGATCAGTCATTACGCCCACCCAGTCTGGCACCATCTCCGTACTCCTCCCCTCTACTGACACCTCGACTTGGACACGGTAGCTCAAATGAGGCAGGTGAGGGTGATGGGGTTTTCCTCCCCACACTGCAGGGTCTTGGCAGCACAGAGACACTCAAGAAGGGCGGAGGTGACGAGCAGCTCCTGAGCAGCTGTGAATCAGCAAAGACAATTTGTGACTCTAAGGACATCGGTGAGGGAGGGGCCCTGCACGCTCCTTCCATCAGCGTGGAGGAGGAGCGGGACGAGATGGCAGAGGTGGACAGCCTAGCAGAGGGCAGCGTTGGGGTGGCAGAGTCTGAGGACAGGTTTGAATGGGCCAGTGATGAGGTGCCGCGCCGCCCCGACAGCCTGAAAGGAATCCAGTCCTTCCAGAGGAGCCACAGCAACCTAGCCAGTCTGGGCCTGGCGTTCCCAGCTACAAACGGCTCGTTGGCCATTGGCCGCTGGCCCAGTTCGGCTGACCGAGGCTCCATGCCTGAAGACTGGGAGAGCTACACCTACTCTCCTGGTTACGAGAGGGCGCACAGCAAGGCTGATTCCAATGAAAGGTATGCTGTAATTGTACCCTTTCACAAGGCATGCTTGGTTGAGGGTCACATACAGTATTACTGTATCTCAAGAAAATACTCTCAGTATGTTCTAATGTGACTGAATGCTCAATATCACTACTAATTATAATATTAATTAAGTCAGCCCACATTAAACCTTGGCCAATTTATAAATGACTTACAGGGAATATTAATAGTCTCTTTCAACATTTTATCTACATTTCCATTAGGGCTGTAACCAACCAAAGAAAATCTTGGTCGACTGAAGTCCTGAAATTTTGACAAAAATCGACTGGGGGGGGTGCGGAGGGGCGAAAAAAAAATCCGTTAGATTAATTAACTGTACTGTCCCGCAGTACTTGTCCTGGTAGGCTATTTGCAGTATATTAAACGTTTTTGACCTAATTATTTTGCACTGAAATGACTCGTCTGTTGGCTCTGACAGCGCTGCATCAGCGCTCTGTGCATGACCTCGCACAAAGCGGCTGAACGTGGAGCTTGGCTTCGCGGCTGAGACACGAATAGACTATTAATTTAAAGCTTTTACTCTTAAACACAAAAGGCACGTCCACTTTAATATATACTGTATATTTAAACATATCTGTGGTCAAGCTCAGTGCCTCGCTGTGTTGCATTAACTCTGAAACTTTCTCTTTGGGTCCCTCACATTTTCCGGTTAGTCCATGCATGATGGTGTGGCGTGCTGGCGCTGTATATTAACAAGTTCTTATAACCTCAGCCCTCCATAACAGCAATGGGCCTCATATCCTGAGACATAAAGTCGACAATTCTTTCCGTGATATTATTTTTGCGTTTGGATGATAGAGGCTTAACATCCAGCGGGGTCTGGGTGTGTCTGGAGAACGCTACCGTCGTAGCGGGTAGGTGCGCCGGTAGTTATAAAACGATTATTAGACTATGAAATATGCCAATTCTGATATGTTCATATAGCCTACTCAAAACAGTCAGGGCAACCTAACGCAGACAAGTTAGCTTACCGTTTTTAGGTGATACGCCATGTTTGTAGTCCAGCTGTGATATGCAAACTGTTGCTTGCAAACTTTGCATTCAACTTTTTTTCCGTTATCTATTTTTGTAAAATGCTGCCACACTGCCGATGTCTTCGACATGGTAGAGGAGGACTGACTGGAAACTAAACACTCACAGTTAAATAAATATTCAGCAAACCATCAGACGAAGGGTTTCTAGTTCTTTCTTCAATCTGTCTCCGGTGGGTTGGGCTAATCCAAAAAAAGTGAAAGGGGGGGGTGTTCTGAAGACAGACTGTTACCTGTGAAACAGGGGTGCTCTGAAAACACCCCCATTAGCAAATAGTGCTTTCCACCCATAGACCGTAACGGTCTATGCTTCCACCTGACGAAATTAACACGGCAAAAAATCGACCAATCAGAATTTTGGTCGAGCCAGAACGTATCGACCAATAAATCGACTAGTTGAGTGGGAGATTACATCCCTAATTTCCATGTGGGTTTTGTTCTGGTATAAAACTTTATTACTCTGCCCAGTAAGCACACATACGTCTCCACGACGTATTGGCGATGTAATCAAAATACGGCGGGGATATGTAGTAGTTTGGTCGTTTGCTCACTGGCACGACGTCCCTAAGACGTCGCTGCTATACGTTTCTGCGACATGCAGCCGCTCTTTCCGCGACGTACATATATATACATCGTTTTAACGTATGCCATACATCGTACAGATGCAGGCTCATTTACATCGTTTTAACGTATATAATACGTCGTACAGATGCAGGATCATTTACATCGTTCTAACGTATGCCATACATCGTACAGATGCAGGCTCATTTACATCGTTTTAACGTATATAATACGTCGTACAGATGCAGGCTCATTTACATCGTTCTAACGTATATAATACGTCGTACATATGCAGGCTCATTTACATCGTTCTAACGTATATAATACGTCGTACAAATGCAGGCTCAAATACATCGTTCTAACGTATATAATACATCGTCCCAACATCCGCAATCTCAGGCACATTTTCCTGACATGTGTTATACGTAGAATAGATGTCAGGAAGATGTGCATTAACCCATTTAACAGAACTGGTCAGTATAGGTCACACGAAATTACTTTTTAAATATCTTTACTAAATTACATGAATTACTAAAGTAAGAGATAAGTCATACACAATTACTTATAATACATTTTATTTATGAAGCACTTTTAAGGGTACTCCAAAAATTTACATAGTTCAAATTATTATAGAAAACAGCACACTAACACATTAAAAGCTATTCTGAAAATACGAAAAAATGATTATGTAGCTATATTTTGAGATAATATCCTACTTTTGTCTATACTAAGGACTAATGTACAAAAACACTATTACAAGCTTAAACCAGTGTTTTTTTAAGTCTGCCACTGTAAGCCTCCCCTTAGGCAAAGAGCTGGGGCATGCACGTTTCAAGGTGTGCAACGGCTTAAGTTGTTTTCTCTCGTTTTGTGGTTGTGTCTCGATTATTGGCTGTGTTCCAGGTGATACCCAATCAGAATCAGTTAAGCTAAAAAGTCAATTTATCCATTTTTGGATGCCAATGGGATCATGATAATGTTATTTGAACCCAAAGACACTGAGCAATTGAGCAATTATTTTTCTTAATCTGTAGGAGTCCTTGAAATATACAATATTTCTCTCTTTTGACTACACACTCGTGAGCTGTGTATCCCTGCTTCACAACAGCAGTGTGTACATGTTGGAGAAGAAAAAACTAATTATCACACTATATTGTCCACTGTGTATCATAATGTAAATTATTTCAGTAGCTAAAAAAGGGTGTCTCTGCTCCAGCCTCTTCTCCAGTCTGTTGCCGGTCGGGGGGGGGGGGGGGGTCCTTGATGGCCTACTCGGCTTCGGACTCAGGAAAGTAGGATTCCTCTGTGCTGCAGCTGTGGCAAAAACAAAAGATTTGGGTTAAGTGCGTTATTTAAAGATGTATCTTTTAATGCATGGAAGTATTTTTTTAATTTAATTTGTTTCTTCTCGCTTTGTTTTTAGGAAGTGGTTGAGTAATGTAACGCAAGTCTTTTTTTTTTTTTGCAGATGTGAATAGAAGACCAGTTTCATCAAGTAGAATATGGCAAACCAAATGTTGTTAACATAGTTAAATTCTCTGCAAACTTTTCCTCAGAAGCTCCAATTCAGCCTTTTAATATAATTGAACAGTAAGGCCATTTGGTCAGTAGGGGAGCTGCAGTTTGTGCAGTTTCATTTTGGATGAAGTTCAAGATCCACAACAGGTGGGCTGTTTACGGTAGAAAGAATACAGCTACGGCCAAAAGTTACGCAAAAATTCTGCTAAATCTAGACTAATATAATGACATATTTGTTATACTTTCACCCAGGAAAACACGTTCCGTTTTTCTAGAGTTTTAATTCAAATCCCAATCTGTTTCCTGAACTGAACTACTCGTTTTGGTACCTAATTTTAACTGTTGTTTTGTCACCGTAGCTGTATCCCATCTAGCCTCAACCACTGTTAAAGCGCCATTCTGACAATATGTATTTAGATCACTTTCTAAATGAAAGCTTTTAAATCTAAGCTTTAAATTTGTTATACATTGTCCCATAAAATATGCCGTAATACTCTCTCTAAAAGGGCTAACATCAAGGTTTCATGGTAATCACAATGATTTAAAAGTATTTACTTTCGACACCAAAGGTTCCATTTTATGCTGCCCTCTCTTTACTTCCTACTTCCATTTTCAATTAAGATTTTTGTAAACTTACCACAGATGATTTGGCAAAGTAATGACTGGGAATATGGCAGCTCTCCGCATGTCTCACATGTGCTCTTGGTCATCATGGCAGTTGAGAGATCTGAAAAATACTAACATATATAAAACATTTTAAATAAGATAAAATCCTTAATTAATCCCACATTGGGGACATTTTCAGTGATACTGCATCAAAGGGAAAGTGCAATGACAAACGCGTCAGTAAAAATGCATGAATAAAGCAGTTAAAACAGTTAAGGACACAGACAGAACGTTTAATAACACCGTATTCACAGTATTGCAGAAGTTATTGATATTGCATAATAAGGCGTAGATAGATGTTGCACATGAGTAAATTGTCACATAGGGTGCGTGTGGTCTACTTGGAGCAGTGTTGATTATAAAGTCTGACAGCAGCAGGAAGGATGTGTGGTATCACTTCTTCACTGCATGTTTGGAAAACTAGATAGATTCGGATTACATCATACAAAAACCTAATATGACAACATGACTCTTTTTATTTGTTGATCAGGTTTATACACACATACCCACACACATTATTGTGGTATGATGTCCTTCATCTGTTCATTGCCTTCTCTCACAACTCCTGCCCAGGTCTCCTGATCTTCCACTATACATAATGCCAACATAAAAACTGACACACTAACGGAACTGTGTCCACGTTCGGACACTTTCTGGCTAAAGTTCTATCAACATATCTGTTCAAATACGAATATAAATAATCTATTAATGTTTTCAGTTAATTTAATGGTTTTAAACTAAAGTATAAGTTCTTACCTTTCTAACGGTATATTGTTTAAACAAATTAGTTATGCTTTTACTTCATAAGAGATGGCTAAAGTAAGCTAACACCGCTAACTTAGCCGTACGCTACCCTTGGCCATAACCGGACACCGCTATTTCCTCACTGTAAACAATGGGCGCTGCTCGGTTTTCGGAGGTATTACGTTGCATCAGTGCTGTCAAACCTTTCGGGATCCTACTTCCGTCCTTCACAATAAAATTGCATGCGTTAACAACTCTGAATTATGCAATAAAAGCTCATTAATTTCCGTTTTTAGCATATATCGCCACCTGCTGGATGAACTACCAATTCTCATTTGCAACTATTGCATAAAAATAAGCTCTCTCTCTCTCAAATATACACACACACATTATATATATATATATATATATATATATATATATTTATATTATTTTAATTAGTTTCCCTTCGGGGATCAATAAAGTATTTCTGATTGTGATTAAATATATGCAATAAAATACTATTATTACCAATTACTACCAATGCTCAATTACAACAATTGCATGAAAACAAGCTATAGCTATATTATATATATATACACACTAAAATACTATTACAAAAAGTGTGTAAGATTTATAGAAAAAAAAAACAAGTGTTCAAAAATGATTGAAAAGATTATACAAATAATTATTTAATAACAATAAAAACAGGCAAAACATTTTAAAAATAAATAAAGACACAAATTACATAAAATATCAAATTAAATATCTGAGCACCAAAAACACCAAAATTCATCATCTGTTTGCTCATCCTCCTCCCAGCTGACACAAGTGGTGTGAAACCACTTGTGGCAGTTGTCACACTGGACCCACGACACCAATTCCTCTGAAGGCACTGGAGGATCGGGTTGCCTGCACCGGCCACACCGCCACACTGTCGGCTCCAGTCTCCTCTTTGCAGCGGTGTGACCTACTCACAAAAAAGTGTTTTAAGAGTATATATACGTATATAATATAATAAAAGATTGGCAAAGACTGTTAACATTGAGTACACTACCGGTGGATGTCGTGGGTCCAACAGAGGAGGATGAGCTGGTTCTTCCTGCTGTATAAATGAAATGTTTTGTTTACTTTTCACCATGGCTAATGTTACTAATATAAATATAAATGTTGCTTGTTTTTAACAGAAAATATTTAAGTATTAAGTATTAAGTATTTACAGTGGGAGGGAGAGGAAGACGTGGACCCTTGGACCCTCGATGTGGAAGGCTCTAAAAGAATAATATTTTATTATTATATATAACATGGTTTAATACAAGTATTTTGACCGATTGAAAGAATTAGCTGACCAGGAGATGGAGGATGGTGTCCCTCTGCAGGCAGGCTCGTCCGGGATGGTCTGCCGCTGGTGGCAGGTAGCCGGGGACCGTGAGAGGCACAAGAGGGGGGCAGAGGGTGCTGAAGGACCGGCGATGGAAATGCCGGAGCTGGCTGCTGGTGCAGCCCCGAGGGGGCTGAGCTCTTCTGCGGCTGGGGCGGGAGCCGCTAGGCAGGGTAGAGGAAGTGGCTGCCGGGCCGGTGTCTCTGGCCCGCTGCTGCTCTCTGTCTCTTCTGGCCAGAGCTTGGGCCTCCCGTCTTGCTGCACGGTCCTCCACCTCCTCGATGGTGTCAGACATCTCCTGGGCTGTCAGTATCCTGGCCTTGGTGGTATTCCTCCTGACCTTGCCCGGTCTTCTTGCGTAATTGATTTCGGCCAGGAGGTGGGCCAGGTCTACCGTTATCCGGCCTGATGTAACCAGGGGGTGGGAGAGGTAGGGATTGGGAGAGGCAGGTTGATTCTGGGGATGAGGGATAGGGGCTGGTTGACTTTGGGACGGGGTGTTATGGGGTGGGTAGGTGCACTCTGGGGTGGGGGTGTTATGGGGTGGGTTACATCAGGCCCAGCCCAGGAAGATGCTGTTGAGGTTGGCGGTGGTGGTGGGGAGGTCCCACGCACGGACGGCATGACCCGTGACCAGTCAATGGCCATCTGGTCCAGAGGGTAAAGGCCACACTTCCTAAACCCAGCCACCACAAGCCCCCGATCCTTCACCCTCTGGTATGAGTCCCTTAGGACCCTTGAAAACTCCTTCTTGGAAACCAGAAAGGAGTGGTTCACTGCCGACAGATCTCCTGTAATACCAGAGAAATCTGCCTTCAAGGGTCCGAAGAAACTCACATCCAGTGGCTGAAGGATGTGAGATGTATGTGGTGGCAGGCAAAGGAGAATGACCCCCTCCCTCTGTGCCGCCCGTACGAGCTCCGGATCCAGGTGGGACACATGTCCATCCATAACCAGCAGCAGCGGGCGCTCCTGGGTGGCAAACTTGAGGAAATGCCCGACAAACCACTTCCTGAACAGCTCACTGTCTATGTACCCTGCCTGCGACTTCCCGTAGAGGGCATTGGGAACCCCTACTTTATTGTAGGGGCCCCCTGGATATCCCCCCTTGTAAATAATAAATGGGGGGATATCCTCCCCAGCCGCGTTCAGGCAGACCAGGACGGTGATGTGCTCCCTCGTTCCCTGGGCCTGCCTGTATGCATGCTTGGCCCCCCGGGGCACGATGACATTCCTTCTGTTCGAGTCCAGCTGAAACCCCGTCTCGTCACAGTTATAAATCTGACGGGGTTTCTCCCTCAGCACATGCTCCTCCATGGTGGTGGTGAGGAGCCTGAAGTAGTCCTGTATGGGCCCCCTCTTAGCACAGGATGCCCTCCCACGGTCAATGAAGTCTGGGATCCTGGATGTTAGGCGATGTTTCTGCCGTTCCCTAAAGTTTATCCACCACGTCTGGCCAAGCGCGTTCTTCGGCGCATCCTGGTGGCGGAGGTTGTAGATGGCCAGAGCGTGGGCCAGGACCTGAGGCTTTGTCAGTGGAAACCCATGCAGAGCAGAGTACAAACAGTACTCCACCAGGGACTCTTCATCTGCATGGGCAAGGAGTGACCTCCGACAGATGGAAAAATCGGAGGCCACTCTTCCACTGACTCGGTCACTCAGGCTGGACTTAGGGACCCCAAACTTCATGGCTGCCTGCCGTATAGACAGCCTGCCTGCTTCCACCTCCTGCTTGGCCTGGTCCATGGCCGCTTGGGTCCACTTCTTGGTCTTCCTCTCCCTCTTCCTCATCTGCCTGATGTTGGGCATCTGCAAATGCACGTACATTTTCTTGTTAGAAATACATTCAAATTCAAAATTAGGTTAGGCATGTCATATCTTGTTTAATAATATGATTGATAAAATCTAGAAATTGCCGCATTACATGAACACAAAAATACTTACCTTCAACCACTTCTTTGGGCATCCTGTTGCTCCTGTAAAGGAAATACAATTTTCTCTCTCTCACACTCACACTCACACTCACACACAAACACAAACACACACACACACAGACAGCATACCTTGTTTTGGTGGCAACTTCTTTTTTATACTGTTCTTTTTTTTTTCCTTTTCTCTTCTCTCCTCTCTTTTTCTGCTTCTGTCTCTGTCTCTTTATTCTGGACTTTCTGACTCACTTTTCTTTCTTTTTATGCAGCCAAGAACAAGAGTAAGCTAACTGAGTTACAAACATTGAACTCCAAATAACAATTAATCTTTGACACACACACACACACAGACAGACAGCATACCTTGTTTGGTGGCAACTTCTTTTTTATACTGTTCTTTTTTTCCTTTTCTCTTCTCTCCTCTCTTTTTCTGCTTCTGTCTCTGTCTCTTTATTCTGGACTTTCTGACTCACTTTTCTTTCTTTTTATGCAGCCAAGAACAAGAGTAAGCTAACTGAGTTACAAACATTGAACTCCAAATAACAATTAATCTTTGTCTATATATGCAATAGCTAGCTATATTGGAGGTTAATCTAGCTATAAAGTTATAAACACATTTACCACTACTGGCTTTTAACACAATATCCCCTCTCTATTACACACATGCAGTTGATAGCTAATATATGAATAAACTTGATGTTGCTGGGCTTATAAACATACGTACTGCCTAGACAGAGCCGTGTTAAAGCTAGCAAAAAAAATGCACACTCATGCTAACGCTAAATCATATCAGCAGTACAGTAAAAATATTAACATTTTAGAGTGAAAGATCGTCGCCCGAGCGTCGCCCGAGCGTTCTTACTACTTTCCCTCATCAAAGTCACTTTCATATACTAATTAGACATGTAAATGTCCGTGTACATACACGAAAATCCATACATAGATTGTTTGATGGGTATAAATCAATTGTACTTACAGTTTGGGCGATGACAGTAAATTAAAAGTACCGCGAAAAGACGGGAAAGTGCGTCACGTCGGAAGTGTCCGGATATGGCCAATAGCAGCGGGTGGTGTCCGAACGTGGACACAGTGACGCTATGTGAAAGTTATCAACAAATAATGCTCTTTTGTGAGGATGCAGTATTTTTAGTATTGCAAACTATTGTTTTGCAATGAACACGGTGTATTCCTGACATTTTGTAGAAGATGGTGGATATTCTTAGCAATTACCACTTATCTAATGAGGGATAACTAGTGAAACAAACAAGCAAACACACAACAACCAACAGTTTACCAAAAGTTACCCCCTTACTTTAACTGCTAAACATGAAACGGAAAAGTAACAATCAAATTAATTGTGATATTGATGATTGTATTGATCTCAGTCAAATGAGTTTCAATATGTCCATCGAACGCGTGTTGTCCTAGTTAGGTTTATGGTCAATTTAGCTTCAACAAAACGTAAAACGGTCACCATCTAATAACTGGTATTTTATGACCGTTGGCACTCTGAACCGTTTTTAAACCGTTTTTTAAATAAATTGTTAAACAGATTTAACGTTCATGCCAAGTGTACAGAAACTAACCAAAAACTGTTTAACATAGCTAGATAGTGCCATTTGGTGATAAGCAGGGTAAAAATAAAACCTTATAATCACAACGTATTAAGTACGACCGTTAGCATGCAATTAGCCGCCCCCTAAACTTTACCTTTTTAAAAACAAGATTTAACGTTAGCTAGCTAGCTAGTTGACAGATTAGCTAACGCTATATTCCGAATTTACCTTCAGTAAAGTCTTCAGCTTTATGTTCCCAGTTGAGGTTACAGTTCCATTTAAGCCAACAAAAGAAAAGTAACCGATACAAGCAAAGTATGACTGAGGTATGACACTCGGTTACGGTTAACTAGATAACGCTAGCATCAACGTTAACGGATATCGGGTAACGTTCAATTATGCCTAACGTTAACGTTAGCTAACGTTAATGGCCTGTGTTACGTTAACGTTAACCTTATGGTTGGTTAGCTAGCTAGCTAGCCAAATTAGTAGCTACATTTAGCTAGCCAGCTAGAACACGGGTATTTTAATTGAACGTGAAAAGGGCGGCTAGTGCGATGTTAGCCTGATCTTAAGGCTTTAAAGTTACTTTAGCTAAACCATGACATGGCGTAGCTAACTTAGCTAACGCTAGTAGCTAAAATATCTTATTTGTCAGATGAACACCAACTTCCACATGCGAAAGCGTCAAAATATTGTTTTAGCTAACGTTAACTACGTTAAGATGAAATAGTCCTTACCATGGAGTTTAACAGCAACGAAGCAGTCGTCCCTCCCAACCCTTCGTAGACTGGCAACTTTTTTCCTTCCTTTGTCGACTGTGGCGCGAATATGTTGCTGGGCAGTATTCAGATTTACTGTCCATCACATCAACAGTGTGTGCAACGTAAAGACGTCCAGACGCTCAATAAACGATGCTTCCAAATGACCCGCGAACAACTGAGGAACCTGTAATACATTTTACCGACATATTTAATACGTTGCTGCGATGTATAGATTCCCATCATAATACGACGTCCAGACGCTCAATTTCAATTCCAAATACGAACAACTGAGGAGCTTGTAAAATTTTACCGACATATTTTAATACGTTGCTGCGATGTATAGATTCCCATCAACTGAGCTTCCAAAAGGCCATGCGAACAACTGAGGTGTAATACATATAAAATACATATTTAATACGTTGCTGCGATGTATAGATTCCCATCATAATACGACGTCCAGACGCTCACTAAACGATGCGTCCAAATGACCCGCGAACAACTGAGGAACTTGTAATACATCTAAAAGACATATTTAATACGTTGCTGCGATGTATAGATTTCCATCGTAATACGACGTACTGACGCTCAATTAACGATGCTTCCAAATGACCCGCGAACAACTGAGGAGCTTGTAATACATTTTACCGACATATTTAATACGTTGCTGCGATGTATCAATTCCCATCATAATACGACGTCTAGACGCTCAATTAACGATGCTTCCAAATGACCCGCAAACAACTGAGGAACTTGTAATACATATAAAATACATATTTAATACGTTGCTGCGATGTATAGATTCCCATCATAATACGACGTCCAGACGCTCACTAAACGATGCTTCCAAATGACCCGCGAACAACTGAGGAACTTGTAATACATCTAAAAGACATATTTAATACGTTGCTGCGATGTATAGATTTCCATCGTAATACGACGTAATGACGCTCAATTTACGATGCTTCCAAATGACCCGCGATCAATTGCAGATGAAGCGATCATTTGCAGACGTCGTGCCGACGTATGTGTGCTTACTGGGTGCTTGATAAAGACAAGCTGTGTAGGGATTTGCATATTGTAAATACAGCATTTGTACTGTGTGTGTATGTGTATGTGTGTGTGTGTGTGTGTGTGTGTGTGTGTGTGTGTATATGTATACACACACACACACACACAGAAAATGTCATTTTGAGCACTGATAGAGGAAATTTGGCCAGCTGTTCGTGTAATTCGACACTAAAGTCTAAGCTGTGTTTCTCAGGTCCAGCACTGAGGACTGTCTGGTGCTGATCTGCTGTGGACTCTATGATCTTCTGCGGGGCATCTTGCTGCTGTTGCCTGACCTCATGCTTGAGGAAGTGATGGACAAGCTCATCCAGCCAGAGGCCCTCATTGTCCTGGTCAACCACTCATCGCCTCTCATCCAGCAAGGCGTCATGAAGGTTGGTTCACTATCCTCTTTGATAAGAAGCCTGTTGATCTGATTTAGCACCAGGTGTCAAACTTTACTGCATTCATGGTGCCGATAGATAACACACAGCAATAGCTTCCAATTAGAAATGTTTTAGCTAATTACCATTCTTTAAAGTCACATTGATATATCTGTTTTACATTTTAGAAGAGTTTTAGGCAGATTTTGTTTCCTTTTTTAACAGAGCCAGGCTAGCTGCTTCCTTCCGTTTTCAGTCTTTATGCTAAGCTAAGCTAACCGGGGATGCTGACAGTATTTATCAAATAGACATAAGAGTGGTATCAGTCTTCTCATCTCACTCTGTGTGAGAGCAAATAAGCACCAAAAATGTCAAACTATTCCGTTAATCGTCTCTGTGTTATACATTTTATCCCCTGTGCCAGCGTGTTAGAAAATAATAACAATATTTTGCCATTGTTGAGTGTAACCTTTCTTTTACTGCATATTATTTTTCCCTCTCTCCTAGCTGCTAGATGCATATTTCAGCAGAGCCCTTAAGGAGCAGAAGGAGAGGTTTCTGAAGAACCACGGCTTCTCGCTGCTCGCCAACCAGCTGTACATTCACCAGGGCAGCCAGGGGCTCCTCGAATGCTTCCTGGAGATGCTGTTTGGACGGCTGGTGGGCCTAGAGGAAGAGTGAGTCCAGGGACAATACAGTTGTCGAGCCGCATCCTCCCATGCTTTATCTTAGATCATTATGCATAGTGTATGAATAAATGTGTTTGATGCACACAAATTTATGCATGCTATACTATTTTTCTTTTGTGTATTTCTTTCCAGTCTGGATCTGGACGAAATGGAAAATATCTCACCCTTTAGAAGGCGCTGTATCATCCCAGTGTTGGGACTCATTGAGAACTCCCTTTATGAGAACTCCTTGGTGCACAACATCCTTTGTATGCTGCTGCAGCTCCTCAACGCCTGCCCCAAGCTGGCAGACATCCTGCTAGACCACGGGCTGCTCTACGTGCTCTTTAACACCCTCTCCACCCTCAATGGCATGGAGAATGGGTACGGTTGCCAGAACAGAGGACAATTTATTCAAACACCTCCATTGGTTCATGGGTTTTGTCTTGAACCTTTGAGCCATGAATTGAATCATCAATCCTCTCACAGTTCATTGATCTGGCATATATGAGTGGTAGACTCACAGCAGACCTGTGCTTCATATTTTCTTGCTTTTCTTTTCCTCCCTCTGCAGTATTCCCCTGAATGACTACAAGCTCCTGGTGTGTGACATCCAGCAGCTGTTAGTAGCTGTGACAATCCACTCATGCAGTTCTTCGGGGTCCCAGTACTTTCGCATCATTGAAGACCTCATTACCTTGCTGGGTTTTATGCAGACCAGCAAGATGCGCGTCGCACACAGGGTGAGGGCTGTATTTCTGAAATTCAATACACATGCAAAAAATACATCAGTGTTGCCATCTACTATGCTCTGCAGTTCTGGATGATATCAAGCTGTCAAGCTCTGTTGCAGAAAGAAACTGGGCTGTCACTTCATTATCTAAAACTGCAGAGTGGAAACTCATTTAGGAAAAAACTATAATTTGAGATATATATCTCACATCTCCATCTTCCCACTAGATAGTTTTCTCATTTTTTCTTAATTTTGCTCTCTGAAAAGTATTTCTCCCATTTCTTATTTCTTTTCTATTTTTTGAAATGATATAATCATTCTGTGATCACAGAAATATTACAAAGACATTGTGGCTCTGTACATGGCAGCCTTTGGTTGTCATTTTAGTAATTATTCTCGACTGTATTACTGCCCTCATTGGGCCAAATTGATAAATGTCACCAGTTTGTGATAAGGTGCGTGTCTGTGAGATTTGATCAATAGCATGATCAACTACCCCAAAGTGCTATGTAAGGATTTCTTCCGACACTGTCTTTCTTCTTGTCACCCAAGACTGAAAAGAAGAATTTAAAGGTCCCATGACATGGTGCTCTTATATAGACCTTAGTTGTCCCCTAATACCATATCTGAAGTCTATTTCCCAAATTTCAGCCTTGATGCAGAATTACAGCAACTAGAGCCAGTCCCACAATGAGCTTTCCTTCGGATGTGCCATTTCTGAGTCTGTAGCTTTTGGGGGTGGGTGGCCTTGACCAACTGCCACTTTGCTCATTTGAAAGCCATGATGTCTCTTTCTCATGGATGGGCCAAATTACCAGGAGAGCAGGATACCCAGGGCTCGGTTTACACCTATTTCCATTTCTAGCCACTGGGGGAACACATATTAATGTTAAAAAACCTCATAAAGTGAAATTGTCATGCCCTGGGACTTTTAAAATCAGCTGATTAAAACATTGCATATTTAGCGGTGTCTGTATTCACATTAGTCAACCTGAAAAATGAGAAAATATTACCACAGCTGTCAATCATTGACTGTCAGTCAGTCATTGCAGAGCATCATTCATGTCACAAATCAAGTTGTGCATGTGATTATTGCATGAAGCTAACTTCTAACATGACAAGATCATTGTCTCTGATTGTTATTTTTTTCCCAGAGATGGCTGTGGCTTTGCAGTTCCGTGTCCTTCAGTCAGCGATTGAGTTCATAAAGACGACAGCCAATCAGGAACCTCGGAAGCTGAGCAGCTCTGTTAATAACCCAAGCTCTCCACATCATGCCATCTATCAGAAGCGCAAGAGCATCGCGGGTGAATATTTATAACTAATGCAACAGTAGAAATCTGGTGTGCAGTCAATGTGGAATTGACTACCATGTGTTTTCAGGCATTTCACTTTACCCTCACCTGTCTGTTTGTTGATCCTCTCCTCGTCCCCTTCTGAAGGTTCCATTGCCATTAAGGATTCCATTATTCCCCGCATTCCCAGACAGCACTACTGCTCCTATGGCCAGATACCCCTCTCCCCTCCCTTCAGCTTCCTGTCCCAGGACTCCCCCCTCCCCTCCCTTTCTGGAGCTCCATCCTACATGCTCCACTGTGACGCAGGTAGCTTGGACTGCGGTCCACAGCGGAGAACATCCTCCCTGTCGTGGAGCATGTTTCCCATTTTTCCTGTCAACTCACCTCCTGCATTCACCTTGGGTGAATTTGCACAGTACCCTCGTGCGATACTGGTGCTTTTTGTGTGTGCATGTTTGAATGCTTAACTATATCAGTGTGATATAGATGGCACTTACTGTAGATTCATAAATCTTTACAATCTTCTGTGTTCACTGATTTATGAGATACTGCATAACATTACGATGAACTTGAAAGAAAAAGAAAAAAAGAATGCTTATACTTGCTACCATCTTTGCTATCATCTTTGCATCTCTGCATCTGCTAGCCCAATTTGTGTTGTCGCAACTGAGCAGCACATACCAATGATGTGCTTGTAGGCCGGCGCCGATTCTCTCTGGCCCAGTCCGACTCTCTTTTAATGCGGATGCGCTCGGTAGCCAGCGATGAACTCAACCAGATGATGCAGAGGAGGATGAGCCAGGAAAACCCCATTCGTGCCAGTGAGACTGAGTTCATCCAACGGCTGCAGAGGCTTGTGGTTCTCGCTGTCAACAGACTAATTTACCACGGTAAAAAGAAACTTCTCCCACTTATCTAATCAAATCTTCTCGGTTTCCCCCTTCACCTTACATGAGCGTAAACCAAACTGGCTGTCTAATCCTGGATATGTTTGAATGTGTCTCTCATTACAGATGTGAGTCAGGACTTATTTGACCTGCTGAATATTCCCGACTCTCCTGACCAACAGCTTTTCACACCAGATCCAGGTGATCAACCACAGGAGGAGAGTGGCTCCGCCTCTGTCCCACACTCTCCCACTCCCTTTACCCTGCCGCCTGCCAGCAAGAAGAGCTTTCAGAAAGATGTCCTCAAACTCATGATGGATGGGATCAAAATCAGCCTGGTATGACAACCCTGAGAGCCATTTTTGAGCTATAAAGAGCTAATTGCTGTATTATGAGACATTGCTTTGATGGTTATGATCTCACAGGGCAGCACGGGTCGAGGAGGTGCCCCACATCAGCAGTGGCGAAGGATCCTATGGTCGTGTCGGGACACTTTTCGGGTCCAAATTGGACGCCTGCTTGTGCACACACTCAGCCCTGCACTTCCCCTGTCTGACAGGAAAGAGTCGCTGGAGTTTGTGTTTGATCCCAGACATCTGGATATCCTCAAGGAGAGCCTCAGCCCGGGGTCTAGAGGTGAGTGTGAAAGAAATGCATCATATAAGTCATTTTACAAGTCAACTTCACCTTTTACTTACTGAATAAGTAAGATATACAGTGAGGGAAACAAGTATTTGAACACCCTGCTATTTTGCAAGTTGTCCCACTTAGAAATCATGGAGGGGTCTGAAATTGTCATCGTAGGTGCATGTCCACTGTGGGAGACATAATCTAAAAAAAGAAATCCAGAAATCACAGTGTATGATTTTATAACTATTTATTTGTATGATACATCTGCAAATAAGTATTTGAACACTTGTCAGCAAGAATTTTGACCCTCAAAGACCTGTTAGTCTGCCTTCAATGTCCACCTCCACTCCATTTATTATCTTAGATTAGATGCCCCTGTTTGAGGTCGTTAGCTGCATAAAGACACCTGTCCACCCCATACAATCAGTAAGAATGCAACTACTAACATGGCCAAGACCAAAGAGCTGTCCAAAGACACTAGAGACAAAATTGTACACCTCCACAAGGCTGGAAAGGGCTACGGGGGAATTGTCAAGCATCTTGGTGAAAAAAGGTCCACTGTAGGAGCAATCATTAGAAAATGGAAGAAGCTAAACATGACTGTCAATCTCCCTCGGACTGGGGCTCCATGCAAGATCTCACCTCGTGGGGTCTCAATGATCCTAAGAAAGGTGAGAAATCAGCCCAGAACTACACGGGAGGAGCTGGTCAATGGCCTGAAAAGAGCTGGGACCACTGTTTCCAAGGTTACTGTTGGTGATACACTAAGACGTCATGGTTTGAAATCATGCATGGCACGGAAGGTTCCCCTGCTTAAACCAGCACATGTCAAGGCCCACAGCCAGGATAACCAAGGAGTGGCTCTGTAAGAAGCATATCAAGGTTCTGGCGTGGCCTAGCCAGTCTCCAGACCTAAACCCATTAGAGAATCTTTGGAGGGAGCTCAAACTCCGTGTTTCTCAGCAACAGCCCAGACACCTGACTGATCTAGAGAAGATCTGTGTGGAGGAGTGGGCCAAAATCCCTTCTGCAGTGTGTGCAAACCTGGTGAAAAACTACAGGAAACGTTTGACCTCTGTAATTGCAAACAAAGGCAACTGTACCAAATATAATACCAGGTGTTTAAATACTTATTTGCAGCTGTATCATACAAATAAATAGTTAAAAAAATCATACATTGTGATTTCTGGATTTTTTTTTTTTAGATTGTCTCTCACAGTGGACATGCACCTACAATGACAATTTCAGACCCCTCCATGATTTCTAAGTGGGAGAACCTGCAAAATAGCAGGGTGTTCAAATACTTATTTTCCTCACTGTATTTCTGGTCATTTTTACCCACCCAGTACTGAAATTGTGTCTGTTTCAAGGGGAAGTGTGAGTGAGTGTTCAGTATATTAGCTTTGCTTGTCACGTTCACTCCTACAGACAAGTTTTCCAGGAGCTGTCAGGCACTGGCTCTAAAATAACTCTGATAGATGTTTTCATGCTGTTCAGCAGCCCCTTTGCATCACCATGGGAGCCTTTCACTCTTCCTCCTCTCAGGCTTTACTGAAGGTCCAGTAGCTGGATAAGGCTTGTTTCCTGTCCATCACTGTGTGCGACTGGCTTCAGACACAAACAAAAATTGAATCTCTGCTTTGTTTTACTCTCTTTCACTCTCTCTTACTCAGCATGGACCGAAGTTGTCACTGTACCTGTATGAGATGCTGCACGATCACAAGGACAGCCTCACAAAAGACGATCAGAACGCCGTGGGTGTTTTCATGACCTCGCTCAAGCTTTGTGGCCATCGCTGCATCCCACCTAACGCTCCACACAAACAAGACTTGCTCAAGGCCATAAAAGAGGTAAGTCCTACAAAGAAAAGCAGTTACGTGAAAGGAACCGTTTATAAGCCTGTTTAGTCAAAATCAATTTGTCCGATTGGCAGTTACGCAATATGAATTATCAGCATTATGAATTATGTAAGTGGAAAATCGTGGTCGTTTGTAAATGCTAAATGCAACCTGTCAGGTTTCTTTATGGCCAGTAAATAAAGTCAGCGTGTGTTAAGAACTTGTTTTCTTGTAATTGTATTCTTACAGGAAAAAATCAAGTATGAAGCAGAAGAGAAAACCAGCAAAGTGGCATGGGAAAAGAAAATGGCCATCACTCAGAGGAAGTGAGTACGGGGCTTTTTTCCTTGCGTGAGATTGATGTTCAGTACAAGAAAATATTGATAAGAATTGTCTTGTTTTACTCCTTTATTCACTCCATTCTTTCTTATTCCTCTGCAGTCTTATCCAGAGGCTAGATGGAAAGTCCAAGGACATTTCAAAGATTGCAGCTGATATCACTCAGAATGTGTCTCTGTGCCAAGGCATGGAGAGAAAGAAAGTCATCCAGCATATCAGGGGACTCTATAAGACTGACCTCAGCGCCAGCCGGCACTGGCAGGAGCTGGTGCAACAACTCACCCATGACCGGTAGGCATCGACACTCACACGACAGGGGCTTACACAATAACAAAGTACAATCAGAAAATAATTATTGTAATTATGATTAGTATTCTAATGTTGATTCTTTTCTGGTCATTTTCTTCAAAATAAACTGTAGGGAAACAATTGGTTTGTTTGAATAAAGACATTTTAATATGATAGAAGATGATCTCAGACATACAGAGCACCAGACTATTTTAAAATAACCCGTTTGTAGTAATTAAATCAAGCAAACCTTTTGAACTATACGTTTGTACATCCATATCCTGTGAGGCAGGGCATAGCCAGGACTTAAGACAAGGCTTAAATCTATAGCCATGCTAGTAGCTCCGTCAAGCTGTACTAATGCACAGCTTATAGATAAATGCTAACAAAAGCGTGCTAACATATTCACAAGTGACAATACATTACATTACATGTCATTTAGCTGACTGCAAGTATATTAGCTTTAAATGAGCAAAACTACACACATACAAACATTTTTTTTTCTATAATACTAATACTAACATGCTGATGTTTATCCGGTAGCATGTTCACCATCTTAGTTTAGCATGTTAGTATTCTACATTTTGCTTATTAGAACACATTCTTTGACTTGCTGGTGGCACTAGATGAAAAGTTTAGAGATTACCAAAGTCATTATTATTTATTCTAAAGGACATGAATACAATAGATGTTGAGACTTTTCATTCTGGACCAAAGTTGTTTGCCGACTGGCTGACATTGGCATCCTTGAAGCCTAAATTCTGTATCACATCCTATTCTCACAATGGCAGAAATATTATTATGATGAGACAATGCCAAATTCAAATGAACGTATGTCTCTGGCCTAAAACACAAGGCACAAAAATGTGTAAACTCATACAAAAATAACTCCTCTGTCATCACTTATGACCTACCAGAAGTATGTGGCAGTGTTTGGATCTGCAGAAACCCTGCCATATGCCTGTATTTTCTATTTTCTTTTCATTTTACTTTGTTTGGGACATTTCTGGGTGGCACTCTGCTTCCAGCTGTCACACCTCAGCCTCTTCTCCTATAATCGGTGTTGGTTCGGAAAGCTTCACAAAATTGTCCTGTCTGGACACCAATACTATGCCTATTGGCTAACTAGATTTTAGAATTTTTTAGAATTATAGAATGTAAACTTCTTTACGGGATGTTAAATGCCCCAATTACTGAAAAAAAAATTACATGGACATGACCTCAGTGTCCTTATTGGCAGCTACGGCTCTGCAGTGAGGTTACTTTTGATGATATGAGCAGACAAAGTGTTTGAGAGGGCTGTAATGATATGTTTCAGTGCGGTTTGGTACGACCAGACATCCTACCCAACATCCTGGCAGCTGGACCCCACCGAAGGGCCCAACCGGGAGCGACGGCGGCTACAAAGATGCTACCTTACCATTCCTAACAAATACCTGCTTAAAGACAGACGCAAGTCTGAAGGTGAAGAAACCCTTTTATTTTATAGCAGAATGGCAAAATTCTGTCTAGTACTAGTGTGTTAGTCTCATTTAGTGTTCTTATTCTGACCTCATTCTCTTGTTTAGACACAGTGAAGCCACCATTGTCCTTCCTGTTTGAAGATAAGACTCACTCCTCCTTCTCCTCCACTGTCAAAGACAAAGCCACCAGCGAGCCCATCAGGTATAACTTTCTAACCCTCCCCCCCCCCCCCTGTCTGCCTGTAAGTCTTTAGAAAACACCATCCTCTCAGGAAGACAGGGTAATTTTAAAAAGTCACATACATGTCTCAGCAACTTGTGCTACATTGAACGGTGTCTAAGCTGTATTCAGATGGAGTATTACTTATATGACAAATGTCACTTTGTCCTTAGGTTTACCAGACGGTGCATCAGCGTCGCCCCCTCCAGAGAAACAGCAGGGGAGCTACTTCTAGGTAAGACACTGACCGTCTCTCACAACTGCTCCATGCATAATAAAGTCAGCCGCCGGTCACAGAGGCACAGAGAGTAATGTGCTCTCTCTGAGGTACTAGAGAATATTGCTCTTCCCTCACACACAAGTGTTTGTTAGTTATTCAACGGGGGAAGCTTTTATCTGTCTTGTTCTTGCCTCACCCTGTGTTGTCTTACAGGAAAATCTGGTATGTACTTTGTGGAGGACAACGCTGCTGATGCTCATGACAACCAGGTAAAGCCAGAGAACTGCTCAAGATTATTCTCTGCCATAGGGTCATCTGTGAGTCCACCTGGCGACTCAACATTGGATGTGTTTGTGTTTGGACAGAGCCTTCATGGGGAGACGGAGGCACCCTCTTTCTCCTGGACTTACGAAGAGATCAAGGAGGTGCACAAGCGTTGGTGGCAGCTAAGAGACAATGCTGTGGAGATATTCCTCACCAACGGCAGGACACTGCTGTTAGCCTTCGACAACACCAAGGTGAGGCCAAAACACAACTCGCTAGGAATAAAAATAAAGGAAGTCATGTTGTGACTGGAAGGCTGGATATCCAAGAAACGGATGCTAAAATGAATGTTGACAGTGTTTATGAATGACGGTAGATGTTCAAGTGTGTTTACTTTGAGCTGTTTTATTTCATTATTGCAAAGAACTGAGTTGGGTAACTAGACTACTGAGCAAATGAAAAGAAAAATTCAGTCCCTGTTTCATTTGAGTGTAAAATGAAGCTACACAGGATGGACTGATGAAAAGGACAATATTCTCCTGATGCACAAAGAAAAATTTTCAGTGAGTTAACAGTTGAAATGCCTTTTTGGTCTTCTGCCCCTGATACCTGCAGAGCTCTGTAGTATTCTGTGCCAGGAATCAATTATGATACAGTGCCATCATTGTCTATAGGAATGTAAGATATTGTTTTACACTACGTTCAGTTAAATACTGAAAGAGTGTTCCCATATGGTTGGACAACCTTATTCTCAGCAAGTCAGGGGTTTACAGCAAATACTGTATGTCCAATGCAGAAGAATCAAAGGAAGTATAGAACTGCTCAGCACAAGGTGGCCAAACTGATAATATGTTGTTCTCAGAATACCTGTGGACTCTCAAAAACCTTTCCTAGATACACACGCAAAACCATAGTTCCCTGTGCTTGACAGGCTGACGTTAGCATTTAGCTACGACCCAGCTGTTCCTGAGTTGGGGAGAGCCGGGACAATTGAAACGCGGGACGGATGAAACATTCCAGTTTTCTCCGAGTTCCTTAGGTCAACACATAGAGCATGTTCTCCTTCTATCAGCCACATATCTTCCTGTTATTTCCTTTTATCGCAGAGTTACAGCTGATAAATCTGTTTTGATGGTCAAAAGTAAACTTCATTAGCGGCCACATTTTTTTGATTATTAATGAGTGTTTTTAATTTAAAGGTTTGACTGCATGCTTATTTGGTGGACCATTTAGTGTTCTCCACAATCCCAGACTTTCATATTGCATGCTTGTTCACATGAGAAGCAAAACAGGCTGTAATGGCATACAGTTGTGGTCAAAAGTGTACATACACTTGTAAAAAATCATAATGTTATGGCTGTCTTGAGTCTTCAATAAGTTCTACAACTCTTATTTTTCTGTGATAGAGTGATCGGAACACATACATGTTTGTCACAAAAAACAGTCATAAAGTTTGGTTCTTTCATAAATTTATTATGGGTCTGCTGAAAATGTCACCAAATCTGCTGGGTCAGAAATATACATACAGCAACAAAATATGTCAATTTTGGTGATGTAGCGAGTTGTGTCAATCAAATTAGCTTCATGTCATGGTCTCTTCACTTCTCCTAAGTGATTCTGATTGACTACAGCTGTTGACTTCTCATGAGCCCATTTAAATAGGGCTCATTTGACCCAGTGATTAGACTCAGCTACAAAAGCTACAATGGGAAAGTCAAAGGAACTCAGTGTGGATCTGAAAAAGCTTAATTATTGACTTGAACAAGTCAGGGAAGTCACTTGGAGCCATTTCAAAGCAGCTACAGGTCCCAAGAGCAACCGTGCAGACAATTATACGCAAGTATAAAGTGCATGGAACAGTTGTGTCACTGCCACGATCAGGAAGAAAAAACGCAAGCTATCACATGCTGCCGAGAGGAGATTGGTCAGGATGGTCAAGAGTCAACCAAGAATCACCAAGAAGCAGGTCTGCAAGGATTTGGAAGCTGATGGAACACAGGTGTCAGTCTCCACAGTCAAGCGTTTTTTTACATCGCCATGGACTGAGAGGCTGCCGTGCAAGTAAAAGAAGCCCTTGCTCCAGAAAAGGCACCTTAAGACTCGGCTGAAGTTTGCTGCTGATCACATGGACAAAGATAAAACCTTCTGGAGGAAAGTTCTCTGGTCAGACGAAACAAAAATTGAGCTGTTTGGCCACAGCACCCAGCAATATGTTTGGAGGAGAAAAGGTGAGGCCTTTAATCCCAGGAACACCATGCCTACTGTCAAGCATGGTGGTGGTAGTATTATGCTCTGGGGATGTTTTGCTGCCAGTGGAACTGGTTCTTTGCAGAAAGTAAATGGGATAATGAAGAAGGAGGATTATCTCCAAATTCTGCAGGAAAACCATTGAAAACTTAAAACCATCAGCCGAAGGTTGGGTCTTGGCCGCAGTTGGGTGTTCCAACAAGACAATGACCCAAAACACACATCAAAAGTGGTAAAGGAATGGCTAAACCAGGCTAGAATTAAGGTTTTAGAATGGCCTTCCCAAAGTCCTGACTTAAACCCCATTGAGAACATGTGGACAGTGCTAAAGAAACAGGTTCATGCAAGAAAACCATCACATTTAGCTGAACTGCACCAATTCTGTCAAGAAGAGTGGTCAAACATTCGACCTGAAGCTTGCCAGGACCTTGTGGATGGCTACCAAAAGCGCCTAGTTGCCGTGAAAATGGCCAAGGGACATGTAACCAAATACTAATGTTGCTGTATGTATATTTCTGACCCAGCAGATTTGGTGACATTTTCAGCAGACCCATAATAAATTTATGAAAGAACCAAACTTTATGACTGTTTTTTGTGACAAACATGTATGTGTTCCGATCACTCTATCACAGAAAAATAAGAGTTGTAGAGCTTATTGAAGACTCAAGACAGCCATAACATTATGATTTTTTTACAAGTGTATGTACACTTTTGACCACAACTGTATGTCTACGTAGGGACGGATGAATCAGCTGTTTCAACTGTCTCCGACCTGGCTGTAACTCCATGGATTTTAAGTAAATGCACAAATATCTGTGTTTATACAATTATTTATGAAGGCAAGACATGGAAAAGCAGTTTTAGAAAGATGAAAATATATTTGAGCCCACCAGGTAGGGGGGTAGAGTTTTCCCATGTTATCCTATGGAGACTGACGGGTTGGGGTCAATAACCGCTTCGTACGTGCTTCAGAATGAAGGCAATTTGTTATTAACAGACATTTACAAAGACGCATAGCCCTGCAACAATCTATCTAAAATAACACCTTGTGGAAGTACCATCCATGATATACAGTAAAATATTAAAGTTGTGGGAAGTTCATTTGGCTTAAACTGTATGTTTCATTCGTCCCCGCATGCTGTTTCATCCGTCCCCGTCCAGGAGGGACAGATGAAACATTATGCACGTCCCACTTTTGCTGTAATAACTCCTGAACGGTTTTGTTCAAAGCTGAAAATGCAACTGTATTTGACAGATGACAGGTGTAGGTTGCTACTGACAAAATATCAGCTTTCAGTGTGATTCGACCGCTTTGTAAATTATGTTTAATTAAAAAGTGTTTCAACTGTCCCGGCTGTTTTATGTGTGTATTATTGATAGTTGACAGCAGAGACATGACAGCAAGCAAATGTGTCACTTTACATTACGTTTGTGGGTTAGTACATTTTTCCATTTTTCACTTAAGCTCCGACACCAGAGATAGTAAACCTCCTATGGTTCTCTTTGTTCTCGCCTTAGTTCCGTGACGACGTCTACCACAACATCCTGACCTCTGATCTGCCCAACCTGCTGGAGCACGGAAACATCACGGCGCTCACTCAGCTGTGGGGCTCGGGTCAGATCTCTAACTTTGAGTACCTCACGCATCTCAACAAGCACGCGGGCCGCTCCTTCAACGACCTCATGCAGTACCCGGTGTTCCCTTTTATTCTGCGAGATTACACCAGTGAGTCAATCGACCTGCAGGACCCAAACATCTACAGGTCAGTGCTAGATGGAAGCTCTCTTAATATATTTGGAAAGGCATTTGATGTAAATGATTGAGAAAATCAGATTATATAATGTTATGAAGATTAGTTTTAGGCACCCGTATAAAGGATTTGTAAATGTACTGTACCTCCTCTTGTCAATGATGCATCAGATTGTAGGTCTTAAAATAATATACAGCTCTCAAATATTCTTAATAAGTACTCCTCTTGTTTATGCCAGAGCCATTCTACTATAAATCAAGGCGGGTGAAGTTAATTGACATATTAGGGTATTTATTTATTTGATAAACTGGGTGACAAACAATGCCTCTGAAAATATGGTCTCCACTTTTAGACAAACGCAGGCATTCACCCAGGAGGCTGGTGTTTAAAGGTGCTCTAAGTGATGTTGGGTGATATTACTTCTTGTTGACATTCAAAGTATTTTCAAACAAAACGAGACTAGCTTGACCCTCCCTCCTCTTCATCCCGTCCACTCACTTCTGTGCTCTCCCCCCCAAATCCTTCTTGTCAGTTATTGGCTGGAAAGCTGGAACACTGTTTGTGTATGCTTCGTGGTGCAGTTGGGCACAGTTTGTTTTTGTTGCCGTTTGTAGACCCTGGGCTGTCTACAGAGACTGTGTTTTTTTACAGTGTGTTCTGGGGACAGGCAGCTATCAGATAGTGAGATGTGTGCTGTATGTGACAACAAATGTTGTAGCCTAAAACATGCGTGACATCGCTTAGAGCATCTTTAATTTAACTTTACATAGTAAACTGAACTACGTCACACTCTCCGTCATGTGCGTAATTACACCATGTACTTGCATACGGAAGTGTATAGCCCCTATAGGACAATTGTCAGAGTTCATTACTGCTATGCTTACATTTTGTTGTCATGCAGGAATTTAATCAAACCCATTGCAGTCCAGTCAAAAGAGAAAGAAGATCGCTACGTGGATAATTACAAGGTAAGGACTGTTGTACATTTTAACATTTATTTGTTGAGTCTATTGGATGTTCCAGTAAGAAAACATATGTGTGTGTGTGTGTTTGTTGTGCAGTACCTTGAGGAAGAGTACAAGAAGGGCATTCGTGAGGATGACCCCATGCCTCCTGTCCAGCCTTATCACTACGGCTCACACTACTCCAACAGCGGCACCGTGCTGCACTTCTTGGTTCGAATGCCTCCTTTCACCAAGATGTTCCTCGCATACCAGGGTGAGTCACACATTAAGTTGAACTAAAAGTTAAGGATAAAATCGGGCTCCAGCTGCGTTGTCTTTAACAGTATCTTTAGTTTCAACAAGTATTGTAAATGTTAACTGACTGACAGGCCAAGGCTCTTTAACAGTAGATCATTTTCATACATCTCCAAAAAGCATTTAGCAGCATCGAGTGCCGCCTGTCTGCATTATATTGACAGCTCCATCTTGGATGATGCCAAGGCTTTTAGTACTGAAATGTTGAAACGCCCTGATCTCAGATCTGACTGAGCAGCACGTTCTTTATGCAGTTCTCTGATCAACTCCCCGCCCTTCCTCTTTCTTTTCTATTTATTCTTTTCTTGTTAATGGATTTTTTCATTCATCTGTCTCTCTCCTCTGATCCTCCGAGGAGCTTTTTGTGTGATCGTAAATGTATTCAGTAATCGTGGTGTCTAAGGTCATGAAAGGGAATCTTTTCAATCAGTGAGTTGAATCTGTAATTAGATTGTCTTTGGCCTTAATCAGACCAGAGCTTTGATATCCCGACCGGACGTTTCACTCCATGAACACCACATGGCGCCTGTCCTCCTACGAGTCTATGACTGATGTGAAAGAGCTCATCCCAGAGTTTTTCTACCTCCCAGAATTCTTGGTCAACAGAGAGGGTAATTATTTATCACTGCATTTCATAAATTTTCATCTGTATACCTATCATTTATTCCGGCATACACTTTTCATATCCTCTTATGTATTAAAAAAAAGTACAATTTCTTGCCTTTACAGGTTTTGATTTTGGTGTTCGTCAAAATGGTGAGAGGGTGAATCATGTGAATTTGCCGCCCTGGGCCCGCAACGACCCACGTCTGTTCATCCTGATCCACCGGCAAGCGCTGGAGTCAGACCAAGTCTCCCAGACGTTGTGCCAGTGGATCGACCTGGTGTTTGGGCTCAAGCAGAAAGGCAAAGCAGCTGTCCACGCCATCAACGTCTTCCACCCAGCTGTAAGTAGCTACCTATTTCACGTATGATAGAAATTATTGGGAAAGTTGTTTCTTCTAAAAGCTTTCATATCATTTTTCACAGACCTATTTTGGCATGGACGTTTCGGCTGTAGAAGACCCAGTGCAGCGACGGGCCCTGGAGACAATGATCAAGACATACGGACAGACACCCAGGCAGCTCTTCAACGCCTCTCATGTCAGCAGGGCCGGCCCCAAACTCATGATGGAGGGAGAGCTGCCGGCAGCCATGGGTCTCCTGGTGCAGCTGGCCTTCAGAGAAACCAGAGAACAGGCCAAGGAAATAGTCTGCCCGGTAATCTACTCTGTGGTGGTAGTGACTTTGACAGCCCGCTGTGCGCTGAGGAATGAATTAATTCATCGTCCATGAAATTATCTGCTGCTCACCTGGCAATTTCCTTTTCCTCCCCCCACAGAGCCCACTGCCATGGATCAAAGGTCTGAAGTGGGGCGAGTATGTGGGCTCACCCTCTGCTCCAGACCCAGTGGTGTGTTTCAGCCAGCCTCACGGGGAGAGGTTTGGATCCCTGCTGGCTCTGCCAACGCGAGCCATCTGCGGGCTGTCCCGCAAGTTCTGCCTTATGATGATTTACAGCAAGGAGCAGGGTAGGAACCCCACCAGTCACTCACAAGTCAAACTAGATGTACAGAATGGTTTGCACAATGTCCTGCTGACTCCATTTACTTTATGTTCTCTACCCTGTAGGTGTTCGGAGCATGCACAGCACAGACATCCAGTGGTCGGCCATCTTGAGCTGGGGTTACGGAGACAACATATTGAGGCTGAAGAGCAAGCAGAGTGAACCACCCATTAACTTCATTCAGTGTTCACAACTTCACCAGGTAAACACGAGTTAAACTTGCAAAAACAGAGCACTTGTTTGTGAAAGGAATTACTGGTCTCCCGTCAGTGTTACACAACTTTACACTGAGGATCGTCTAAAAGCTGTCAGGTTTCCTCGTTTCCTCTGTCTAACCGTCTCTCTCTTCTTCAGGTGACCAGCTGCGCCTGGGTGCCCGATGGCTGCCAGCTATTTACAGGCAGCCAGTGTGGAGTCATCACCGCCTACAGCAACCGCTTCACCAGCACCGCGGTGGGTTTCCATGGCGACGTCCCCCTCTAACCTTCCGCCTCCACATCAGCACCCAATCCACCCACCCACCTCCCATTACCCCTACCCCTCTTTAGACTATCTCACCGTGTGCAAACGCTCAGCTTCATTAGTCACATCACAGTTGCCCTTGAAACACATTTCCAACGAGCCTACAAGTGGGATTAGAGGTCTGGGAGTTCAGTCATCAGAGAGGCTTTCAGACTTTCATCGGTCCCCACCAATAGGCATCTAGGTTTTCTCTGTCTCTCAAGGGTGTTTCAGTAGCAATTGATTTGTGCTGTTCAGAAAAGCCTGTTTGAGATTCATTAATGGCATTTTTTAGGAAACAATTTAGGAGCTATCCCATCCATGCTAACATTGAATGCTAATTATTCAGATCTGTATGTCCCCTCTGTATAGCCGTCCGAGATGGAGGTGGAATCTCAGACTCACCTGTACGGACACACGGGGGAGGTCACCAGCCTGTTTGTCTGCAAACCCTACAGCATCCTGATCAGCGTCAGCAGAGATGGCACCTGTATCCTCTGGGACCTCAATAGGTGTGTGTCTGTCTGTCTGTCTCTGTTTGTGTCTGTGTCTGTGTGTGTGAGAAGTAGTCTAACTCTGTGTTTCTTTAGGCTCTGTTATGTTCAAAGCCTCACAGGCCACAAAAGCCCAGTGACTGCAGTGTCTGCCAGCGAGACCACGGGGGACATCGCAACAGTTTGTGACTCAGGTGATGACTGCTCATACTTTATCATATTGCTTTCCCAGACTGACACAATGTTGATGTGATGTACTGAATGACACTTGATTCTGTGTATCCAGTGGGCGGAGGCAGCGACCTGCGTCTGTGGACGGTGAACGGGGACCTAATTGGTCACGTCCACTGCAGAGAGATCATCTGCTCCGTGGCGTTCTCCAACCAGCCAGAGGGCGTGTCTGTCAACGTCATCGCCGGCGGGCTGGAGAACGGCGTCGTCAGGTGAGCGGGAACTCTTTTTTTCATGTTTTATGGGCTTTCTCAGGACACTGGATTATTCACATTGATGTTTTATTTTTTATGTCTGAAATATTTTCAGGTTGTGGAGCACCTGGGATTTAAAACCAGTGAGAGATCACCTTTTCCAAGTCGAGCAAACCCATCATCAGGTATGTTATCAGCGTTGCAACCATGTTATTGTTTGCTTTTATGTGATGCCACTTGCCACCATTGTAAATATATGTGTATTTCTGTGGGGAATACTGATGACAATGTCCTCTCCTGCGTGCCCCAGCCTGACATACTCGTGTGACGGCCACCACCTCTACACAGCCAACAGCGAGGGCACAGTGATGGCGTGGTGTCGGCGGGACCAGCAGCGCATGAAGCTGCCCATGTTCTACTCCTTCCTGAGCAGCTACGCCGCAGGCTGACTGTGTGTCTGATGTTTACTACCATGTCCTCCTCTACAGCCTCCTCCTCCTCTTCCTCCTCTCTGCACTGACGGGGAGGAGGACGTGTCAGCATGGCCTCCACCTCCCTGAAACCTCCCTAACTTTTAAATAAAGCCATCCCCAGCTGAGCAAACTCTACCACATCCGCTCCCAGCATCAAGACATGATTATTAAAATAGTATTCTATATATTTATAAACAGACTGAAGTGGAATGTTGGGAGGGATGGATTCATATTTGGCCGAGGCTGCAACAGACACTTTATACTAAATGCATTTCTGAGAGTGTGTTTGGTTTGATAAGTCTTTTATTATTTAGTTTCTTCCTCTTGAGTTTTTCCTTGCCTGATGTTGATTTAGCTGTTTCCTGGTAAGCTGCTATCGTCTGGCCAAAGCCGGACCCAAAAGTGTGAAGACCCCCGTCTCTCCCGCAGTGCGCCGTCTGACAGCCTGCTGCTGGAGCTCAGCAAGCGTGTCCTGCTGACGCTGCAGTAGCTAGCAGGGAGGGAGCCCCTCCTCGTGTCTGTCACCGGGAGACGTCCTGCTCTGTGGGAGTGAGACGCCGCTCTGCTGGGCTGTCTGCTCCACTCAAGTCTGAACAGTAGTGTCACGGCCCTGCATCACTTTGTGTCTGAGCTCAGTGGAGGGATGGGGGGACGTTGGGATGAATTGTCCCTTGTGTTGCCTGTTGTTCTGTCCTGCTTTTGCATGCTAGAATGATTCTGACCATGACTGTATGTATGTGACGCATACTGTCATAATACTCCTTTATTTAAGGCCTGCCTTGGAACCTGCCCTTTATGCATTGAGAAATGTTGACATTAATTTCTTCATTCATTCATTCTTAAATTGTTTGCCGCTCAAATGCACTAAAACCTTTTCACTACTTAATATAGTTTGCTCAAATTCTGAGATAAGCAATTAACAAACAGCATTAGATGCATGAAGCTTGAGAGGAAGCAGAGAGGAATCTCGTGAATGCCCGCTCACTGATGTACGAGGCATGCTTAGTACCTGTGCAGCATTACAAAAAAGAGTGTAGTAGGTGGGAGGGCGTGGTGAAGAGCATCATGTCCAGCAGTCTGAGGTTAGAGCAGTTAGCGTTTCCTGCACTGATAAGGTTTACAGCTGTTTTCAGAATCTTACACACTACACTGATCAGTCCGGGAAACAATTGACCAAACGTTTCTCTCCTTAACCCACCCATTGATTCATGCAGCTATTCTTTACATTCCCACTTAACCTACTGTACGGCACTTTGAGTTTGTCTGTTAGTATGTGTGAAACCGTAGTCAAAGCACTTTTTTATCAGCTACCGTTTAATTCAAGGAGAGCCAATGATCTGTGGTCTTAACATGAACTGAGCTTTGAATAAATCCCACTAATAAATTTATACAGAAAGCAATATCAGACATGCAATAGGTCATTTGTGTCATGTTTAATATGGGTTTTAAAATAGCTGTGAAAGAAAAATAGTCTTGCCTTTGTGTTGACTGCAGTGAGTCTTCTGAGATGAAAAAGGATGTCCTAAATTTCACACTTGGTGTTTGACTTGTTTACGAGAAAGGGAATATTCTTATATCATGACGTCATTCCTTATGTGTTCTCTTGATATTTTTTTCTTCTTTTCTGCCCGCCCTTGTTGTGTGCGGCATCAGGCCTGTACAAATACATGATATAACGTGTATGTTTACTGTGTTTCATGCCTGCAAATTTATAAAAGTATGTCTATAAGAACCACAACCTTTTCTTTTTCCTCTAGAACAACCACATTGTATTGAATTGTATGAATCCCCCCCCCCTTTTTTTTGTTGGAAAAGTGGAGAAAGACCAGAGGAAAATGTGATAATTGGCTATGTTTTTTGTGCTTTCTGATACAGAAGGAAATATATATTTTTTGTTGGAAACTTAAGCTATGCATAATTTAAGCTCACTGTCTTCGAGTTGCCGAAATTGTCATTTAACCTCTGGGCTGGCATCATGGACTGAGGTTCTGAAAGGACATGTTTTACATGTTTTTGGGTTGTGTATATATATGTGCATTTGTGTATGAATGGACAAACCAAGTTATGACTATATTATAAATATATATAAATATTTGAAGAAATATGACTCCATCTTGTCATTTATGTCCATTTCTTAGTTTGTGTGGTGCGTTCAGGGGCATCTAAAGCAGGAAGAAACCTATGTGAAGCTGCACAAATGACTAGGGAAAACCATTATATAATATACACAAAACGTGGTCCTTAAAAAAGACAGGGTACATGCAGTCTGGGGGGGGGGGTTATGGTTCAAATAGATGGAAGCAAGATTTTTGGATGTAAATTCCCACAATGAGTGGTGTCATAATGGAAGAGGCCCTGCAGTTAGTGGGGGGGGGGGGGGGGGACCTAGTGATGTCAAACTGATGTAAAAATAAAATGGGGAAGCCTGCAGATCTCAGGTGCCGTCTGCAGCAATAAAGCAATTTAGGAAATCAGCAGATCCTAATTCGACTAATTGACCGTCTCGGTGCGTTTACGGCCAGTTTGTACAGTAGGAACGCATCCTGCCTTGTTGCTGCTGCAGCTCCTGGTCCACTGATCGAGTGCTCCCTGCTCCACAGCCTGTATCTGATCGTCATACAGAGGTTTCCCCCCCTGCTGCATGCGTTTACATCTCTCCAAGTCCAGCCGTGGTGCTCACCAAGACCTCACCGCTTGGATCTCATCTTCCTACACGGAATATATACGCACGACTCACACTGAGCCAGCCGCTGAGGCGAAATTAAAACGCCAGGATTTACCTCCTCGGGTTCAGTCCAGACCGAAACGAGGCTGGGATTTCCTCTTATCATTTGATATTTGACAGATCCTCTTTTTTTGTGTGTGTGTGTGTTGGGTGGAGTCAACCCGGAATTCTCCAAATTGGAAAACCATTTGCACATTTCAGGTAGGTCGGCGGCTGTAGCCTACATTAATCTGCTCATAGCCGAGCAATGTAGCGAAGCATCAATAGATTCTTTTTGTGTAATTCCTTTATGGAAAATCATTTTGTTTTTTTCATGATGTGTGGTTTGCTGTTTTCTGCCCTAACCAGGCCGCAGCTCACACGGCGTGTGTCCACAATTTAATCCCTGTAGGAATAAGAGTCGCCCATGTTTGACAGATCTGCATCAACAATTAGCATCGTTACATTCGGATAAAACGGCATTGACCCCGGTAAAGTCCTAAATGCAGCCGTGTGACGAATCGAAGGGAAACCTAAATGGAAAAGGCCTGATAGCTTCCTACGAGGGTGTGATTAAAAACTACAAATTGGCTTTATAGAGCTATGAAGGGTGGGATTGGAAAATGAATTCACCGTCTGCGTCCCCCTATTCAGAAGATCTCCTTCATAATATCTGCACAAATACAATTAAATTCATGCAATGAAAATGAAAAAAATAAGCAAATGGATGCAACAAAAAAAAATCCACATTGACTGTGAATAGATTCAACAGCACCCCACCTCAGTGAAATGCTTCATGTTTTCATGCACATTATTATAAAACACAGCTGTGGTTTGGTTTCCTCTCTCTCTGCTATGGCTGCCAAAATGGGACATTTCAGGAGTGAGGGGGTCAAGGGGCCTAAAATGAGACCAAGATGTAGTCAATTACATTGATAGATGCACATGCATTGCAATGGAGCAGATTAAATACACTGCAGTTGCATTGATGCACATTGTGGAGAAAGTTGAGATGGATGAGGGTGAAGAGGGGACACATGTCCTCCAGAGGAAGAAAAGTTGCAGGTTTGAGTCCCTTACAAAGGTCTGAGATCCGATAATTCAAAGGAAACGAGGCAATTGAGGTTTGCTGAAGTGCTCTTGAGCAAAGCCCTTGAGCAAATAAGAATAGCTTGACCAAAAAAAAAAGGGAAAAAAATCATGCATGAGCACTGACTGTGAAATAACAAACCGCTGTCCAGCTGCTGCCTTTTAAGCTCTTTCTTTAGATAAAATGGAGTTTGGCTGCTGTAAAACAGACAAAATGGGCCCTTTTTAAATAAAAAGGTTGTGGCAGAGAATGGCTTTTCCAAGGGGGGGGGCGGTTAAGGACATTGCCTGCCAGGGGGGATGCTGCTTTGTGGATTTAATGTGATGTTCATTGACTCTACGTGTCCCCCTTTGTGCCTGTGTTTGGCGTCACAGGAGCACCATGAAGGACGGTATCGCCAACAACAGCACGGCCAGCATCTCCCATGCCAGGAAAGCTGTAGAGCAGCTGAAGATGGAAGCCTGCATGGATAGGATAAAGGTACAGGGGGTTTATTTTAAAATGCATCTTTGAGCAAATGTATTTGCACGTTACTATTTTACCAAATATGCAATTTATGGATTTAAAACTCCTGGCTGAAGTGCATTATTCCTAAAATTCTATCATGTAATTGTTGAAGCTTCGCATATTGTCATTTTATGCAACTTCAAGCTTTGTTAGGTGTGTATATTAAGATGATTCATGTGCTAAAAGCATGGCTAAGAATCTGTGTATCCACCCTTTAGACACATTGAGTGGTCAGAGCAGTACAACATCTTCTTCTTGATGACGGTTTTCAGCTGCTTGCAAACATTTAATGTTGTAACAAAGCAACAAAAAATAATGGCGTGCTTTGAATTGGGAACATCATCATACTTGCCGGCCCTGGCTTAAAATTTGCACACAAAATAATAATTTATTTAACCCAACAGGCAGACTGAAACACTGATGTTGTTGTTGTCCCCGTTGCCCTGGCTGACATGTTCCTTCATCACGATGAACACTGTAGTTTATTGTGACTCAATACTGTACACTGACCTGCTGTTGCAATTACTCACCAGTGCACCAAATGTGTATTATTCCGCGGCTTAAATTAGTCCCTTATTATTAAACTATTTAATTCTGTGTGAGAAAAGTTTGATAAAAACTACATTTCTTAGCTGTTTTGAGAAATTACTAACTGCTGCTATTACTACTGTTTAAAAAAATGAAAGTATATATCCATGGGTGGGGTTTTTATTTATTTATTTTTTTTAAAGATTTACTTCTTCATTTGGAACAAATGGGGTCTGATGGCCCTGACAGACTAACCCGACGGCTGACCGTTGGCAGAAGAAGCAGTCGGACTGACTGAAAAAAGTGGCTCCTAACACACCGATGTGATTATGCCTGCCGACGGCAGCTGATTGGACAAACGCGTCACGTGGGTCTAGTTTCTCCGGAAATTCAAAGCCAGACAGCCATGGCGGCTTGTTCAGAATACAATCTCATATTTTACTAAGAGTTCACTGAAACGTGTTTCTGAAAACATTTTAAGCGAGAAATAGGCCATGCAGTCGCTGAATCTGTCTTCATTTTAGATCGACAAAGGTCAGATTAAAAGATTTTTGTCATATTTTGAGAGACTCTAGTCACGCTCATCCCGCTCGTCATTTTGGGTTAGCACTCCACCAATCAGATTGGTCATTTGAGTCCGACTGCCGGCGGCGCCCGACTTCCGACCGAGCATGTCAGGTCGGCCTAAATGAAGGGCGACGGGCCCCTCCGACGGACGACGGCACGGAACGCACCAAAAAGACTCGAGTCACCGACCTCGCCAGACTGTCTGATGGCTGATTATTGGGTTAGTCAGGGCCTCGAGAGGCTTGGAAGGTTTTGGATACAGACTTTTGTTTTGGTCCTTTTTAATGGGATTTGTTAACAAAAACATTATAGGATATTGACAGCCTCATCCTTTAATCCTTCATCAGGGAAAGAGCCTTAGCCATCACCTCCTCTGTGAGAAAGTACACAGGCTGCCATTTGGACATTTTAAACCTCCAAACACAAAATTAAAAGAAACTGTGACATTTTGGGCAATAAGCTTATTCCTTTTTTTGCTGAGAGTCAGATGAAAAGATTGAGTTAGCATAGTTAGCATAAACACTGGAAACGGGGAAACCGCTGTCCAAAGGTAAAAAAATCCAAAGATCATTAATTATCACATATTTCATTATAGCTGTTTTAGTCGGAAGTGACTCCTGGCCAAGAAATAGGCCTGCAAACACACTCCTAAAAAACATAATAAAAAACTCAATTACACCTCAATTTTGAACCAATTACAAACAAGATGTAGCAACTATGTTGATTAGTGAGCTTTTGAGGTGTTGGAAGGCAACTCAACAACACATAAGCACACACAGAGACACTACTATAGTGACAAAGGCAAACACATTATGTTATGTTGATTTCTTTGTGCACCATTGTGCATTAGTTGCTATCTCAGTGCATTAGGAATCCATTAAACATTATATTGAATCGGCTAATGCAGTAGCAGTAAACCATCACCAATGTCATGTCTTTTTCCTTCATGGAGTCTCTGTTTTAAAAAATAAGTAGTCCACCAATTCAGCACTTCACACCTAACAATGTCCAACAGTTTAAAAAAAAAAAGAAAGGATAAAAAATAATGCAACAGAACCAGAGAAATCATCTTTTATATCCTACACATTATTCCCCCTTATCAAAACCTTGAGCCTACATCACCCACAATGCAACTTAGTTCTGACAGAGATTCAGGTGTGTTATGCTAGAGAGAGACCCTAACCATAACATCAGATACTGCCCCCCCCCCACCACCACCACGCAGTACAGTAAACCTGCACATTTTAGAGTGGCCTTTTGTTGTGGCCAACCTAAAGCACACCTGTGCAATAATCATGCTGTCATGAAAGGAGAAGGAGGCAAAGGGGATGTGCTCACTAACACAGATTTATGAACAATATTTGAGAGAAATAAGCCTTTTGTGTACATAGAAAAAGTTTTCAGATGTTGTTCAGCTCATGAAAAATGGGCGCAAAAACAAATATATATATATATATCATTCATGCATCCATTATGGACCACAAGTAGAGTTCCGTAATTTAACAGCCGACTGTGAGTTGAGAACAAAATGTTTCTCAGCTTAGTTTAATGCAACTTCTCCTGGCAGACGTCTCATGGAGCCTTAGTTCACCACGAATGCACCGGTGTCACCACCTCTCTGTCAGAGTGGATCCACTGTGCATGGCTGGGAGACCCAAGTGGCCTCAATGTGGTAACTGTGCTGGGCTTCATGACTGTTGACCACTTCTGACACTAATTTGGGCCGTCTTTTCTGAGTGTGATCATACATATTGGGAGCAATATTCTATATCTATAAGTGCTTTCTCATGCAGGCTTCTTCTCATCTTACATTGCCAGTGTTTGATTTCAGCAAGTGTGCAGCAGGCCCGCGAGCTTAAAGTCTGGTTCAAATTTCCAGTCGCAGCAAACAAAATGTGGACATGTAACGTGGTCGCTCATAAAAATCATATTCCTGATATCCATAACCTTCTACAGCTCCACTAGATTCTTATTGTGAAGCAGTTCAGGCCTTATAAAGAAAATCAGTTGTCCTGATCAAACAACACCTGGTTAAATATTTACTTTTAAGCCCATCACGCTCTTTATGGTTGAGGTCAGTTCCCATGCTTTTAAATATTGTCATAATATTCTTACTGTAAATAGAAAATTCTACAGTCCATTCGTTAGATCGAACCCTTCCTAGAAGTCAATATTTTTTACTGCAGGATGTTTTCAGCCCAATAAATGGCTATTTTTCATGGATATGGATCTGGCTATGAAGGGGCAGCTCTTACACTGTTCATGAATGACTTCCTGTGCAACTTAAAAGGCCGTGTCATCATCTCATTTGGTATGCTCCTCATGTGCTCAGGGAATGATTGCCGCACAGCCCGCAGCTTTTCACTTAGCATTACAGCCGAGGCCTGGAAACCTGCCATACACCATCAGACTACTCAGCACAACAAAGCTGCTCACAAAAAACCATAGTGATTATCCACAACGTGTAATCAGGGATGGAGGATGTATCAGGAAGACCTACAATTTAACCTACAAGTTGACTCTTTGGTCTTGTTTAAAAAAAAAAGAATTCAGATATTGACATATTTTCTAATGAGAAGAGTTAGATTTCAAATACTTTTAATCCTATCAATCAAGCTGTCATTTTTTTTATTGACTGTAAAAGCAACATTAAGTTTTTTTTTGAAAACTTTTAGTGGATTCAAATATGTGCAACATAAACACAAAAACATGCAACATTGCAACCAACATTTCACAATATTCTTTAGAAAATACAGTATTCCATTCAAGCACAATCGAAAGTAATGATAAAGAGGATCAATCCAATGACTTCAGCACAAAGCAGTAAACAGAGGCCAAATCACATCAATATTGCTATTAATTTGCACTCAAAATCTGAATCTGCAGCGTAAATCTTTTAGCAAGTTAAACTAAAACTTCAACTTGTCTGAGACAAAGCTGTTATTTATTTTTATAGGAAGCTAAACAGCCAAGTTTCTTCATTCCGTGAGTTCAATCAGCCCTAAACTTCTGATAAATAAAAAAAATAAAAACATGGCATTTGTAATAATGTGACATGGTTTTCAGTTTGTAAAACTAAGGACTCTTTATATGAAATATTTAGCAAGAGGTACTGGGTTCACATATGATTTTACTTTGTATCAGTACTCACATTTCTCAACAAACTATTAGCTTTAATAATGTTCCAAGAAAAACGTAATGAACGCATTATGGAGGAAAAAACTTTTCCACTGATGAAGACAGTAGGCCACATTAGACCTTACGCAGTTACACATTTTATTTTAATATATTAAATTAATATAATTACTTTATATTCCATTTTTTTCAAAGTCAAAAGTGAAAAATAGCTGAAGTCATCTGTATTTTCTCAACAGCAGTTGCATGATGGAAAGGCACACAGCCTTAATAACCACTTGGCACGTTCATTCTTTATTAACGGTCTCAAAAAACAGCCGCTCAAGTAGAATGTGGACGCAAATAAAAGAGTTAAAGAGTTAAACTAAGTGAGCCACGTCTGGCGATCTCTTTTATTAATTGTGGGATCTGATGCGGGAGAGTGTATCAGTGACGAGGGGAGTCTCTGCGCCGCTGATTGAGGGATCACCACATTCTCATGAATTGCTCAATCAGCCAAAGGAATGGGATCTGTGCTAATTAGAAGGACTCTCCTTCCATCATGGGGCTGCAGTGTAATTACAGTCAGTCTGGGCCTAATGACACACGCGGTGCAATACCACTTCTTGTCCTGTGGGGCTCCTATTCTCTGCAGAAAGCCTGGCTGCAGTTACATAATTATATAATTATTGCATTTACTTTGATTAGGAGAATAATTAAGCTGTTTAGTTGCATTGCAAGAGAAGGCTTTGTTAGTGTTCCCACTTTGTGCAGACTCAGATTACTGCCTGAATTAGGTCAAATAGAGACAGAGATGTGAAATAAATATGCAGCTAAAATAATTAGTCATTTGATATATATATTGTTTATTTTAAGTGAGCAAATCATTTTGAATATCTTTTCTAGTGTGACTAATATAATAGCTCTGATTATGACCTTAATCAACCAATTAGATCAGTTCATGGTAAACCTAGTACACATTATGCCTGCCAAACATCATCATCATCATCATCATGTTGTCAATGTGGGCACGTTAGCATTTAGTGCAGGTCATAGACTGTATATAAAACTGTAGGTGCAACTTCACAGAGATGCTAGCATGGGTGTGGACTCTTAAATGTCCCATGGCATGAAAAGTTCACTTTATGAGGTTTTTTAACATTAATATGAGTTGCCCCAGCCTGCCTATGGTCCCCCAGTGGCTAGAAATGGTGTAAACTGAGCCCTGGGTATCCTGCTCTGCCTTTGAGAAAAGAAAAGCTCAGATGGGCCGAACTGGAATCTTGCCCTTTATGAGGTCATAAGGAGCAAGGTTACCTCCCCTTTCTCTGCTTTGCCCACCCAGAGAATTTGGCCCACCCATGAGAGAGAAACATCATGGCTTTCAAACAAGCAAAATGGCAGTTGGTCAAGGCCACACCCCCACCACCCCTTTTTTCCTCCATAGCTACAGACACAGAAATGGCACGTCCTAAGGAACGCTCATTGCGGGGACTGGCTCTAGGGCTGTAAATCGTCTTCGGATACAGTATTAGGGGACCATAAGGCCATGCTAAAAGCACCATGTCATGGGACCATTAATCAAACTAAGCTTTATGTGAACCCTTAAAATGAAGCAATGACCTCCTTCTCAGAATGATTCATTTGAGCGATTCCTAGATGTATCTAGTGTCCCGAAAACTCGGTGGGGAACCACTGAGGCAAAGATATAATAAGTAAACTGGAAGGAAATTTGGTTTGAAGAGAAGAATGAATTTCTGGTATTCTATAATAGCAATGTACATTGTGACATGGAAAGGTGACAAGTTAAAAGGATAAGGCTACATGTGATATGTATTATCACCAAATACTATGAAAAGACCAAAACCAAGTATTTCATATGTACCCTAAGCCTTTTCTCTCCTACTATTAAAAACATGAGTCTTGGGGCGACCTCTAGCTCACCCAGTAAGACTGTGCTCCCCTTGTAGGTGGAGTAATATGCAGCGGGTTGTCGCGGGTTTGAATCCAACCTGCGCATCCCTTTGCTGCGTGCCTTTTTCTTTTCCTCTTTCCTGTCACTATCGAATAAAGAGAAAAGTCCAACCACAACAAAAAACATGAGTCACATTGTCGTACTGGACCAAATGTGTATCAATCCACAGCTGAAAATAGTCCCCAACAAATGCACTGTTTACTATTTGTTAGATACTACACTGCCCAGCTGTTTTAAGAAATTTCTGAGCCTTTTTTAGTAAAAGTATATATTTGAGAGGAAAGAAATGGGCTTGCAACAGAGTGCCACAAAGGGAAGTCTGAAAGATTGAGTCTGACAAACGCAACGTTTGATGTTTTCATGGGATTTGTTGACAGTAAGAAACATTTTGAATAACAGCCTTACTGTTTCTTTTTAAAAAACAGAAATCTCAGCACCTGAACAACCTTTTAGACATATTATTTTATAATGTGAGACTTTAAAAATGATAATGTAACTAACCATGTATAAGGATAAAGCTGATAGGCAGCATGATGGATTTTGTGCATTGTATTCTCCTGGGAGAGACACGGTGAGGTGAAATGGTACGCAGGAGATCAGATGGCTCTGTCCTCCACGTAGATCCCTGAGCCCTCGCTGTCCCTCTGATACAGCTGCTCCTCTGTTCTCCCACTCCCACTCGGCTCCTGAGTAGAAACCTACATTCACGTGCAGTCTGGCCATACTGTAAAATTTATAGTCACTGTTTGACTTTGAAAAATGCAACACACAACTTTTCGCCTTGAGGCAGAAAGTGTGTTGTTAGTCCCATCCTCCTTTTCCCTCAGCTGGTCAATGTCCCGCCTTAACACCTGTCAATCATCCCGATAAGCTGTCTCTTCTTATTGCTCGAGGCTAAGGTGACAGGCATCAGTGCAGTCGCTGCAGGCATTGACAAAACAGAAACGCAGACAAGAAAAAACGAGCCATGCAACATTCATCCAGATTTTGGGCGTCTCATCCGGTGAATGTTTAGCTACAAAAACATTTTTACACGCCGGGTTGCATACCCGCGTGAGCTTCAGTGCAAGTCTATTAAAATTAATAAGCACTCTTCTCCAGTACTCCACGCTTTATCCAGCTATACAGTAATTACTTTAGAATAGAAAAATACAAAACAATAATACAAGATCATTTAAACCCATTTATGGTAGTGGTGTGCTAAATGGATGGCATGTCTGCCACTTTGGCTTCGCTAAGTCAATTTACACTTTGACTTTAACCATAACATTTATGTTAATCTAAAGAAAATCTGCTTGCAGCATCTATTGTGCAGTATTTCATAATTTGGAGTCCTTTTCTGCCTTTATTAGATAGTAACAGGGAGAGATAAGACTAAAAGATGGAGAGAAACAGAGATGCAGCATTTTCCACGGCCGGATTTGAACTTTATGACAAAAATTAATTATGACTGATGATAATATATCAGAAAACCCGGAAACAACCTCAAACACCACCCTGATGAAGGCAAGCTAGCTGAAAATGTTGTAAATAAAGCATATTGTATCGTGTGCTGGAGAAAAGTGTGACTAAGTTTTAATTGTAATTGTTCCCAGGCATCATTAAAGATTCAGGTAAAGAGACAGTCATGTGATCCTACACATACATCTTAAATTTGTGGAATAGTTATTTAAGATTCCTTTTATTGTCATTCAGTAAAACACAGAAATGTAAAGCATGAATGATCATTATTATATATTAGTCAGAGAATCATCTGATCACGTCCTTTTCCTTTGTCTAAACATTTCAGGTCTCTAAAGCGGCTGCAGACCTGATGGCGTACTGCGATGCCCACATACGTGAGGACCCCCTCATCATGCCCGTCCCCGCCTCCGAGAACCCTTTCCGGGAGAAGAAGTTCTTCTGCACCATCCTCTGATGACCTGCCAGTAGAGCTGTACGGGCGCAGGCATGGCGTTGCCTGTCTTCTCTGTCTTCACCACACCTAAAGCTACTGGCCATAGGCGTTGAGTTGATTTTTTGCCAGGTGGACACTCTGTTGTTGGTCAGCTCTGTCCTGGTGGCTGAAGGTTTTGGGGGAGTCAGCTACCAAACTGGCAACCCAGTGAGCGTATCACGTCTTGTTAAATAGGTTTGTTATTGCTTTGTTATTAGAGAACAGCCTTGCTCAGTGCTTAATGACATGAGATATGTTTTTTTTTTCTTTTTCTTTTCTTGTGCTAGATCTTAACTTGCCTCAGGAAACAGAAATTTTCCCAGTGTCTACGACTTTTTTAAACATTTATTTCCCTTCCCTTTATGTGAATTAAAAAGCATCAATCTTTGTATTCTCTTGGACATAATTTGGGTTAGTTTTGTATTGCTTTCAGTGCACAGGTTTGACTATTTGTATCAACACTTTCTTAAAAAAATACTACTGAAATTCGACACTTCCCTCTCACTATTGGTTTCTCTTTCAATTTGCCTCCAGAGTCACAAATAATTAACCCGCTCGTTTTAGTGCTGCAGCACAGACGATTTAGATTAGAGCAGAAACAGAGACCTTATCTCGCATAGTAAATTATTTCAGTTTGAGCCAACTGCTCTGGTATTACTGTAAGGAGGAGGTAGCTGCACATCAGTTCTGCTGCAAATAAATAAATAGACTCTCTATTAATTGACTGTTGCAGAGCTAATGTTTCAACAGCGAGATGAGTTCTTCAGGGTTATCACTGTGCAAACAACCCTTTGGGCAAAAAATATTTATGAATCTGCCTCCTTCCAGGGCCCGTTCTAATGCATTCTACCTTTGCTGCTATGTTTGATTTACTCTTCATATACTTCAGCCGCTTCAAATCAGTGACACTATCGGGTAATCCCGCAGCCCCTGACTGGAATATTTTTACAAGTTGCAGGACATCTTTTCCTCGTATTTCCTTAACGGCCTCATTTGTTCTCTGGGCATGTTTCCTGAGCCTGATTCTTTTTTTTGCCTGTCCTAGAGTGAATGGCAAGGCCTTTGACATTAATGCCAAACCAGAGGCCTGCATGTTTTTCGCCTCTTTTTCGACAGCCTCCTCTGTTTCCGAGGGACCGTCAGTCTTTTAGAGTGTACAGTATGTTACAGTGCCAATTTCTGTGAGAGCAGTGTGATCTTCACACTGTGCTCCCGCAGCCTTTTTCCCCGTTTTTGTTTGTTTTTGGAAGAAAAAGCACACTGTCGAAACATTTCCTTTACATGGTAGTTGAATAGCATTTGCTAATTTTTACGATGAATTGTTCTGATCGTTATTAATATTGTTATTATCAGTAGTATTATTGAATATTTGTTGCACAGCACTGACAGCTACATGACGTGTAGTGCTACTAAGCTTGTATAATACTTAGGAAGAAAAAAAACATTTATAAATCACGCAATTATTGATACTATCTGAATATTTTTTAAGAATAACGATAAGGGTCGGTTTACATAATATGATCCCTTCGGTGGTTCAAGTTTTTTGAATTATTGTTTCTGTAAAATTAAAAGAAATGTACTCTTGGTACTTGAAAAGCCATCGCATTAGGAATCAAACTGATACTGGACTGTCACAAACTATTGGACTCAAATTGTTTTCAGGATAATTATTGTCTTAACTTCTGAAATATAAAACCTGAGACTGACCTCAGGGCGCTCCCACTGACCTCATCTTAAGGATAGTGCCAAATCAGAAACAATAAATATAATGGCTAGAGATGAATATTGCATGGATTTATTTCTATCTATAACAGAGAACTATTAGGATATGAAATATTGCCTCTTCGTTGACTTTCTGGGTGCTATTCTGCACAAAATAATCTCATTGGAGTTCGGATATGTCAACGATGTGCAGCTGTATTCATGAATGGTATTATCGTTTTGGTATAAAATAGCATTTAAATAGCAGGCTTTGTAAATCCTTTGATGGATCAAATGAATTAAAGGAAAACGGCAACCCCACTGTGCTGTGTCTTCAATATTTCTGCCTTGTGTCTCTCACTGACGTTTTGAGCTATGTCTGTCTGATCCCACTGAAAGGCCACAGCAAACCGTTTGGGTTTGACAGACGAACATGATATTCTGGTGTGTAGTGGAGACCTCCTGTGGCTGAGCTGAACCATAGGCCATCTGGATGCACTGTTCATGCACTGTGGCATTTATTTTTAAAGGATTGTGATTCAATTCAGCCTTAGCCAGTTTGCCTTTTACACTGCAGATAGAAAAAGAAACACCTGCTGACACTGCAGGTTGCATGAAGAATGTACCCTATAATGACTCGCTGACATCAACATTCACATTTTCTTTTTCATGTGTCCATCCATGCATGCATTTACAGCCTCACCTGGGAATAGATTGAAATCCCCACTTTCTACCTAGTTTGATATTGGTTATTTATTCTTAGGCACTTTTCAGACACTACTTCACTGCACTTTAAGGTCTGGTGATCATATGAAAGTCAGAATTTCTTGTTTTGGCCTGTTAAGTCATAGACAAACAAGGAAATCAACCAGTTGTTTTCCCATCGTAGGTCTGGTTATAAAAGCTGGCAATAACTGAACGGATTGTAGAAAACAGTATGGACACTTTTGATAAATGACACTGATAACGCAAGTCAGGTATCTCTTCAATTCTCTAAACCAATACCAAAGAACCAGGATGTAATCAAAGAGAAGCAGAGGTAGAGGGTGTTTTTTTGTAGCCTTGGCACAGCTGTGTATTATCTACATTTTTTTTTCAAGTTAAAGGGCCCTGAAAACCTATTTTTTCAATCAGCTTCTTACATTGATTGATGGGGTCCACATGGACACAGAATTGTCTCCTAAAGTTAGGAGCATTTCTTTTAACATGAGAGATTTCTGTATTTATTGATTTATTTCTGTGTTTTTTATTCACTGGTTTGAAGTAGGCGGGGCTCCATTGGGAAAATGTGATGTCACAAACTTCCATTCACCAATGAGATTTTAGCAACATTTGAATCAGAATACGTTGTTAGTTCACTGTCAATAAAATCTGATCCAACCACACCCACAAAGCAGGGATGAAACATAATAGGTGTATTTTTATGTGTTTAATACATGTCTATTTTCCTAACTTTAAAGTTAATCGTTGGTCTTTTGGCTGTGACTAATTGAGGTTAAAGAAAATAATTAAAATACTTGGGATTGAAAACCACGTTTTCAGGGGCTGTAGGTAAATTTATTTATATAGCCTTAAATCATACACCAGAAGGCTTTGCAATCTGTACATGCAGCACCTTCTTCAGTCACGCCATCATTTTTAATAAATAAAAAAACTTTGGTAGTATAGAGAAAAATAAGAGTTTTATATAAAAACTAAAATTAAAAATTCAAGATCAATATTTAGATGCTATGCACATGGGAGAACCTTGGGAACTGACTAAATAAAAATAAATCTATATAATGTAGATCCAGTGAAAAGTGCAGTGAGTGCTCAGTGTTTTGAACGCTGCAAAACAAAAGAGATGGAGCAAAAGAAATGCATACACCAACAATATTATAATTAGAGCACAAATAGGTTTTCAACCAATAAATACAATGTGAAATCAGAGTTAAGAACATAAACAACACACTTTGACAAGGGTTGGATATCTGCAGCAGAGCAGGATGTTAGGTTTTTTTAAGAAACCCCATGCATGCTGTGACTAGCCCTTTCCTTTTAAATGAATAATGTGTTGCAGAGAGAGAACTAAATCATTGTAATGAGTATGAATATGACTCCAAAAAGAATTATATAATGCACAGGAAAGTAATTATCCCTAGGGCAGTAGGTTATCTAATACTAAGAATCTGCACTGAAGCAATTTTCCAGATTGAGCAGTGAGCCCAAGTGTACCAAAATACATGAGAATAGTAATCATTTCTGATGAGATTATTTTCCATACTCACAGCATGCTGTTTTGGAGCGGTTTCATTTCTACTCATGACATTGGCATACATATTGCATGCCAGTGTTTCCCATTACCTTATTATTTTGTGGTAACGTTTCTAAAATAACATTTATGCAACACTGGAACTACATTAGAATCCAAGCATGGCAGCAGGCGCTTTTGGTGTTGTGGCCCTCTCTTCCTTTCAGGAGAAACACTGGTGCTCTCAGAGTCAGAAGAAATACTCTTCAAACACCCCTCTCCATGCACAACAGATTCCATTTAAATGATTTATGTGTAGCACAGAGTAATGGGTTTAATAAAGTTATGTTCTAATCTTGAAGCTACAATGTGTCACTGTTTGTAGCTCTAATCAATATTTTAATGTTTCAGTTTACTTCTAAGGATATGTGAGAAACTATTTATTGTGTTGACTTAACCATTCTGATTTTTCATAATCTTCTTTTAGTGGAAATTCATGGTGCTGCTCTATTTTTATTGAGATGTATCAAATTTTAAAATGTATAGTCTAAACCAGGGGTGTCAAACGTACGGCCCGTGGGCCCGAACCGGCCCGCCAAAGGGTTCAATCCGGCCCACAAGATAAATCTAAAAGTGAAAAATTGCAATGAGACATGAACTAAATTTTTTTAAATAAACTGCTATTCCTAAATTGTCCGCTAAGTGCGCACTGTTTTTTAGACACAAAGCAGCTGAAAAAAGAAGAAAAAGACCAAACAATGCTGAGACAGACACAGCTAATGTTCAGTGATTACTACGATACATAAACTTACTTTTGTACTCGCCTTTACACCCTCATTATCCAAAATAATGTCAAAAAGGAGAAAAGTGGATACTGAGTGTAGAGTTTTACAAGGAAAATGGACAGCTTCCTATTTATTCACAGAGGTGAATGGGAAACCTGTGTGCTTGGTGTGTATGAACACGTGTCAGTGTTTAGGAATTATAATATTCGGCGCCACTATAAGACTCAGCATGGTGAAAAATACGACAACCTGAGACGAGAGAAGATGAATGAGTTGCTGGTGGGTCTGAAGAAACAGCAGTCTGTATTCACTCGGAGCCGAGAGGTCAGTGATGTAAAGCCAAAAGCCAGCTACATAATTGCTAATAACTGCGAAATAGCATTAGCATTAAAGCCGTATTAAGAAGGGGAGTTCATCAAAACATGCATGCTGAAGGCTGCAGAACTTGTATGTCCCGAGAAGCGACAAGCTTTAGCCAACATCAGACTGACGAGGAATACTATTGCAGAGAGGAACTATTCACAGATTAGGACAGCCAACTGAAACACAAAGTCGAGTCATTTCTTGTCAAACAGACGTTGCTCAACTGGCTATATTTATTTGTGGAGTTGATGAGACATTGGCCATCACAGAGGAGTTCCTTGTGTTGGTGCCTATGATGGACACCACATCAGCAGAGGACATTTTCAGCTCTCTTGTTAATGTAATTGTACTTCTTTCCACTAAAACAAAGGGGAAAACATGAATTTGTTTTTTATAGCTAAGAGGAACTGTACCATGATTTAAATGGTCCGGCCCACTTGGCATCAAATTAGACTGTATGCGGCCCGTGAACTAAAATGTGTTTGACACCACTGGTCTAAACACTTTATTTTCAGTTATACAGAATTATACAAAGAGACAGATACTGATAATAATAATATGTAACTCCAATATTATTATTATTCATAACAGCTCATCTTATTCAATTTGTATCGCTACCTTGTCATTATATAACATTAATTATGAGATTAATCCTTATCTTTTGTAACTGGTCATATGTAGGCTACTGTATTTAAATTCAAGATCAGATTGAACATTTTAATATTTTCTTAGCTTTTAATGTAATGTTATCCAAAATTAATAATAACAACAAATTGCATCTAGAGCTAAAATATATCTTTACCTATTTTTATATTCAAATTTTATTTTACTTTCTATTATTTTACAATACTTTTCTTATTGGCTGGAGGGAGTTCAACTCCAACTCCCAGAGTACACCGCGGCGTGCTCCTCGTCTCCCATTGGTCCATCTCTCCGAGCAGCGAAAGCAGACGTAAGGCAGTAGTGAGAGCCCGGCGGAGAACTGCGGAGCTGAAATGAAGCGCACACACGGAGCGGCTCCCATCGTGCAGTTCAGTGCGGCTCAGGAAGAGGCTCTGCGCCGCTAAAGCTGAAGGCTGCTCCGGCTGAATGAAGGGCTCCGTCCATGCGTAGGCTATCGCTCATTCTGCTGCCCTGTGCTGTCGCCGTCCTGGTGCACTTGTGGTTGGCACAACGACCCTTCTCCACCCCGCTGGACAACAACACACATTCGGGTACTTATTAGCCTCAACCCGGGCTTCACCTCCTCCTCAAAGCTTCGCAACTTTTTACATCCGAGCGGCTGCCTAACTTTGCTTTTACCGCTCCGGTGTGTCTGTTGTGGTTGTTATAGTTTGTGTGTAAACAGGTAGTTTATGCTTCGCTCGTGAGACTCTCTGTGTGTGTGTGTGTGTGTGTGTGTGTGTGTGTGTGTGTGTGTGTGTGTGTGTGTGTGTGTGTGTGTGTGTGTGTGTGTGTGTGTGTGTGTGTGTGTGTGTGTGTGTGTGTGTGTGTGTGTGTGTGTGTGTGTGTGTGTGTGTGTGTGTGTGTGTGTGTGTGTGTGTTTAGTGGGAAATATGTGAATGTAAGAGTTCATTAGTGTTGGGCGTTGCTGGGATAGTCTAACGTCTGGAAACAGACTGAAGCGAGCTGAGCATCTCTGTCTTGTTACAACTACTGATCCCTGTGCTGCTTTCAAATGGACTATTGATCAGCCACACTGGAGGGTACACCCGTTTTTTTTTTTTTTTTTTTAATCGGAGGAAAATAGTTTAACCATCTTTTGATTCATGAAGACAATTGTTTTGATATCAATTATAGGATGCATCACAGTAAGTCAGTGCAAAGTAACTGCTTTCGGAATCAATAATGGCAAGCATAAATCAAGCATGCCTTAATGTGTGATTTAAAAAAACAATTGTAGGTCATATTTGATCCCTATCTCATCACTGGATAAGAAAGGACATCATGTTTGTTTCATTTCATTTAAATATTTTAGCATGGCTTTCTGTTTCTGTCACAGATGAATCGTTACCTTTCTATGAAGTTTTGGTGGGAGTGCTATCAGCGAGACACCATTATGAACTGCGACAAGCGATAAGGGAGACCTGGCTGGGATATATCCAAGATCACCCACACTTCCAGCACAGGTGTGTGTGGTGGAGCACCAACTTCACCACTTGTTTTTCTTTCTTTCTTTCTTTCTTTTTTTCTTGTTCCAAGGACAGATTCATACAATGGAAATAAAGCCTGCAGCAGTCAGCAAATAACAGACTGCCACACCAACCCTTTTATCTTTACCTAACCAGCGGCCAATATTGTTCTCTTTCATTCTTCCTTTTTGTCCATTTCCTTCTCATTCAATGATCTGAGTGCAGATAAGATATGATGCCCTTTAAGCAACCCTCAGTCACCATGGCAACGGAAGGTGGTTAGATGGACAAGCTTTCGAAATCTTACAGCCTAATATCGCACCCCAAAAAAAAGGAGAATGCAATGTTGTTTGTGCTTATTTCAGGGTGGGGGTGAAGTTTATCGTGGGCGAGCATGGGTGTCCTATTCCAGAGGAGGACAGAGAGGATCCGTACTCCTGCTCCCTACTGAACTTCACCGAGCCAGGTAAAAATCATAACCATAATGATCAGCCTCACCAACTAATGAGTTGGGTATCTGCAGCTGCAATATAAAAATGTGTGCAATTTGTTGCTTTCATGTGCAATTTTCAATAGTGGAGGTGAGGCAGAATAACAGGAGAAGAGCTGAAAAGAGTGAAAAAATGCATGTTCAGAAAAGAAGTAAAGCACCTTTATTCGTGTTCACCCACAACTCAATGACATCATTGGTTTCCTTTCACTATTCAAGGCCAAACCAGAAATGTCTTCCAGTTACTGCAGCCATTACTAGAACTGTGTACTAACACTTGAAAAGTAAAGCTATACAAAGCAGTGGCACCATATAGGAAATAATTGAGCAGGCTTACTGTCAGATGGATAATTGTTATGTCTCTTAACCTCACAGAGTCGGTACAAATTCAGCCGTTTCACTACTTTTCCTGTTCATTTCAGTGTTTTGCTACCTTCATGAAAACATAATTGCTGCTCATCAGAATAGACTTTTTTTCCAGCCCATTCTCTGTTCTCCACTGTGTTAATGGTTTAGGTGTTGACGTGATCCGCTTCATGAATCGGAAGCGGGCAGGCTGCAGGGAGGGGGGGGGATGCAAGTGTGATTGGCAGAGAAGAAGTCAACGGCTGCTTTTAAAATGTTTGGGTACCTGACTCGTTATTCAGTTCAAAGCACACGTTAAGTTGACAATTAACTGTTACTAAAATTTGCTTGTGCTGCATTCATCACAGAGATTTTTCTTTGAGACTGAAATAATGTGAATGCCAATTAGCTTCTCAGACTGTTTTAATAATTCTGTTGCCAACACAAGCTGTTTGTACTTCATGTTGGTGAGAAAAAGACTAAATCTTAATGATATTGGGTGGCCGGGTTGGATCAGTGGGTAAAGCCGGCACACGTATACTGAGAGGTTTATGCCTCGACGCAGAGGTCCAAAGTTTGAATCCGACCTGGGACGATTTCCTGCATGTCTTCCCCCTTTCTCACCTATTTCCCAACATTTCTAAAGAAAATTGTTTGGCATTTTTTTTAGGCCTTTATTTTTTAAATGACAGCTTAGAGTTGAAAGGGGAGGGGGGGGGGTGAAAGACAGCAAAGACAGCAAACAAACCTGCAGCAGCTGAGGCAAGGACTGAGACTCTGTATACCGTATGTGAGAAGGCTCTACCAGATGAGCTACCCAGGTGCACATTTCCCAACATTTTATGGACCAAATGTTGAATAATAATACACTGCATACATTACCGTTGAACTGTAAACAATGTAGACTATTATAGGTCTTTAGTTGTTGCCTAATATTGACACAAAAACATCAATAAATAGTAAAGAACTGTAATTTTACTCTTCATTATTTATGATTTATTTAAGTTTTATTCATTTTCCCCCCAGAATAAACCTGCAATCTCATTCTGGCCAGTGCCAAGAAAAGCACTACTGTTAGAAATAACCACATATTTAGTGAGCATAGGGATATTTAAACATATCCTCGCACACTGGTAAAGTCCTGCAGCTCAATTCCACTCCGTCAATGTGAGAAACATTGGGTTTGATGAAGTGTTGCTTTCTCTTTGTCTGTGATTTCTCGCCTACATGTAATTGTCTTTAGATTGGAGGCAACAACAGAACTTGTGCAGAATGCATATAAAGTAAAAAGCCTACGTCCCTTTAACAGCCTCGATCTTTTCATTGATCTCCTGGGTGATAAACTGCTCTTTTGTAATTAAGAAACCACACTCACAAGCAGAAGCTCGCTTTGAGGACAACAGTCCCAAGAACTAGCTCCTCAAAGTGCTGATGGTGTAGCTTTACCAGAGGCTGCTTTCTTCTCTGAATGCCCTCCCTCTCCCTGAATCACTGAAAGAAGGCGTGTATCCGCATGTTGGGATTGTAATACATTTCACGTGTGCTCGTGCAGTAATATAGATAGATAGATAGATAGATAGATAGATAGATAGATACTTTATTCATCCCGAAGGAAATTTTAGGCATTCAGTAGCAAGACAACCATAACACAACAAATGCATATATACACATATATTACACATAAACACATATATATCACACATACATAAGAATAAAAATAAAATAAAAATCACCCACAGAAATGCAGTGACCATGATACACTGTGTGTAGTGATGATAGTGAAAAAGTGAACAGTGCAGGGATTGAGCAGTGCAGTTGATAATGATGAAATATAAAATATTGACTAATCTCTGCCATCCTTCTGGGCCAGTGGCAGGCCGTGATGCGGAGATAGAGATTGTGACCGTGACTGACCCCTTGGTGCTCACCCCCTCTGACGTGTCGGCCATCGCCCTGGATTTCAAGGTCCTCCACCCAGTGGTGATCACGAGGCTGGGGGTGTTTTCCAGTTGGAACCGGCCCGTCCTACAGAGCAATGTCACAGTGAAGCTTCTCCAGCTGGACCAAGAGGTAACAGAACCTCGACCTCTGAGAATAATGTGTCGCATATGCTGCATTTTTGTGGATGCTGGTAGATACAGCTGGAGGACTCAGTGCTGGTACTGTTCTCTTCTGAAGATACAAACTGAAACTTCTTTTGGGTTACTGTCTTTAGGAGAAGTCCGTAGTGTAGTACTCAGTGTAGACAGAGGTACATTTGCACAAAAACTATTAGTTATGAATTCTTGATGGATAAAAAGTTGTGATTTGTGCAGGAGGCTGTGGTCACTGCTCGCTTCAGTGCCATCAGCACAGGGACCATGGTGAGGGGTGTGGTACAAACCAGTGGAGCAGTTCATCTTGCCTAAGGTCAGTTTTTCACATATTTTTTCTATTATCATGGCTACAGCCCTAAGGTCATGAGTTAAAGTCCGCCAACCAACAACCACCCCACCAAAGAAAAGAAAGGCTCATTTGGATTTTTCTTCATTAAGCTGTAGACATATTCTTTCAAAGAAAACTCCTCTAAAAATCGTAAGCTGAACACAACTAATCTGTATCTAAAAAACCCGTCTCCCGAATGTTTGGCTTAATTCTTTTCCTATAATTTGTACCAGGTTACTATACATACAGTACACTGCAAATTATTTGGTTCTTACAAAATAAAAAACTTAGATTTAAAAGTGTTAGATAATTTATCTTGTTTTAAGAGTGAATTTCTTCAACTTCACACTATAATCTTAAATCAAGCAAGCTTGCCAAGTGACATTATCTTGCTGTATGGACAGATAGTGTTGTTTTGAGTACCTTTTCCCACAGATTTAGTGTTTTTCTCTTGTTTTTAGACACCCTTTTTTGCGGTGTAGTTCTTTCCAGTAGGTGTCCCAGGACATTAAATATTTCCCAACAGAAAACAAAATGCTGAATGCAATTTTAAAGCCTTCTCCACGATGCCTTTAAAAAGTAAATACACCAGGTTAAAAATCTGTGTTTTGCTGCCCTATCTAGTTAAAAGTTTCATGCTTATACCCTCTCTTTTTATTTTTTTGGGTAGGGGAGGATAGTTTTTTAATTGCTTTGTACAAATGGATGTTTTTTTTTTTTGTGCAAACTTTTACAAATATGTCATACAAAGCGTAAACCCTCTGTGACCACACCCAGTATCACAAATTTACTTAGATGCACCCAGCAGTGATGTCATAAGGTCCTGAAGTACACTCTATGTGCATCACCGCTGCAAAGTGAGGCCAAAATAAAGTTTTACTGTAGAATGTAACTAAAACCAACACATTCTGATAAACAATACATAGAACATGTTGTCAGTGTAAAACAGTCTCAACGGTAGCTAAGGCCCTGCAAACAGTATAACATTGCTCATGCCAGTTTTTTTATCTAGGGTTTTGAGGGGACACTGGTTTGGGAGAATATGGATTCTACTGGATTGACCACAGTCAACTCCTCCTCTGTGCAGCTCAATAATGGAGGCGGTGTCCTCAAGATCTCCTCTGTATGTACCGACTGGGTATAAAAGATAAATGTGTTAAGAATATTGTCAAGTTTTTAAGTGAAGGAAGGTAATTAAAAACTTTTTTTGCTGTTGTCTTGAATCACAGATTGCAGAGGGCACATTGCCTCATAGAAGTGCGCTTGGATTCCCCGGTTTGGCTGGAGGGTTCACATTTACTATCTATGGTTGGTCCAGCAACAGAATTAATTCTGAGCTTTTTATGAAAACAGTTTGATCAAAATCAATTCAGCCGATTGCTGTAAAAGAAGTTCCCTGAAAAAATTATAATCATTCTTCACTCTGGCAGGCTATGCTATTAGCTCCTTTTCGCCTCAGGGCTCTTTCATTCGTGCAACATTTCTTTTTATCCTCTTGTACCCTGTTGTGTCATTATTGATTGTACCTGCATATGTTTGCATTTGGATTTATCTGGGAATGGATTTGGGGGAAACAAAATCAAATTTACCATCCAATATCTCTTCAAACGGAGCTAATGATCCATTCTGTAAAATGTTAGTTTTATTATATTGTTTTGCCAGTCAGTGATTTAGGTTTTAATTCCTCAAAAGTGCCTTAATGTATTCAAACAAAAGTTAATGTGACTTATTAACCCTTGTGTTGTCCTCCTGGGTCGAAATTGATATTTTTGCTACTTATTTTGCTGCTTTTAAAAAAACATTTTATTTGACGTTTCTTTCAACAGTTTTGTTGCATTTTTCGACGTTTTCAGCACTTTATTTTATCATTAACACCATCTCATTACCACTATGATGACTGGATAATCACATACTGTCAAAGTTTAGTCAGAACATTTGTTATAAAGTTGAATAAAACATTCAAAATTCAATGAAAAGAGTGATCTGATCCTTAATTTAAATTTTGAATAATGTTTTATGGAACCATCTATGATGTTTGTGGGCAACTGGTTGAAAGAAACTCAAATTTCTGATATAGAAATAGGTCAAATTTGACACTAGGACAACATGAGGGTTAAAATCTCATTTTGGACAAAAACCCTCGCCCAATATATCCTGTTTTGCCTCCCTATGCCTCCGACCACCCTCTGTGTCAGATGAAGACAGCCTGTCAGGACTCCTGCTGGGCCGCCCAGCCAGAATGGAGCACCATGCCTCCAAGCTGAGGCAGGAGGACACCGCCTTGCATCAGGAGAGCCTCAGGCACGGCGACATGGTGTTCCTAGATGTGGTAGACACCTACAGGAACGTGCCTTCCAAACTGCTTCAGTTCTATAAATGGTATGGCTAGTGCTAAGTGCTAATGACTAAAATCTCTGTCTCCAAATTGCCTGGGCCCTCTGAGGAAATCAGAAACCTGAAATGAAAGTGTGCCGTCACCTCAAAATGTCTGGCTGTTAGAATCAAATATACAGAGTGGTCTTAAGCTTTGGCAAGTATATTATTTATTTGCAAGACCACATGCCCTTCAATCTGAATTGTATTAAAGTAAATCCATTCTGGGATATTGCCAAAAAATCAGAAGTTGGGCTTTAACTAAGCTTGCATATTCCCTCTTTGGTAGGTCTGTGGGAAACGCTGACTTTAATCTGTTGCTAAAGACGGATGACGATTGTTACATCAACGTGGACTCAGTATTAATGAAGATTGACCGTAAGGGTCTCAAGCGCAGCAACTTCTGGTGGGGGGAAGTAAGTGCGATTTGGTGTCTGATACTGTTGACAATGTATATTTTGCAGGTGATTTTAGTCCACTAGTGTTTGCAACTAACTTTAGCTGCACTTTAGATGAAAGAAACAGGAATGCTCTGTCAAAACGATAATTGGTCAAATGAAAGGGACATAGGATATGATGGTAATGTATGTACCGTCCTGACCCAGTTTCAGGCAGAGCTGGGCAGTGGACCGTATTGGGAAGTGGCAGGAGCTGGAGTACGCTAGTCCAGCCTACCCAGCGTTTGCCTGCGGCTCAGGCTATGTAGTCTCTCATGATCTGGTCCAGTGGCTCGCCAGTAATGCAGATAAACTGAAGGCCTACCAGGTAGAGTACCCAAGAGCAAAGTGACTGTGGTGACAAATAAAGTTCTGAATATAATGTACGGAATCAGTCCTGGATTTCTTGTTACAGGGAGAAGATGTGAGCATGGGGATATGGATGGCAGCTGTTGGACCACAGAAATATCAGGTAAAAAAAAATAAATGTAATATTCAGATCTTTCAACTCAAATAGAAAATGTAATTATGTTTTTTTCTCCAGGAAGCAGACAAGGTAAAAGGTGTCTTAGACAAAAAACATAATAAAAGACACGGTTGTATGACATAGTTCAAGATATTAATATCATAAAAAGGATAACACAAAAAACTATCAAAATATCACGTTAGTAAGAATTTAAATAGCATCCTCTAATTATTCAAGGATGAGCTGTCTAGGTCAATTTACTGTGGTTTGTCAGTCAAACTACACTTACCGGCCACTTTATTAGGTACCCCATGCTAGTAACGGGTTGGACCCCCTTTTGCCTTCAGAACTGCCTCAATTCTTCGTGGCATAGATTCAACAAGGTGCTGGAAGCATTCCTCAGGGAGTTTGGTCCATATTGACATGATGGCATCACACAGTTGCCGCAGATTTGTCGGCTGCACATCCATGATGCGAATCTCCCGTTCCACCACATCCCAAAGATGCTCTATTGGATTGAGATCTGGTGACTGTGGAGGCCATTTGAGTACAGCGAACTCATTGTCATGTTCAAGAAACCAGTCTGAGATGATCCCAGCTTTATGACATGGCGCATTATCCTGCTGAAAGTAGCCATCAGAAGTTGGGTACATTGTGGTCATAAAGGGATGGACATGGTCAGCAACAATACTCAGGTAGGCTGTGGCGTTGCAACGATGGTCAATTGGTACCAAGGGGCCCAAAGAGTGCCAAGAAAATATTCCCCACACCATGACACCACCACCACCAGCCTGAACCGTTGATACAAGGCAGGATGGATCCATGCTTTCATGTTGTAGACGCCAAATTCTGACCCTACCATCCGAATGTCGCAGCAGAAATCGAGACTCATCAGACCAGGCAACGTTTTTCCAATCTTCTATTGTCCAATTTCGATGAGCTTGTGCAAATTGTAGCCTCACTTTCCTGTTCTTAGCTGAAAGGAGTGGCACCCCGGTGTGGTCTTCTGCTGCTGTAGCCCATCTGCCTCAAAGTTCGACGTACTGTGCGTTCAGAGATGCTCTTCTGCCCACCTTGGTTGTAACGGGTGGTAATTTGAGTCACTGTTGCCCTTCTATCAGCTCGAACCAGTCTGGCCATTCTCCTCTGACCTCTGGCATCAACAAGGCATTTCCGCCCACAGAACTGCCGCTCACTGGATGTTTTTTCTTTTTCGGACCATTCTCTGTAAACCCTAGAGATGGTTGTGTGTGAAAATCCCAGTAGATTAGCAGTTTCTGAAATACTCAGACCAGCCCTTCTGGCACCAACAATCATGCCACGTTCAAAGTCACTCAAATCACCTTTCTTCCCCATACTGATGCTCGGTTTGAACTGCAGGAGATTGTCTTGACCATGTCTACATGCCTAAATGCACTGAGTTGCCGCCATGTGATTGGCTGCTTAGAAATTAAGTGTTAACGAGCAGTTGGACAGGTGTACCTAATAAAGTGGCCGGTGAGTGTATTTGGTATTTACACAAGTTAGTGCAGTTCAAAGTGCTCTACAAGTCACTGGCACTAACAGGATGGGACACCATCGCAGCTCAACATGATCGTTTTGTTAACTGGTTTAATCTTGGCAACAGTTCAACTACAGTGTATCAAAAGTGCATGTTAACAATTGAACCTGAGTAAGACCTTGACCAGTGTATGGCTAGTAAGCTGTGTACATTGACACAGCCACTATCCTGCCCCTTTGCTATTGCCAGGACCCCGGGTGGTTGTGTGAGAAAGAGTGCTACCTGGACATGCTGTCGTCTCCCCAACACACAGCCGAGGAGCTGCACGTCCTCTGGGACAGGAAGAGGGCCTGTGGAGACCCCTGCGGTTGTCCATGGGGACACTAAATCTGGCTCACCACCACACTCACCACTAGGCGCTGTGGTTAAAATGCACTCAGCACTGGTTGCCAGTTCAGTTTCTGTGGTTTCCTTAAAACCCCAAACTGAGTCATTTTATGATATGATTTTATGATAAAAACACTTTGAGTGAGTTTTGAAATGTGGGGACCTCCTGTTGGAAAATAATCTTTAAAACTTTGACATTTCATTGCAGGTTTTAATATTAAAACCAACATAAACCATCTGCAGCTTTAGAATACGTTAAAAGCCCACATGTAGCTGTAGCATACTGTCAGTATTTGTATTATGAACTCAGTTATGAAATTTAAGATTGAAAATGTGGAAAAAGATGTTTTTGTAATGTGATAACTGACAGGGATGAACAAGAACCGTGTGCAATATCAGCATGTGATAGCCATTGTGTACAGAATCACTGCTGTAAGCCTTGAGTACTTTGTAGTAGTATAATTATTGGTGCTCTGATACTTGACAGACTTAATTTTTAGGTTTAAAGTGGTATATTTGATGGAATTTTAAAGATGATGGCTTTACATAATTTGTATATTATTGTCTAAAGCTTTTCATCCTCTTCACTATGTGTAGTTTTACGACAAGCTTTCTCACAAACGCACACAGTTTGTACTGTAACTGTCATTGTGCAAATAGTGATGTGGCCTTACTGTATTTGTTAGGCGTCATACTGTATGTATGTTAATACGAGGATATCAACACAGATTTGAATTAGTATGTTTGCAACACAATTTTTTGGAACTTGAACAAGCAGTCAGAGTGACTGTGAAATAAACTAGTAAACACTGGTTTTATGAAACCCTCCTCACAGATAATAAAGAACACTTGAGAGAGAGATGAATGACTTCCTTGTTGTTTGTTTTGGAGAAGATGCACGCTGTTAACCCACTAGTGCTGCTGATTCAGTTGGATCCATGTTGAGTCTGAAGCGTTGTTTTAGCTGTTAGTGCTGCTCAGTCACCTCAAGAGACACAGACAGCAAACAGACTTTGCTCATGCTTTTACAAAGTTGGTTTCTTCAACTTAAAAAGGAATAGGAAATCACTTTGATCTCTATTAGTAGGCCGGACACCGCTGGAATGATGAACCGGGAAACCTGTGGAGTGTTGTGCCCCCAAATTGATGAGCAGCTTAATGTTAATCAATAGGACCGAAAACATCAAGCCACCAGCTCCTACACAGTGGACCTTCTAAAATGTTAGCATGCAGTTAGTCTGTATCCACAACATTCAACTTCCGGGATTGCTCTGGTGCTGTTGGAAATTCCTTCAGATATGCCTCCTTTTGGCCGATGTCTGTTTCATTCCGCAGTTTTAAACTCTGGTTATTTCTGAGGACTATGGTTAACTGCTCCTCAGATCTCTGCAGGGTAAATCCAGACAGCTAGCTAGACTATCTGTCCAATCTGAGTTTTCTATTGCACAACTAAGACAACTTTTGAACATATGCATGCACGCAAAACAAGTTCCTTCCTGAGGCTATTTTGCAAGATTGGTTTAAAGAAATGCCAATAAACCAGAGCATGTTTTTCTTCAATCCCAGAATGCTATGTGGACTAGCCAGACCCTCCTCCACAACGCTGGCAATGCAAGACCTACATGAAGTAAATGTATTTTTTATGAGCCTTCTCTGAGCTTATGCTTTTAGTTGCTGCAGTGATTCGTTCTGTTTGTTGAAGTATAGCCTTGTGATTGGTGCTGAGTCACTAGAATAAGGTTGCCTCGCTGGACATTTTGTAAATAATGAAAGCTGAATGCTGAATATTTTTCTAATGGGGGATAATACAAGTTGTTTATTTTATTTAGGCCTGTCCTATCTGCCAAGAAATCTATTCCTGCAATTAACCTGACATTGGCGCACATGCTCCTCTTCCTCTGAACCCCGCCCTTCTCTCTCCATCTTATCCTTTAGCCTCCTCTCATTCACTGGGCTGCATGATAACAAAGTCACATCCGCATCTGTTCCACTCTCCTACATAGATAAGGACGGCAGTTTTCAACACATCAGCCTCTTGCTGATTTGGCTCAAAGCCCTTCATTGTGAAGCTACAGAAGCGTGGAAATAACACGCAGATGAAATAAAACTCATCTCTGCTCTGGTGCTTCTGTGGAAGATGAAGTTATTGAATTTGTCTGATCTTTGAAGAGCGCTGTGGTGAGATTGTCACTCAATGTTCTAAAATATTTAAATTAATTGCATTTTTATTTCAGATATGCTCCAAATCCTCCTTTGTTCTTTTGGTGTGTAATTGTTATCTCATTCATACCCATCCAACCAGGCCATTAAATCAACCACATCATAATAACTTGAGACAAATTGTACAATGTTTGCCTCAAATTTGAAGTCGTGTATACTATCATGAGTCTTCCTAGACTTGTAATTTAGCTTTTGACTTTATCTTGCGTGCTAATATACAATATATAATGTGGGGTATTTACATAATGTGGAGAGCACTATTCTGCTGAGAACAGCCTCATATTTTGAGGAGTAAAAATGCTCATGTTAGATTGACATAATGTAGTGTCAAAGGGGGACACTACTCAAGAATACATTTGTTCTCTGAGAGATCAGTATTTATGAACATGAAGTTGCTCCCAAAGCTGGATTTGTAAAGAGTGAATCAGAGCTAGAAACAAGTATTATGACGGTGTAATGTAAAGATATGTTAGATGTAAACCCCAGACGTTTTGAATCATCTATGCCCTTAAGGAAGTGTGAAATCTTTTCTAAGCGACTTGAGTACAATTCCCTGAACCACTGACATATTTTCACTCTATTAATATTTTGCCATTAAAGTGCAATCATCCGTTTAGCCTGTGCAAGCACTGCTCTGAGAAAACGGGTAACTTAAGTTAATTGTATTAACAAAATCCTTTTCATCTCGACTCTTGCCTCTGCTCAAAACTCATCTTCCTGTGCTGCAGGTTGAATATAGGAATATTTTGACATTACAAATTTGAGTCCTATTTTCTTCTTGTTTGGGTTTGGCAGACACTTCATTATACTTGAGTGTTTTAAAGTCTGTTTTCATTAGGCCTACTTTTAACTTTTTTTTAGAGTTCCATAATCAGTTGGATTAAAAAAAATTCTGATTCCGATTCTGCGTATTGATTCTTGATTTCGATTTTTCACAGTGCTCAGAGTCAAGCCAGGGATTACAAATATAATGTTCATCAAGTCAAGAAAATTGTGGTAAAAATACTAATTACACCCCAAAGTCGCATAATAAGTGACGTATTGCTGAAGGGAGGGACTTACACCTCAGGGGCCCACGCCCACTTGGGGCCCACGTGAGTAGGTTGACAAAAATAAAATAAAAAAATAATGTTGGTTTCAGATATGCCATATTAACCAATTAAGAAGAACGCTGATATGTTTTTAACCTGCACATGTATTATGGTTGGTACCCGCCCCGCCCGTCTTCAAATGACCCAGCGCTGAAGTTAGCTGAACTCACCGGGCTGTCGGAGTAACTTGGAGGCTAGTTCAAAATGAGCAACGTTAAGAGTAATAGAAGTGGTTGTTTTAAATGGAAGCGAAAAGGAGGAGAAGGAGGCGTCTTTATTAAGACGTGTGCAATGTATATAGACAAGTTATTTTTCAAACGGAGCCAGGAAAACCAGGATGAAGAAGTTGTTGAAGATGACGAGCAAGCTAACCTGGGACCATAGACTGTAAAAATTACGCCTGGGACCGGAGGAGGCTACAATTAGCAGAGCTACGTACCCTGAGGCTAGCGGCGGCAGCAGGGGGACAGAGACAGAAGCCGTGAGACAGAACAGAGCAGGAGACAGCTAAGCTACGTGTGTGTGTGTGTGTGTGTGTGTGCGCGCGCGCACTACATGAAAAAGTATTGCGTTGCTTCATTTTCGATTTAACATCAGATACGTTTTAGTCAGGTTGGCCATCCTTTTTTATTACAAGAAAAGGAGAGACTAGAAAATAGGGGGAAAGAGAGACAGACACCACAAGCGCACCTGGACACCAGAAGCAGGGACAGAGACAGACAGGCAAGAATCATTAACAGGTGTGTGAATTCTAGAAGAATCTGACTCCTAGAACTGATTAGTGGAGGTGAGGTGGTATGTATTTGCATACGTCAGTGTGTAACACTAAAGGCTAATGTCTTTACGTTGTTGCTGATGGCCCAGGAAAGCATTGTAGCAATAATCTGGTGTAAATCCAGTGTTAATGTTAATAAATCCACGTGTTAATGTCCTTCCCGATGTTACCATAGACTGTAGTTTCATTGTAAATCCTGTCTAAGGTACAGGTTTTCGCAGGTCTGGTTAGTCCACACAGCAAGACCATGTGCCCTGGTACCTGTGCATTCTTAATCTGGCCCTGAGCATATAAATTAAAAACATTGCATTGCATCTTGAAGAAAAACATACGACTGGTTTGAAAATGGCTGTGATGTGTAGCCTAGTTGTTTAGAAACCGATAAGCTGAAGCGGTATTGTATTTCTAAATGATTCCTTACATTTTTGGAACCGGTTCCATTCCTTGTAGCTTACTACATTACTGTTTATCTAGCACTTTTAATATCTAATTATTTCAATTGTTTATCCATTACTTATAGCTACTACTTCAACTTGGCTACTACTGCTAACTTGTTAGCGCTTCCAATTGAAACGGAGTGACAAGTGACTCAGGATGGATATCTTCTTATAAACTTACTAAAGAACAGCATCACACACATTGTTTAATCTTTTTTGGCTATTTATTTTCCTCTCTAAGCAAATGTCCACTTTATAGATTTTGCCACCGCTAAAGGCATGTGTGATACCTATGTGTCTTATTTTACAGCACTGTGGGAAACATACAGTACATTATGGATTCAATTAAAATGTAGGCTACCTGCGATGTCGAAGTAAAGACATTGAGATCAGGAACTGCTGGCCTAGATCTCTGAAAAAGGAGCTTACAGTCTGTTATGTGGCGTGCATCTGCATACTCATTCCAACAACTCCAGATTAGACTCTCCTCGCAGAGCATTTAACATTGCTGTCAATCAACTTCCTCTTCTCCAACACTCGCTCCTTCTACTCCTCTGTGTGCACTAAAATGGAAGAAAAAATCCTTTATTCATGACACCCGGCAAACAGTATTTCTGATTCTGGTCCACAGGACTGAAGGGATATTATTAGACACACGACTATGCCCTAATGGGGCAACATTTTTTTTTCTCCTCAATTTGAGATTGCACCCACAGCCCTCTCTCTCATTTCCATAGGAGCTACAGCCTGGTAAGGTTCTGGCTGTCACTTTTTGCAGAACACAGCTGTGTGACATTGTGGATCGGGTAGATTATTAACTTGATTGAAGGTTTGCTGTTAGACAGTACACATAATAACACACAAAGTGATGTTGCTGAGTGAATCATGGAATGTCATAAGCCTTATTGAGCCCTGCTGCAGCAACATGGCCGATTTACTGTGATTGGGTTTGTGAGAGATAATTAGTCATTCAGTTATTACTGAACCATTTCTGAGTCATTGAAGATCATGAATTAGCTCATCGGTCTCATGATTAGAATCTTGGAAACCTTAATCATTTGATGTAACCTGATGCAAGGCATATATGGGAAAACAATGATGTCAGTTAAGTGAAACCAGTGGCTCTCAGTTCAGCAATTAACTTTAGCCAGTTAGTAATGCACTTGCACAAGGTTGGGAGACAGATTTGAAAAAGAATGGATACAATTGAGGCAGCAGGCCGAGATCTCCTGACTTTTATTCCCTAGTTCCAAAAACTCGCTACGTCTCCCATAATCAAATTCAAAAGTATCTTTCGTTAGACTTCTCCTACCTGGTAAACGCCCACATCTTTCAAACCCCATGCCCAGTTTGTATCGCAGGATTTATGTTATTAGTTTGTAATCTTCAATCAAAGATGAGATAACCCTGATGACATCATCAGGGTTTCTCAGACTTTAGAAAGCTCCCTTCAGAGCCACAGATGATGTCATACAAAACTAAACACTAAACTGCACTTAATGGGAAAAATTGCTGGAGATTGCTGCAGAGGACTTCCCCTCTGGGGTCTAAGCCATTTTTTTACAATCTCGTTTTCATTGTTTAATAATGCTTGTGTAACCTAAACCCTGTTATGCATTATCACTTTATAAACATATATTTTTTTCAGGACAAGCCTGTGCTATGTATGCTGCAGGCATGTCACATGAATGTATAACTTGTAATATGAGTATGAAACAAAAGAGAAATCTAAACGAAAATTGAATCTCACAGAAATGTATTAAAATCGCACAGAAAAAAATAACGAACAAGACTTTTGGCTTTTGACAAATTGTTCTCCCTAGCCTTGGCAATCAGTGAAAACAAACACTGTTACTAACAAATAAAAAAAACTATTTTAATTTTTTTCATGCTCAATGCGCCCTGGGCACATGCCTTACAATACTGTCCAAATACGCAAATGCATTATGTATTACATTTATGATGTTAAATCATTATTTTGGGTTTTTTATTGCACTTTTTTAGAATACGTAGCAGTAAAGTAACACAGTCAGGAAAGTGGCAGCATCTGCAACATTGCTGATGTCGGCTCTAGTAAAACACAAAAGAAGAAGCAGATTGTCAGAAGGACAGCCTCTTATTAGTTGACATGCATGTCAAGATGGCCGGGCTAACAGTAAGAACAATACCTTTTCATATGGAAAGATAAATAAATAAGCGTTCAGTTGTGAATTTTTGTTCTCGAATTATTGTGCAAAGTCTCCAGTAGTTACTGCACTTCCGGGATGAATTACATTACAAAGCTCCTGGAAGCTCTAGGATTAAACAGAGTCCCTGTTTGGAAAGCCCCAGATGTCATCTTTCACGCTAAACAGTCAGAACAACGCTAGCTTGAAGCGTTACAGAGATATCAAACATGACGTAATATGATTTATTGATTCATAATTATAGAGCTATAAGATATAAGCTATGTATTAACCCTGCAGATCAAGTGATATTAAAGGATAAGCCTGTCAATATTGTTGAAGCCGTATTTCGCTTTTTTAATGTCCCATATTGTTGTCCTAAGAGTATTTCGCTTTTTTAATGTCCATATTGTTGTCCTAAGAGAGAAGACATTGTGACACTGTGCCAAGCTGTCGCACTGGGTGACATGTTTCTTCATTACCATGAACATGAAAATACTGAAAATAGTCCCCAACAAGTTGTCCAGCTGTTTGCTCAGCCTTTTCTAAGAATGAAAATTTATATTTGTGACTTGTTTGAAAAAAAAAGTCAAGCTAGGGAAGTTGAAAAGTGTTAGAGTTGATTTTAGTCTTCATGACAAAAGTATAGAATATCTCCGGTCTTATCCTTATATGTAGCTGGGAACAAATGAATGATTCTATGCTTTAAAACAACTGTCATGGGTACCATCCCAGAACATCATTGGTTCAGTTTAAGTCACTTTGAAAGCATTCAGCAGTTGTATTCCTGTTTTTTTTTTCAGAATCTCTTGTAGAAGACTAAAATGTCCTGCCAATTGCTCCAGCGGAGCAGCTCAGCCGCCCACAGTCAGTGTTGGGGAGTAACGGAATACATTGTACCAGCGTTATGTATTCAGAATACAAATTATGAGTAACTGTATGTATATAACTTGTGAAACTCTGTTTCAGTTTATTCACTATCTAAATAAATTAAGGCAACGCCATGCATTTCCCAGAAGCCCCAACATGAAAATGAAAAAATGAGCTTCAACAGATGCGTTTCTATCTTGGAAATTCAAACAGCATTTCAAATTAAAGAAAGAACAAGGAGAAAAAAATATAACTGTGCAGTGCAACCTCTGCTTGCCAGCAACCAACCTTCTTTGAGCGTCCAAATTACTCCAACTCCAATCTGAAGCATCTTAAAGTAAGGGTAGTCGTCTGCTGTAGTTTCACTGGTCACCTTGCTATTTTATACTTGTATCAAGTATCTACCCGCTTAGTTAACGTACGACTTTGTGCTGATTTACTAGCCCCAGAGCCGTTGAAAGACTGACTAGCTCCGTTTGACATGCTAGCTAATGTGGTAGCAATACTGCGATTTGATTTTTGTAGTAGGCTATGCAGTTCGGAACTACAAATACAAAAATCGATCTGCTTGTTCACGTACACATTCATCCAGTTGAAACACAAGAGCACACCAGAATAGGCATGTTTAGTAAGCAGCATTTGATGGCCGCATTCCTACATTTGCATGCAATTCAATGTGAAAGTAATTCAAGTATTCGGAATACGCTACTCAAATTACATTTTTGGGCATGTATTCTGTATTCTGTAAAGGAATATGTTTTGAAAGTATACTTCTCAACACTGCCTACAGTGAAGGGACTTACGACCTTCTATCATTTCAAAAGTGTAAAGTGTGTATGACTGTCAGGCAAGGTGCCGCAATCTCTGAAAACCTTTACCCAAGTAAATAACTAAAAATAACCAATGGAATCACCAAAAAGACTGAAATCAGTGAAGGTGTACAAACGCAGAATCAGATTCCATTCTCAGTGATGAGGTTTTCAAAATGTTGTTGCCACAAGAATATTCATGAAATATCTATTGGAGTGCTCCCAAGCAACACACATGTGCAAAGCAGCCCAGTGATAAATAACCCAACGCTTGCACAGGATGAGGGAGATAGAGAGTGAGCCATGTCGCTCTTCACACAAAAGCTATTTTGTTTTGCTCTCAATAACAACTGAAGACACTGTGGGTGGAGAAAATAAATCTGATCGACCTAGAGAGAGAAGGAATGAGAACTATGAGAGGCTTTGATTATGGTGAGGGACTTAAGTCAGCTCTGAGAAAGCCACTTCATCTGTCTCCGCGGTATATCAAATCAGAAATGCATTTGCATCACATTTTCCTGCTCTTGTGGCTGCTTGGGAGAAAATTAGTCGAGGCACCGGTTCCTCAGATTATTAAGAATGTGACATTTTGATGAACAGATGTATTTTCAGAGAAGCCACCGTTCAATCTGAAACACACATAATTAATTGAATTGCAGCTGTCAAGAGCAAGAGCTTCAGTGAGTCAACAGAGCTGTCTGGGACAGATAACCTCTGTCCGCCGGACTGTGTTTTTTTTTTTTCCCAGCAGCTAAGGAGAAACTCAACAGAAGAAGCAGATAATACAGGATTTAGATGATGGGTGCTCTGTATTTCAGGACAAACTCACAGTAAAACACCAATCATGTACATAGCAACCAGCCTGTGTGAGTGCTCAGTCAAGGTTCCTCAAAAGGAAGCACGTGGCAGGCAATTGTGGAATAACTTGCACCATCCGGTGCACTTTTCAGCCTGTACTATTTAGCATTGAGTTGCAAAAGTATAAGTTGTCTTAAAAAAATAAACACACAGATCTGGTGCAGCAGGTGAATGCAGATAATGATTGGCTCAATGTTTTGTAATGGTTCAATTACACCGGTGTGCTCAGTAGATGGTGCTGCTTATCTTTAGAAAAGAGTCCCTCTATTCTACATCCCATCAAACATTTTCATCTCAAAACAAGGAAACTAGTCTTAATGACGGCTGTTTTTTTAAATTTTATTCACAAATACAAAGAAGTTCATAATTGCAGCACAGTCTCTACTGCTTACAAATATCATAACTGAATCACCCCAATAAAACATTAGAGATGTGAATCTGAACAAGATGGAAACTGCAATAAACCAAAACAAAAGTTTACATATACAGCTGAGAATAAACAGCATGAGCACATATAAGGCCAGCATGTTATAATACAAGTAGGCAATTGAGTCTTTTCTACAGGATTGGCACTCTGGCAGCTTAATGGTTAAGGATCCCCAAATCACACATCATACACTCAAGACATCTTACTTTGTTTAGTAGAGTGTGCAGGGCTAGTATGTGAGTCATGGTGGATGAGGTCAGTGGTTTTGGTTGGAGTCTGGCTCAGTACTGGACTCTGCTGTGGCTTCAGCCTCACGGTGCATTTGGCTGAGGTGTTTGACAAGGCTCTCCAGTTGAGGATTTCCCCCAAACTCCCCAATGAGGCGGTAGGCCTCCGCCTCCAGGTCTCGCAGAGTCTGACGGGTGTAGGCAAACGAGCCTACCTTCTCCAGGTAGTCCACGCAGTATCGTTTGATGTCCATGTTCTCTGTGCGCTGCCTCAGGATGTTCTGCACCTGAGTGCTCTCTGGACGTGACCATATGGCGTGAATGGTGGGGAAAGAGAACTTTCCCTCAGTCAGATCCTCACAGAAGCTCTTGTTCTCGCTGTACTCACGAGAGCTCAGGTTAGCATAGTCGTCGCGTATCTGGAAGAAGAGGCCCAGTGTGTCCAGGAGGGGTTTCAGGTCCTGTTTCCAATCTGAGAAGAGCTGCATTAGGCCCACAGCCAGACCAAAGAGCCCTCCAGTTTTCTATAGCACCATGTTGCGGTACTCCTGCTCAGTGGGACAAGTGTAGGTGTCCCTCCAGTGGATGTCCAGGCCCTGACCACGGTGCAGCTCCAGCAGCTGCCGGGTAAACACTCGGACAGCCTCAGGGTGCTCCAGGGTCAGCACCTTCTCCAACCCCAGGAAGTAGACGTAGTTTGCTGAGTTGATAACGGAGGGAATGCCATATATGCTGTGGGCCACAGGGAAGCCTCGCCGCAGCTTGGAGCTGTCCTCGATGTCGTCTATGAGCAAGCTGGCGTTGTGCATCATCTCAGTCACCTGGATGATCACCTGAACATGACACAAACAAATCTGATCATTAAACTATAATGTTGTGCAGAAATCAACTAAGCATAGTTTGTTTTGCTGCACTAAATTCCAGGAACTGTTATAATGATGCTTATGCTGAGAAAACTTCCTTTCCCTTCTCTTGACTAGAAACTGGATTCACCTCTCTGTGCTCTCTCCATGCAGAGGATATTGTTAGAGCAACTTAAAAAACCCTTTAGAGCAACTTAAAAAACCCTTAGGTGTTCCCAGGCTCTCTCAGGAACTATATTTTGTTAACATGTTATAATTGTGTGTCTCCCTTTTGTTATGGCCACTTGAGCTATGTAGTGAACCACAGGTTACCAGGAACTCTGGGTAAATTATCCATTACAATTTGTATACTGGAGAGGAGGCAATGTCTACAGTCCTGCCTGAACTGCTCTAGTGAGTCTTCATCAGTAAACAAAATTGTTGTTGCTGAAACAAACCAGTAGTCAGGCAAGATTGAGAGCTCAGCAAATATACACTGTAGACTGGAGCGATTTTAAGTTTACAGGGTTACGAAATTGCAGGGAACGCTACAGGTATTAGCACACTTACCTCTAAAGTGAGAATAAGGAGGGCTTAGCCATAAATGAATGTATTGATTGTATTGAAAACTAACAGATCACTAACACGTTAAAAGCAAACAGTAAATGAGGCATTTGACACAGTCAGACAACATGGCATGGCAGCTGAGATGTAAGGGAGATTGTACCACAAAAGACCTAATATCCTTAAATCTTCCCAACAAAAACCAGAGAGCATTCACCCGGTTTACAGGCAAACTAAGTTTTTGATCTACTCGGATAGAAGGATGGCTGGACGGATGACTGGAAGATGCAGTCAGAGAACAATAGTATTGTTGAGCTGTGTTTTCACCAAATCAATGGAGGAAGAAAGAGAACGGGGAAAGAGCAAAGGGTAAAGAGAGAAGAGCAGGAAGTGAGACAGGATAAGACTTGAATTATCTTGGTGCTGTATGGTTCAAGTCTGTTGGCATTGTAAACCAAAGCTTTTAAGGAGGAAGAATAACATGAATGTGATTCCAGTTGGCACCACTGAGTTTTAGGATAGAAGGCCCAGTGTTCAATTTTTTACTGGCTGCCCAGTAGTGACTTTGCAAATGTAGTAACCCCAAATCACTTAAATGTCTTTCACTCTTGGGCTCTGCTTTTGGATTTCAAAATGGACCAACATGGCATGTATAATATGTATTTTTTTGGAAAGGTATTGGCCCATATCAAAGGAAAACATAATGTTAATGCTACGAAAGTAGGCCCTTCATTTTTTATTTTATTTTTTTCTCCCTGAAAGTGTAATCTACAAGTTATTCCACTTTTGAAATCTTTAACTTGCAAAACAGACTGTGATATCCCCTGCCAGCATGAAAAAAACTTTTTCACTTTTTCCTATATGGAGCTTTATAATGTACGTAATCAAAGGTTTTGAGAGTATCTAAGATTTGTGCGATGCTTCCTTTTTGGTCCGATTGATGAAGTAATAGGTCATCTGCATGGTGTCTAATTTTGGTGACACTTAAATGCCTTTCACTCTTGGGCTGCTACCTGATTTCAAAACGGACCAACATGGCGTCTTGTTTTGAAACTTTTTCTTATTTTAAGAAAAGATTTCACCAATATGTGTTCTGTCTTCATTTCAGATCAACAACCATCAGTTTAAAAGATTTTTAGGAGTTTTGAGAGGTGGAGAGTTGAGCTGGATGCCTCTTGATTACCATAAAGTTTACTCAACGTTATACAAAATAGGGCTAGGCACCAAACATTGATACTTTTATGACATCGACCGAAATACTTCGAACCTATAAGTATCAAAAAATTATTTATCTTTCCACATATCGCTTTCAAAAGCGTCTGTGAGCCAATAATCACATGGAGGATTTCTGAAGATACTCGCAGTCGCACATCTGTCTTCTCTGCATATTGACAGAGAGCGGAGCTCTGACACTCACACATACTCACACACACACATACACACCTGTAGTTTAGCTGTCTCCTGCTCTGCTCTGTCTCAGGGCTTCTATACATTCACAAAAAGACCCTAGGTTTCATTTTGGTGAGAGTTACGTCTAACTGTATTTCCCTTAGAAAGGATTCCAACACTGGGATGTACAACAGTATGCAGCCAAAGAAACAGTGTAGACTAGCCATGGCCATTGGTCACTGCCACAGTCCAAGATGTCATGGAGACAGCACCAATGGGACTTCAGCAAGAGACAGAGAGAGAGAAGCAGAGCCCAAATTTACCAGGTGCCACCAGAATGCACTGGTTACTAACCCATCCTACAGTCAACCAGACAATGCTGCAGGGTTGTCGTAACACATAAAATGTAACCAACTTCAACAATTCATGAAATCAGCAATAAAGGAAAGCTGCAGATTAAACAATATGGAAAAGGGATCCGTTCAGTTTTTTGACCTTTTTTAATTTCATTCCACTTGATCATCAGATGCATTAACAACCTCCTGTAATAAATCATGGAGGATCTAAGCTCCACATGCAAGCTTTACATTTACATTCAGTTAGGAAAAGCTCAGCTAACAGAACCTTCTGCTTGCATTACAAAGTTAATTGCTTATTTAGTATAAGCAAAGCATATAGTTTCCCCTTCCCGGACCTGTCTACAGCAATAAGCATCAAGGGTCTCATTTATAAAGGTTGCGTATGCACTAAACAGAGCTGAAAATGTGAGTACGCCACATCCCACGCAAAGGTTGGGAGTTATAAAAAGACAAACTTGACGGGAGACTGTGTCCTCCACGCAAACTCTGACCCATGCCTACGCACATTTTGGAGATAATTGGAATTGGCGACGCAGATGGTGAGGTGGTGAACTGATGTCTAACTGCAGAAAGTAAATATGGTAATAATGATTACTCTTAATATTTTCGAGTATTGATCACACACGTTTTTTCTCTCTACATATCCACGTTATTGTGAAGATAAATCCAGCAGTGTAATTTGTGTTTGTACTGAGTGATTATTGTTCCATAAACACCTTTTTAAAATCACACTCAAATCTCAAATCAAAATGTGTTCTTAATATTCTTTCAACGCTGTCTCACTGTCACATTGTCAGCTACGGAGTGCAGGAGGATGAGATGGCCCGACTGCATGGGATACAGGATAGCAGCAAATACCCTACCATTAAATAACGGCAGAACACTGTAAATAACTAAATGTCTGAGCATATATAATCCAATGTCAAAGTCTGAAAATACAGCCATTAAGCTCTCGCGCAAGTGTTACACTTAATTTCCTCATTATCAATACAAACTTTAATACTTTTGGTATGTTGGTAAATATCTGCATGGAGAAAAGTGTGTTTGCCTTTTACACTTTTGTCTTCAAGTTGTATCTCTGGGTGGGGGATATAGTTGATACTTTGCTTTAGGCAAGGTGTTAACTATCACAAATTGGTGTTAACTATCACAAATTGTTAAATACCACGGTGATCCCCCGTGCGTAATGATGCACTGCAGGAGGATTAACCCCAAATGGAAGAATCAGGAGAGAAAGAGACCTCAGGGACCATGACGATGACGATTTAAATTCCCTAAAGCTGCGCTCTTAGATCTATGGACTCAATTGGGTCCAGTAGAGAGGGCAACACACCGGGAACCGTGTTTTATATAAATATTATAATCTTCAACTTTATCACTAAGACTTGTTCAGATATAATATAGTTTAGGTCAAATCTTATCATATACCTGTAGGTCTGGTAATTATCAAAGCTGTCCCCGAGTGCCGTAATGCCTGTGTAGTCAGCTTTACTTACACTGTGGCCGAAATTCAAATTCTATTTGCAGAAATTCCCGAGCGTCTGAGAGTTTTTTGATTTTTCTCCTCCTGTTGTCATGATTCGTCACAAATAAACAACTGCCAGGGCGTACGTACACTTTTAGTAAGGATCCTACGCGCAGTTTTACTAATGAGACCCCAGGTGACTCCAAATGTTAAGGCTGGAAATGGCTGATTTCTCACCTGCAGTTTGTCCTCTGGAACATTGAGAAAGTAGTTAAATGCTTCGGATAGTTTTGTCCTCACGCGCTGTCCTGAGAAGAGAGCAGAAAACAAAATTTCTAAGTTTTTATAGGCAAAGACATGCATACTATGCAAGGAAAAAGGAAAATTCCTTCAAGTGCATCTTTTACAATGACTATGGTTTCAGCCTCTCAGGCATTTTTTATTGCTTTTACAATATATACAGTTGTGTTCAGAATAATAGCAGTGTTTAAAAAAAAAAGTGAATAATGCTCAAAATCCTTTAGAATAGATTTTAAGTCCATAATATTAATGCATTGGGAACACTGCACATTCAATTCCAAATTGAAACATGACTAAAATTGATCAAGTTTGTGTTATACCTTTACAGAAAGTGAAGAAAAAGAAATATTAGGTTATTTATAATATATATAATAATGGTATTTGCATTTTTCTTTACAAACTCAAACATTTACTGTATGAACTGAAAAATGTGTTTGCTTTACTTTGAGTCACTGCACTAATATTTAGTTGCATAACCATTATCTCTGAGAACTGCTCCACATCTGTGTTGCATGGAGTCAACCAACCTCTGGCACCTGTGAACAGGTATCCCAGCCCAGGACGATTGAACTACATTCTAAAATTCCTCTGCATTACTGGGTTTTAACTCAGAAACAGCATTTATGATGTCACCCCACAAGTGTTCTATGGGATTGAGGTCCGGGGATTGGGCTGGCCCCTTCATAACATCAATCTTGTTCATCTGGAACCAAGACTTTGCTTGCTTACTGGTGTGTTTTGGGTCATTGTCTTGCTGAAAGACCCACTCAAAGGCATTTCCTCTTCAGCATAAGGAAACATGACCTCTTCAAGTATTCTGATGTATTGAAACTGATCCATGACCCTGGTATGTGATAAATGGGCCCAACACCACAGTATGAGAAACATCTGTAACCTGTAACAAGAACACCATGCTTTTTACTGTCTCATCACAGTGTACAATACAATATTATTGTGATTTTAAACATATTGCAATATTCTGCAATATATTGCTAATAATTTATAATCTTTTCTTCAAATTTTTCCCAATTTAAATGATGTCCCCAAAAGGAAACTTTGTTAACATCTGTTTTATCTAAAAAGATACATGTTTCTGTTTGTTCATATCACTTCAATTTTATTGCTGCAAAATGAGATTGTCAAGTCAGACTTTGACCAACACATATATATAATAAAAGATCGATATTCTGTGTATCGTTACATGTATTTTTTTCAGCAATACTATGCTGTATCGAGCGCCATTTCTCCTTTGGCCAGTCAATGTGTCCTTTCAAACGTGTCTTTTTTTCAGCAATGGGACTTTGCGGGATAGCTTTGCTTCACATAGGCTTCTTCTGATTGTAACTCACAGGTAACTTTAAGTCTTCTTTAATTTTCCTGGAGCTGATCATTGGTTGAGCAATTTTGGCTATTCTTCAAGCCATTCAAATGGTAGTTGACCGTTTTTTCCCACGTTGTTCAGGCTTGGATGCCATTTCAAGGCATTTGAAATCATTTTGGCTGAGCAGCCTATCATTTTTGGCATGTCTTTATTTGTTTTCCCCTCTCAAATCAACTTTTTAATCAAAATCTTCTGTTCCTCAGACCAATGACTGGAACGACCCATTTTTATATATGGTAAAAATGGGTCATATTTCAGTGTGAAATGCACTATAACCAGCATGCACAACACTTGCTTCCTACCTTCCTTAAATATGGGCCATAATTGACACCTGTTTCTTCCCAGAATCAATCACCTCACTAATTGAACACAACACTGCTATTATTTTGAACATGCCCCTTTCAATTACAGATTCAATTACACAGAATGAGCAGCATGCATTCCATGACTGTTGGGTCTGTTGGTTTTCTGTGACTCTACAACACTCACTAGTAAATTATTTGCCATGTAGAAATATCACTTCTACCAAAAAAATAGGATTTATGAGGTTAGTGATGTATGACTGCTATACTGTATAACTTGATTGTCGATTCTAGCTCGGAGGATGTTTCCTGAATCAACTGGAGTTTAAAAATGCCAACACAAAGAAGGCAGAAGGTGAGGGACATCCGGCGGAACCTCTGGTGGCACCACAATAATCATGTAAACAAAACGTTGCCGACATAGACTATAGTCAAAGTAACCTGCTAAATGTGCATGTGGCACCTGTTCAACCCCTGGAGCTCAAATGTGTTTCAGCAAGATTTCTGCAGTTTCAAAAATATAATATAACTTATTTGCTCTATGCACAAGCACCAACAGAGACTGTTTAGCGCTGCATCTCATGTCATCGATGAGAAGGGTGTAACATTTCCTGTTTTGATGAAGCCATCTGTGTCTTGAGAAGCTTTATTGTTCGCTGTTAACTTACTTTACATCATCTTTGCTATTTCTTTGTCCTCACGTTTTCCTCACACAGCAGCACTCGTACGCTAAGTTACTCTCACCCCCCTCTCTCACTGACGTTACTCACTTAACACACATGACATTCTTGCTCGAAACGTACGCTACTCTCGTAACAAAGAACTGGATTTAATGTGAGGAAGCAGAAATGCTACTTTTATTTTAGAAGAACCTGCCACTTTACCTTAAGAATTAGGCTTATGTCTTTGTAATTTTTTTTTTTTCTTTTTGAGGAAGCAAGACAATATAGTAAAAAGCACATTTTGACAATTTAATTAATTCAGTGATTAAAAAAAAAAGAAGGGGGGGCAAAATAAAAAGCTAAAAAGTGTTTGTTTATTCGGCCAAGAGCCCATGTACACAAATGCGTTCTTTATAGCTCATAACTTTAAAGGCTGTGACAGTTATCTTTTTACCAGCGATCGAGCCGGGTTTAAAGCCCTCCTTAACAATTATTGGTAGCAAAGTCATTGGCTTTGAAGTTTCCGCCTTCTGTCAGAAATTCATAGACTTACCCTCATGGTTATACATGTCATTAGCTCAAGTAACAACAGCTTTAGTTCAAAGGCCCGATTAAGTTACATTGGTCTGTAACCATGTCCTGAGTTTTAAGGTGTAGACGAAATGTCAGAAACACAAAAACAGCTAATTGAATCCTGGTACAGTAGTTTGTCATGGGACGTTACATTTCCAAAAGAAAGCTAAACTGTGCTGACACAGACGTCTTCATGACAGCTTGCTCTATATTTAGAAATGAGTATTTTAAAGGAACAGGTGTTGACCCATGTAGTCATGTTACAATTGTCTCAGCATGCATGGTTTTCCTTACATAATTCTTACTTCCTAAAACCCTCGTCAAAGCAAAGTGTTTTTACAGCATTCAGTGGTTAGAGTGGGCTATGTTCACAAGAAAAAATGTTAGTCAGCATGCAGGGGAGAGGCGGCTAGTGTGTTTTTTTTGCTTTTGTTTTTTTGTGGACAGCTCTGCAGAAATCAATAGGAAAAAACAGGTTTCTACCACGGCTGTCCTTGTTTTTTCTCTTCATGACACCAAGTCCTCTTACAGGTGATACCTTTGATAAATTGCACGGGGCTTGTGAGGGCATGTTAAAAAAAAAACTGCAACTAGGTGCATGGTATAAAAGTAAAAGTGGTAGTGATGAGAACACGACTGGGGTCATATGGTTTTCTAAAACAGGTCCATAGTTCTTCAACCTCAGTCACCTGTGATGATCTGTACGGAGGCAGGACGTACGCGGTGCGCCTGACGTACACAGCCGCCGTACACAGAAACAGACCTAAGGAAACAGTTCTTAGACGAATATTAGCACATGAAAACAATTTGCCAAAGAATGGCTGGTACAATATGTCCCAGTCAACCTGATATTACACTGTCAGCTTGTTTCAGAGCTGCAGTATGGTCTGCTTACGCCACCTTTCTATTCTAAGATAAGAGAAAAAAACACTTTGGCTCATTTGTATTTCTTTAAACCAATCACAACCGTCCAAAGCGGCGCTAAGCTCTGATAGCTGAGATAGCGAGTCTTTTTTTCAGCAATGGAAATCTGTTGAGCCAGTTTAACAGATCCCTGACTCCAGTCTTTAGACAATAATTAGGATACAAAGTTTTATGCAGTCAGGTTTAATTTGTCTCTCACACAATCAAACACCAGTTCCTGTTACTAAACAACACATTCTTGTGTTTATTTTAATGGAAAAAAACATTTACCAGTCATTGTGTGCGGACTGGGAGATAAGCGACTGCCAGTGCTGGAAGAACACGGTGCTGTTGCAGAGTCCAGAACACCGAGCACATCATGTATACGACTTCCAATGTCATAACCACGATGTTCCAGTTGAAGGTCGTTCAAAACAATGAAAACAAAACTACATGCTACATGAAATTTAAAATGTATATCTGAATTAGATGAAAATACAGTCTGCAATAAACCAACAGTTTTCATATAAAGCTGAGCATGAACAACATGAGCACTACTTTGCATACAATGAAGAATGTTAGGTAGACAATTGAGTTCTTTTTAGAGACTTACCTTGTAATTGCAACAGGTGCTTGTATGGTTTCAGCAAAATTTGCTCAGTGGCAGCTTCCAAGTTGCCCTCCATTGCTTCAAGTTTGCAAAAATCTTGTTTAAAAGAACATAAAGTAAAATAAATATCACTGAGCTTGGAAAGTTAAAAAGCTTGGTACAAGTCCACAATCACACAGGATAGTAAACAGAAGTAGTAAATATGTGTTATTCTAATCAGTAGGGGTGCACCGAATGTTGGGCAACTGAAATTTGTCGGCAGAAAATGGCAAATAAAGCACTATAAATAAATGTGAATACATTTTTCCTAACAAATACATTTTTGATGATGCGATACAATAGCAATCAGCGTAGAGTGAGAGGTGTTCAACAATGTCCTAAAAACGGCAGTATTTAACAATTCCGATCGTAGATAGTTGTCTGCTCTATGCACAAGCTATGGAGGATCGGAAAATGACATAAGTCTCAAATAATTGAATAAATGCAGAAATAAACATATACAAAAATGCAGAAATAAATGCCTACGTAAAATTTAAAAAATGCTTTCAATATATTTGACACATTTTTGTCCACCTCCATTTATTTATTTCTGTATTTATCCATATGTTAATGAGGTAGGATATTTTGCTTCAGTGTAACGCATGATTGGCTACAGGATTAAGCTCTGTTTACTTTCTGATCCGGTCTATGGTCGCCACAAACATTTCAAAGAGCCTCAGGCTACATCCATGCTATTATGTTTTGGTTTAAGAATACATATTTTTTGCTATGTTTACGGGCAGAGACAGACCTTTGAAGACACAAACACCCACGTCAGTGAGTCTAATCGGTTAGGTAGGCTTACATTCATTACCACCTCATCGTCAGTCCAAGCAAATAAACCCCTTTAAAAGTTGAACTTACCAACTGCAAGACAGGACTATTTCTACACACAGAATCTAAACTATTGAAAACAAAAAGATCCTTACCTTATTCTGTGGAAAAAAGGCTTCTGAAGTCCCCTCTGCCAGTTGTGCAGCTGTCTAGTTGCCGATTGGGCATTCTGTATTTATTTTAGTGGGGAAAAAAAGTACCAGTCATTGTGTGTGGACTGGGAGATAAGTGACTGCCAGTGCTGGAAGAACACAGAGCTGTACCGTGACGAGGATTCTCATTCTCAGTCTCGTTAGGAAGGTGATCGTGGCACTATCCACACCCGCTGCCACCGCAGAACACCGAGCATATCATGTACACGACTTCCCATGCCATAACCACAAGATCACAAGTTCCAGTTGAAGGCAGTTCAAACCAATGAAAACAAAACTACATGAAGTGGGGAGATGGGAAATTTAGTTTTAAGAAGTCAGACAAGCCCACAGTTTTTTTTTTTTTAATTCAATAGATGCAAAGATGTTCTTAACTGCAGCACAGTATCGTAACTGAATCAGCCTAATAAAATTTGAAATTTATATCTGAACTGGATGGAAACACAGTCGGCAATAAACCAAAACATCAACAAAGTTGTTATGTAAAGTGAGAATAAACGGCATGATCACTACTTTGCATACAATGCCAGCATGTTATATAACAGGTAGACAATTGAGTTGCAGAGGTCTTTTCTACAGGGTTGGCACTCTGGCAGCTTAATGGTTAAGGTTCCCAAATCACACATTATCAAGACATCTCATCTTATTTTAGACAGGGACTTTAGAAAAAGCACACACTCAGCATTCACTCTGCTCTAGATAAACCATTTTCATTTAGAGGCTAAAATAAAAAATACATTTATATGCACTGTAGTGCACATCAAAATGAAGGCTTTTGAGTATTGCCATCTTGTTGTTTATAACATAAAACCAACGTAAGACTTATTTTTTCTCATTCCACTGACTGAAAAGCTACAATTGGATACAAAAATTGGTATGTGTATTTTGTTAAGCAACACTTGAAGGTTGCCATCTAGCACACAAAACAGAAAGGCAACATTTGGAGCTGCTTTGCTGGCTCGTACATAGCTGCTGAATGCAGTCAGAGCTGTCTACCAGAATTCCCAAGTTTAATGATGAATTGTAACTCAATTAATAGTTTGATGTAACATACCGGTATGTGTGTTGAGCTTTTGGTTATGTGTATATCTGCATCAGTGTATTAGCAAAGCTTCTGTGCTAGTGGAGTGTGCAGGGCTAGTATGTGAGTCATGGTGGATGAGGTCAGTGGTTTTGGTTGGAGTCTGGCTCAGTACTGGACTCTGCTGTGGCTTCAGCCTCACGGTGCATTTGGCTGAGGTGTTTGACAAGGCTCTCCAGTTGAGGATTTCCCCCCAAACTCCCCAATGAGGCGGTAGACCTCCGCCTCCAGGTCTCGCAGAGTCTGACGGGTGTAGGCAAACGAGCCTACCTTCTCCAGGTAGTCCACGCAGTATCGTTTGATGTCCATGTTCTCTGTGCGCTGCCTCAGGATGTTCTGCACCTGAGTGCTCTCTGGACGTGACCATATGGCGTGAATGGTGGGGAAAGAGAACTTTCCCTCAGTCAGATCCTCACAGAAGCTCTTGTTCTCGCTGTACTCACGAGAGCTCAAGTTAGCATAGTCGTCGCGTATCTGGAAGAAGAGGCCCAGTGTGTCCAGGAGGGGTTTCAGGTCCTGTTTCCAATCTGAGAAGAGCTGCATTAGGCCCACAGCCAGACCAAAGAGCCCTCCAGTTTTCTGTAGCACCATGTTGCGGTACTCCTGCTCAGTGGGACAAGTGTAGGTGTCCCTCCAGTGGATGTCCAGGCCCTGACCACGGTGCAGCTCCAGCAGCTGCCGGGTAAACACTCGGACAGCCTCAGGGTGCTCCAGGGTGAGCACCTTCTCCAACCCCAGGAAGTAGACGTAGTTTGCCGAGTTGATAACAGAGGGAATGCCATAGATGCTGTGGGCCACAGGGAAGCCTCGCCGCAGCTTGGAGCTGTCCTCGATGTCGTCTATGAGCAAGCTGGCATTGTGCAGCATCTCAGTCACCTGGATGATCACCTGAACATGACACAAACAAATCTGATCATTAAACTATAAGGTTTTTTTTTGAATTTATGTTTTGTTATACTATATTTCAGAAACTGTTACAACAATGCTTATACCAGGAAAACTTCCTTTCCCTTCTCTTGACTAGTAACACATAGAGTAACCTGTTCTCTGGAGCTCTGTGTAATGCATTATAACTTGTATACAGCAGAGGGTGCCATGCCTACAGTTTTGCCTGAACTACTCTAGTGATCATTAGGCAGTACTGATGTTGCTAAAAACAAGCATGTAGTCAGTCAGAAAGAATGGAAATTCGGCAAAGATCTACTCCAGACTGGAGCTTTTTCAGATTTAGAGATAGGTCGTCTATTCTAAAACTCACTGTTGTGCCCAAGAGAGAGCAACAGTGGCTTGATGAGTTTAGCGGAAAATGTATTCACATAGTGGGCGGCGTGGTGGTGGAGTGGTTGGCACTGTCGCTTTACAGCAAGAGGGTTTCATGTTTGGGCCAGTAGGAGTGACTGGTAGGAGTGTGAAAGGTTCTCCTTCTCAGTGTCAGCCCTGTGTGTCTAGTGACCTGTACCCCAGCTCACGCCCAATGTCAGCTGGGATATATAGGATAAGCGGTTACATATAATGGATGGATGTATTCACATGGCTAAGTTATTACAAGTGACACTACAGGGCTTAGCAAACTTTCACCTTCTCTAAAGAGAAAATTACATGGCCTGAGTACTTTTCATTAGCCATAAATGTTGAGTGTAACAGCTTAAATACAGTATGACCCTCAAGGGCTATGTGGACAAATGACAAATTAGTGAACAGCCATGGTAAGACACAGACAGACAGACAGACAGGCAAGTCTGAGTTGACCCGACCCAGTGGCCACTGCGTCGAGGAGTAAACCTCTATGGGCTTTAGCCTGTGTCGCCCAGGCATAACGATGCCCATGGCCAAAAACATACTCAAAGATTCAAAGGTTTATTGCAAACAGACTGCGGTCTCTATGAATTATAATTCCCTGTAAGGATAAAGAAACACAGGCCCAATCGAGACAAGATTTAAAGCCTCAGATAACAGCAGCAGTTATTAAACCCAAGCACCAACAATTTCTAAGTTCTGGACTTTGAGTGTCTCCAACAAAACAAATTAGTCAGAATGCTGCTGTATAATACTGCCATTTAAGTACCAAGAGCCTTCACAGCTCCTCAAGACTATCGACTACCACCAGAAGTTACTGATGCACAAACTCACTTTGCCAAAACTACAATCAGTGATCCATGATTAATGCAGAGACATATATTGAGGGGAAATAATATTAAAATAGACTAGTCAGTTATATTCATGGCATGCATGGACCTGTCTCATGCAGGTATACACTTGTGGCACTTAGCACCTTCAGGAATCCGTCTTATTAAGACTGCAGGACTGCTGAAGTCTGGCCAAGGTTTTACCATCACCAACGTGATCATATACCACGCCTACTGGATTGTCATTCAAAAATGCTTTCTCATTCTTCTAAAACTGCAATCTTGGTGTACAAATATAACTAATACAGAAGATGTCCTACCAATTTTTGTAAAAACGCTCAAGAAGCCACAGTATAAGCTAAGTCTCGGATTTATGTTTTGTGTGGTCTTTGAATCTTGATTATTGATGTTCTTTGCTCTTAGTCTTCACCGATTGCTTTTACATGCTGTGTGGTGAAGCCAAAGCCACAATGTAGATAACTGATTCCGTAACTAATTAACTATTTTACAGTAATTTACAAAAACTTTCTGCAGTATTTCATACACATGGTGGGTCACTTCACCTAAGACAAAACGCCACCTTCAGTCGTATTTTTTTTTTTAATACACTTTTATGAAATAACGGTAAAACATTTCCATTTAGGGAAAAGAGCAGAGGCGCTGGTTCAGCAAGGTTGTATTTATACGAGTGTGGCTGTTGTTTAGGCTGTCATTCATCACTAAATTGATCATGAGAGGATATGTGTCTGGCTAACTACTGCAGCTTAACTCCTTCCTGGTAAAACCCTGCAGTACAAATGTATAACAAACGTACTGTCTAGCCTGATCCAGGCTTTACTGCAGTACAATTTGCTGATGTCAGAACTTCTTATCAACTTCATGTAATGATAACCCTCTTAACAAGTTAAGTATCCAGACATTTGACCTGTCTAAAAAGGATAACTTCAGTTGCTCTATATCATGTGATATGCTAACCTGCAATTCAGTTATGTTATTTCCTTTACAGAGTCACATTAAAACCTACAAGAAGCTCTAAGCCTGAGGCATCAAACATTCTCATGTATGACATGTTCAAAGTAAAAGACAGAAGACAGTATATGAAGCTAACCTTTCTACACTGTCATAGAGAACAGGAGGAACACAGTCAGCCAAAGGTCGCAAGACAACTAATGTGTTTAGAGGGAATTTCCCAAACCTTTACAACCTGTTCTGTACTACACAGTGGAGCAGGAACATATGGGGGTTTGAGGAAAAAAATGAATTGCCAAATGAATGAGACTGTGTACTATTGTCACTGCCTCCATCCATCTGAAGGCGCGGTTGTTTCCATGGTGGCGACTACATGGCAGCAGTGTGCTAATGATGACAAGGAGGGTTCAGCTGGAGTTTACAGAGCTGCTACACAGAGTGAGCAAGAGGGGAGACAGAGGGAGTCACAGGGGGTGAGGTTCAATATGCCAAACAAGAAAATTCTAAACTGGAATTATCAGGAGAACAAAAGTAGATTTGGTTACTAATCTACAACAAATCAAAAACTGATCAGCCAAATTAAAAAAACTCTAAGGTGACGTCATTCTAGCCTCAAGGAGCATACGTGCTCCTGAACTGAAAATGTCAGCAGGAAGAAACGTAGCAAAATGTAATGTGAAAAAGAATGTTGAGTTGCTTATTGCAAACTTAATTTATTCATTTAAAAGACCTGAACAACTCACTGTCATAGTAGCAGTGTGAACGCTCTGATTAAATATCTCTCTACTGCAAAGTGTGAGATGGATGCAGCTGTAGCAGGAGGACTGACATGACAGGACTGATTTATACTGAGACAACAGATGAGACTGACAACTTTATTACTTGCACCTCTTTCTTTTTTTATTGGAGGCCTGAAACCATCAATACATCAGGGGAGGACTTTTCTTTTGCAATGGGAGATAAACTGACCACAGGAGAACAGAACTAGGATTCCTTTACTTGTCAAGAGTTTATAAAACATTCAGGTTAAAGGGAGACCTGTTCAACAGCAAACCAAATGAGACCTGAGGGGCTCAGCACTTAGCATTCTGCGCTGCAAAAGGCATGTAAATTAAGAAAATACAGTCTCCATATTTTTGTTACTGGACACAGGGCCAGTATTCGGCCACTGCAATGTTAACGCTATTAGTACAATAAGGCCAATGGCCTGATCTCTCAAAGTGGACATTGGTGAGAGTCCTGCTCAAAAACCAATAAATCCTAAATGGTAGGGCTGCTCGATTATGGAAATAATAATCACGATTATTTTTGGTCAATATTGAAATTACAATTATTTAACACAATTACTCATTAACCTTTGGATATAATGGATAGTGTCCACAGTATAATCTTTAAGTGTCCTTTATTTCACAGAAAAAGTCTTTGTAACAGAATAAACTGTGAGTCGGTTCAGCTTTTACAGATATCACACACACACACACAACACAACATTACACAGCTAATGAACAATTCCAGATACTGTACATAACACAATATTGCATCACACGAAGCATTTTCACTCACTACAACCACTACTAGCCTACTGTCATTACTAAACATTGTGCCAAAATATCAACAATAATGTCGCCCTCAGAAAGCTTATTTACTAGCTACCTAAGGAAAAACCCAGCACATAGACGGTAGGCCTACCTTAGAGTAATGTTACGTCACTCATGTTAACTCATTTCACATACAGTTTAACATAAAAACTAAATGCTGAAGGAACATTAAAATGTTTTTTCATGTTTTTTTGGGGGGGGGCGTCAAGTGTTCCCAGACAGTTAACTGTTTTTCTCAATTGTAATATGTTGGTGATTGTTGGGAGCCAACATCAAAATTGAAATTCAATTAATTGCACAGCCCTACTCAATGGCTAATTTGAAATGAATCTGACTGAGGAAAAGCAGGAATGCCAGTACCCCACTATCTGTAAATGCATAGGCAGCATCCAAGAATGTATGTAACGGAATGACTTTATTTAGGACACAATGGAAGGTCCATATTACAGTAAATAAATAGACATTTAATGTGAAATGAATTGCCTTGTTGCTGAAATGTGCTTTAGAAATAAAGTTGGCTTGCCATACAACCTTCAGCCTGTCAGTCTGTCACCAGGGCATAGAAAATGCTGTTGTGCCCGTCTGTCTTGGAAGTGTAAAGTTAACTGTACCGCAATCTCGCCATTATATCATATTGCAGTAAACACTGAAATATACTGTAGAGTAAAATAGCTACCATGACCTAGACAGTCATGAAAAAAGTATGGTGGAGTATGATGAGTAGTATGGTGGAGTATGATGAGTAGTATGGTGGAGTATGATGAGTAGTATGGTGGAGTATGATGAGTAGTATGGTGGAGTATGATGAGTAGTATGGTGGAGTATGATGGCTAGGCAGTGCAGCCTGCCATCATACTCCACTGTAGCAGCACCATCATTCTACTTCCAAAATAAAGTGTTAAATGCATTGTTACTTCATTTTATTTTTTTAAAATGTTGTATTATTAGCAAACAATAAAAAATATCCTCGTTACCAGCCCTATCATACTCTCTGAATTAGAAACAGCTATTGAAACTAATACGATTTTGGTGTTTCCTTTTTGTGCAAATCTAATGCGACTCTGGGAAACTGAACGGGAGCACCCAAACAGCAAGTAGAAGCTGATAGGAATTAAAATACAGTGAGGTCAATTTAGTAAATTAGCCCATACACATTTTGGCAGTAAAGCTTTTATCTACGCACATTGATTTTTCAAATTATTTTGCACATTTGCACCTGTTGCCTGGCCAAAACAAGTCATTCATTTAGTACACTATCAACTCTCAAAACATACTGATATTATAAACAGTCAAAACAAACAACTAACTCCATGCCATTTTAAAAGCAGACGTGAGAGAGCATGGCAAAGATCCTTTCTCCCACTTCTTGGATTCATAAAAAGTTATTTTGAAAGCCTTTGATGAATGTATTATGTTTGTGTCGTGTTTGCATTGTAACCAACAAAAGTACTTAATATTATTAATGTGCCACCATTGAGCTAGGTGAAAGCCCTGAGTCACCTCGAAATGAAACAGTAGACGTAGCAGCTACCTTGACAAAAAATAGAGAGTAAACAGTGTTATGAATACATCCAAAGTAGGCCAGACAGGACTTCATCAGTGTCATAGTTTAGATGCTACTTCATTCTTGTATGTATTTTCCCATATTTCTTTTGTTAAAGGCTGTATTTTTATGTTATGCGTTCCTTCATTATTCTTTATTTAAGGTTAAAAGGAACTCCGCTGTGCTGGTAACACTCAAGAAATTTGAGCACAACATATGATCTGACACATCTTGGTATTGTTGCTCACATTAACTTTAGTCTTAACCCACAAAGCCTGTGATGGGCTCAGCTATTCTTCCAATTGGCTAAAAAGCCATTCACCAGAACAACCCCAGACCTTTTTAAATGGCTCCACAGAATGTGAGATGTGAGTGACATTTCAGAGGTCTGGAAACAGGATATTGGTACCAAACCTCACAATCCTATCTTATAAGTAGTGATCGGTCGACTACATGGTATGCAAACAGGATCAGTAGTAGCCAACCAAAAACAAATTACTGTATCATCAAACTCTGTAGCTCTACAGCAAAACCACGGACAAACTTGGCACCTAGCTAATGAAGAGAGTCAAACAACTAGCAAGCTTAAGATCCAGATCTCTTTCTCAGCAGTTGACGAAGATCAACCAAAACTAATGATTGGTCCATATCTGCTGTATAAATAACTGTTTGCTAACATGTTAGCCAATCAACTTCTTTTAGAGTGTTTCTGCCCACTGGGTTTGATGTAGCTTTAGTATTTAGGTTATACTTTCCTTACACAAAACTTAAAATTGAGCATACATACCATCTATATGGACAAACAAAACACTTCAAACTTAAACAATTCATGAAATTAGAATTAAGAGAAACACTACAGATCAAACAAATATAGAAAAGGGAAACGGTTCTGTTTTTGAAAGCATTGCCCACATTTTTCATTTCATTCCACTTGATCAGACGCATTAACAACCTGTAATAAATCATAGATGATCTAAGCTCCACATCCAAGCTTTACATTCAGTTAGGAAAAGATCAACCCTCTGTTTGCATTACTAAATTAGTTGCCTATTTAGTATAAGAAAGCATAGTTTCCCCTTCCTGGACCTGTCTACAGCAATAAGCATCAGCTGACTCTAAATGTTAAGAGGCTGGAAAAGGCGGATTTCTCACCTGCAGTTTGTCCTCTGGAACATTGAGCCAGTGGTTAAATGCTTGGGATAGTTTTGTCCTCACCTGCTTTCCTAAAAAGAGAGCGGAAAAACTAAATTTCAAGTTTAATAGTCAAAGACATGCGTACTATAGTATACAAAGGAAAAGAAAAACACATTAAAATGCATTATTTACATACATACATTTTACTTGCTTTCTTTACTTAAATTAGTATTTTTCTTTGAGTCCTCATGTCACAGATATTGAATGCACAATTTGTAGAGATCTATATTAGCACAGCTGGTGGGTGGTTATTCAGTATTATTAGGGTTTGGAGAATGTTTCTTAAAATTCTAAAACTGTTTCTTTAATTACCATTTGGAGTCATCGATATGTGAAATACAGCCTCATATACAAGAAAAACATATTACCAATATGACAAATCGGTTCCAATCGGTTACCAATTCTGCAGTAAAACGTTAAACTGAATACCATATTATTTATGCCTTAAAAACATAAGAATGTTGCAAAATAGTTTTAACATCACCTTAAAATTGGCATCCTCCGAGCCAAAAGGCTTAAGTTATTATTCGTTAGCTCGTTCTTGTTTCCTAACTACGCTGCGAGTTCTAGGTGCTTAGCTGGTAACCTCCTGGAGACAGCTACATTTTATGTTAACAGAGTTAGCTTTGACTTCATTTATTACCTTCTAATAGCTGTATTCTCAGTAACATAACAATCTGCAAGAAACAGGTTGCTTATAAAAAATCACAAATAGTGGTGACAGCACCGTTTGGCTTAGTTCTTAATGCCGTTAGCATCGTAGCTAACATTATTGTTAACGTTACTTAGTTTATGAAAAATCGTTTTGGCTGTGCTTTCTAACATGATGTTGTTGTGCTAACCAAGCAACGTTAGCCTTTACAACAGAGCCGCTTCAATACACATAGATAATGTTGCATTACAGAGTTCTCTGTTGACTTGTGTTTGTCGCTGTGTGTGCATGATGGAAAATTAATGTTAAATAACAAATGCAATGCGCCATGACATAGGTCCCCTTCACGGCCAGGTTACTGTTAGAAGTTCCTCTAGGGGACAGAGCGTGTAACAACAACCACATTCTTATAGAGAGCCAAAGTCACGCCCCTTCTGGTGGACCTCAATTTGGAAAAAATATGAACTGCAAATTATTTTTTGATCCCCTTTGAATTGAACCATGGATTACAAATATGATGTTTGTCAATTTTAAAAGAATATTTGAACCGCAGAAAGTCTCACTTAGCCGTAGGTTTGTCATCGTACCACTTCATTTTGTGTGAAACCGCTCAGTGAACTACATCTCTCATTTCACAATTTACGTTACCTAGCTTGATGCTCAACTTGCTCGCTCGCTAGCTAGCTTGCTTAGTTGTGTTACAAAACACATGTAACATTATCTTACCTGATGTGTTTTATCCAATAAAGTGTATTCTGCAGAAAAGCAAAAGAAGAGGAAAGATCCTCTGCTCATTTGAGTAATGCTACAACCCCGGTATGATACACACAGACATCGTAGCTTCAGCGAGACGTCATCCATGCGACGTTGAAGTATGTAGTCTTTCCAATTACGTATTTTCACAGTCTTATATTTCAACAGTTTAACAATAAACTGAGACTTTATTCGGTTGAAAAATTCTTTTAAATTGACGAACATATTTGTAATTCATTCAATTTAAACATCAAAAAATAATTTGCCTCTCCCTGTTCACTCCCGTTCATATTTTTTTGAAAGATAGGACCCATAGACCGCAGCTCTCTGTAGTGGCATTGACAATAGTGTAGTACATATTAATAACAGGCTGCATTTGAGCATTAAATATTTGAATATTATTTGAATATTTAAAAAAGAAATAAAATTCAAAGCATATTATAGAACACTGACGGCTCTTTCTGCACCCTTTCGCTGTTGAAACGCAAACAGACTACTGAACGCTGTTGATAGTAACACCCTTGCAAGAACGAAAAAAACAAGGTTGTGGTAACCACGGCAGCCCTTTTCACAGTATACATGGCTTTTGATGACCTTTTCATTGCATGTCTAAATGCCTCCATGCAGGTCTCTACCACCACTCTGCAGTCACTGACATTGAGAAAGACTCGCCTGGTAATTGCAACAAGTACTTGTACGGTTCCAGCAGAATTCGCTCCGAGGTGGCTTCCAAGTTGCCATCCATTGCTTCAAGTTCACCCAAATCTATATTAGAAGACAAAGAACGTACAAAGTAAAATAACATTATTATTACTGAACCCTGAAACTTAAAAGGTTGGTGCAAGTCCACAATCACATGGAGTAAACAGAAGTAGTGAAGATGTGTGTAATTGTAATTAGTGATGCCTGCGGTGTGTTCATGTTAGGTTACTTGTATCAGCACCAAACTTTTAGCTGGCTCTTAACTAACAGATTGGGGAAGTGTTGAGTAGACAGAATTGTAGTTGAAGAAATTGCAGAAGATTGTGTGTTGACATGTCAGGAACAATGTCAGACTGACATTACATAACTGCAAAATGCTGCTACACACCTAAGAGCATAATACACAGGAACTGTGTGGGGTTCCTTTGGAGTGATGCTTAAACCATTTTGTTGTACTGTTTCCTAAAATAAGCACAATAAACACAACACAATAAATACAATGAGAACTGCAAAGCTAATGCATTAGTTGTAAAGCTTTACATTGAAAAAAGCTCTAACTCATCTAAGGCAAACAAGAAAATTAAAGGTTCTGACAAACTTGAATACATATTTTCCATGATGTTATGCATTGTGTGGTCAGATGCATGTGCAGAGCCATGAAATACCCTTGTGTATGGTGACACGCTGATCACATGATTGGATAATTTACAACAATCACATTACCGGTGAGTCACATAAACTGGTGACCAGTGGTGGTGTAGCAATAAAAATAGAATATTTGGGTTGTCTGTGACAGCTAGTGATTATCATAAGAAAAATCATGTATTCTTTACAAAAACAGCAGTTTAGGTTTAATTTCATAAAAATTCCAGACTAGATCATTGTCATATCATAAACATCTATAAGCCTATCGACCTAAAAGATAATAGGATAATAAGTGTGAAACCTCTATCTTGAGAAAGTAATATTAGGGAACTACATTTTGTTAGGGTCAAAAGGTAACCATTCACACTGTTGATGCAAAGCTTACCATTACAAAGAAATTATCAGACTGCCAAGACATTTTTTACAATGCTGCCATCCATCTCCAGCAAGAGACAATATTATAGTATATCAAGAAGACCTGATCTCTTGTCGCGTGAGTCATCATTGCTTTTAAAAAGGCCCACACCCTAGCATGTAGATAGTTACTAGTCTAATAGGTTCAGTGTAACTGGTAGTTTAGTGTACACATTAAAAGCTCACGCTCTACATTATTTGGTGTAATGTGGAAAACAAATGTATAATCAACACTGTTATCTCAATCGTGTCTGCAACAAGTGCCTAACTAGAATGATCATAATCATTATCATAATCTAGGTAATTTTCCATTGGATATGTTGACTTCACTTTTAACAGAACCATTACTCAGTTCAATTACATTTAGGCTGTTTTAAACTTGCACTTTGAATTGTTATGATATTGAGATTCAACCAAAAAGCCAATGTAAAGTATTGGTGAACAAAAGTTACATTTATTGGAAGGACAACTGAGGACAATATAAAGTAATTTTAAATTACAGAGTGACCCAAATTACACATACATATAGGAGCTTGAAAACTAAATTGATGCTGTGACATTAGCCCTTCCAGTGTTCTTAACTCCACCCACCTTGGCTGCTTCCTATCAGTCTGATGACTTGTATTCCTTTTAGCCAGACTGCCAGTTAGCTAGCATTAGCAGGCTAACAAACGTGCCGGTAAACCACCGTTGAACATTTTTCTTTTTCTCAAAATAAAAACTTCCACTCTAACGTTGGTCGATTAAGGCATACGATGTGACTGTCACATCCACACATTCATATCATTTTTAGGTCCGAAAGTTACTGGAAAATTTACCGGATGTTATGCTAAGCTAATGCCGTTATTGCTATGTACTGGATAGACACTTTTCAAGACGAGCTAGTTTTGATGAGCTACCTATATATGCTTCGGCGTCGTTACAGAGCAGGCGCAGAGTAGGAGGGAAATATGGGTGCCTCGCACATTGTGTGTTGCAGTTGTATTTCTGTATTGCCCGGTAAAAGCGTCCTGCCTGTAAGCAAATTGGAAAACCACACATTCCTCCTATCGGGACAATCTGTAAAACATATCGAACACACACTCACACGTTTTCAAAAGCTGGGGGTTGTAGTTTTTAGGCGTTTTTCTTTTTGCGAGAACAAATCAGTAGGACGACTTCGTACCATGGATATTTTTCTCTCGACCAGCCAATCCGACACTACTAAGGCGTTACCCTTCCATGTGCCATCCTATGGGCGAGCGTACCTTTGGTTGAGGCGGGGTTAATATCCCCGTCAATCATTCTCAGGAGGCGGGTGGGGGGAGAAGGATCACAGAAAGAGCTAGGCTAGAAGAGCTACTCAACAAGGCAAACAGCAGCGCTCTGCGAAAACCACTTTTACCCATCCGCATCCAACATCAACCAGGGGCCAACGGACGACGTTATAACCTGTCAGATTTCTCACATAAATGTTCCTATGGATTACTAATACACTTTCGTCGAAAAACAGAGGTGTTTCTCAACTTGACAGCATAGGTAAGCCTGCTTTTGTTCGGCAAAGCCATCGCTATTTTGAACAATTTACTAGCTTGCTTCCCTGCTGCTACCAAACCAACCTTGACGTTAGCTAGCTAACTTGTTAACTAATGCTGGGATGTGTTTAGGGTGGTTTTATGGAATGAATGAATTAAACAATTGGACAGAAAAAAGATGATGGCCGAGATTATAGAAGAAACTTGGTTAGCTCGATGACAAAGTTATGCTGTAGCCAGCCAAATTGAGCTGATGAGCACAGTCACAGCGTATGCTACTCCAGGGTTGAATAGTTTCGAGCCTGCTGGACAAGCACCGGAGTGTTGTGTTGTTGAGCGGAGGAATCCTCGGAGAGGTTGTCGTCGAGCAGCGCGTGTCATGCTTTTCCCTAATAGTCAAAAGTGATATTACACGATACCATTGGCGACCCGTTTGAGCTTGACATCGTTGCAGGATATGATTTATCGACCAGCGACTTAACGGTGTAGTTTAACAGATAAATTGCATTGTCAGGCTTTTCTTTTGTGCCACCAGTATCATTAGCTTCTCACGATCGACTTGTCCAGTGTAGGTTTGACCAAATGGACTGCCTTTATCAAGGAACTCACCCGTTTGATCAGTTATATGACCAGATGCGATGTGGACTATTTTACCTCTGCTAGATATAGGGCTCGTGTATTCTCAATGCTGCGTGAACCAATATTTTGCACATTTCCGTAACTGGCAACATCACTGCTGACAAACTGTGCAAGAATCAGTAACGTTACAGAAGAGGTTTAAATGGGCTCGGCGCTTTAGTTAACCACGGTACCAGGTTTGAGGACAGAGGAAAAAAACATCCGAGACTCGGGCTGTGTAGATATCATATGTGCATTATTTTTGGTGGTGGTCACTCACTCACGTGCGGCGGCTGGTCTAGCAAATTGTCTGGGACGGATGACATTGTATCCTCCGCGACCAAGAGCCACATATGAGGACTGCGACCTTGGCTTCTGTTATAACAATAAAATGTTGTAGGTATTAATGCGTTGTTGCTGCGTTACAAGTCTTCTTCGAGCTTGACCTTGTTGCGAACCGTTTCGTCGACTTGCTTCTTTGTCACTAGCGACCTCACTCAACGTTACTCAGTGATCAGTCAGCGAAATGCCAGACCAGGCGATAAAGACAACATTTTGTGAAAAAAGAAAGTGACTTTTGATGCGTCTGCACGACTGATTCTCACTTTGTTCAACTTAACGCTGTTGTAACGAGATATCATTAATACACCATTTCTATAAATGTCTGGTTTAGTGGCTGTGTTGTCTGCCCATAAGCAGTGTTATTATCGGTCTATTGCTGTCGAGTGTACTCTGCAGAGAGGAGCGCACCGAGTCAAGGGAGAGAAGCGAAAATGAACGGTGTTGGGGCAGTTTCTTTCTTTATAGAGCAAGAGATTCGTCTCCGAAAGAGACATGACTCTGACATGGGCAGGTGAATAGCGACCACCGCTCTCGCAATTTCCAGTGTTTGTGCGATGAAGTGTTCTCCTTTTTAGCCGACTGTCAGCTACAGAAATGGCGTCCTCCTCTGCTGTAGTGTTGGTACAGTCAGTGCAGTGCAGACAGCGGGCACATCACGCTGCCGTACTCCGAGCACCGTGCGGCTCTTACTGTATCTATCACTTTATCCTAAACAGCCTCCTTATCCGTGCATTTGTGCAGGACAGCGACTAGCTACTTTGTGATTGCTCGTCCTTCGCTGCCACAAGCCATGGCTGGCTGCTGACTACAGTACACTAGGCATTACATAAACGGCTTTAAGGGCTCTGCGAATGAGAGTGATCCGCCTGCCACGGTTTACTTTGCAACACAGATATTTTTGATAATGTGGACCGAAAGCTCGAGGACACATACCGTTAGCCTGGTGCATTAGTCAGGATTATTTAAGCAAATGATCTTTAAACTTTGCTTAAATCAATTACAGACTCACTTCGAATGATAAACACAATTCCTAAAAGGATATCTTATGTGCAGACAATGTGTTTTACTAAGCGATGTCAAGTGTGAGTCTACCCCCAGCTTTTTCATGGCATCCAGCAGTGTAGCAGAAGAAGTGATGTCATCATAACATAACCGTGTCTTGTTGTGGCAGACTGAAGTTGGCACCGTCTGTAATGTCTAACCGCTTCTTTAACCTCTGTTCTCAGCCTCAGATTCGTTACACTGGTCACCTAGAGGACTCATCGAGAGATGAAGGTATGTTCATTCATTTTCTTGTATGCGTTGAATGCCACTGGAGACTGGATTAGAGTCCCACTACTTCTGCATTTCCAGTCTGAGCTCAGTTTTATTTACCTCCCTATATAAACATGCCTTAACCAGGCAAATCAAACACAACATGTTAAATGTAATATGCGTGGCTTCATCCTTCTATTCTCATGATTAAGGCTAGTGCAAACTTTTACTAAATGTCAATTTTGGTCTTGTTAAAAACAGTGTTGTGGACATAAGCCAAAACTAATATGGGGCTCTAGTTGTATTTGCAAACACTAATTGGGAATTGTAATTTTGATGTTATGCAATGTAATTGAATTGCATGCTGTGTTCTAGTTGAGATGACTGACACAATAAATGTGTATAAAGCTGTGGAATTTACAAAATATTCAAAAGTGCATTCATTGCTTTCTCCAGCCGTATTCATATTCAAAAAGACACAGTCGTCATTGTTTTGGAAATAGGTTGTGATGCAAGCTTATTCATCTTTTTTTATAGTTTCAATGGATCAGAGTTGTGGCTGTTGTTATGCCTGCAGGGTTGTTTTGGCTTAACTTTTCATCTGTGTCCATGTGAACCAAACATAGAGCCATAACCTGCTGGGTTGTTTCACTTTTAAATTAAATACGTGACATATAGAAACATTGACAGGAGTCTGTAGTCTAAATCTTTATCTGGCACACACAATATAAAGTGTAACAGGATCATGGGGAAAGAATAAAGTGAATAGAAGATGTGAGCACTTTGTGATTGGAGAGTAAGTGTTGAACAAAGTAAAAGCAGGTCTAGTAATGATTTGTAGTCTTTCACTTTGGCCCTAGTGATGTTATGTTTATTGTGGTTAACCAAACTATACCACCAACCACTACTAGCAGTCTACCAAAGTATGTAATGAAAATGCAAACAAAAGCATCATGGGATGTGAAAATAGTTGCCAACACATTATTATAATAATATTGATAATAATAATGATTATTGCATTATTCATTAAATCTTGTCAAAATCATATATGAGATATGAGGAAATCATTTGGATCTGGTACAAAGCTTTACTTTTTATCTGCTTAAGAACCATTGATGTTGCTCGCGTTCATACTCGTCCTACTGGTAGTGCTGATTTGAACTGCATGATGATTTGTGGTTATGTAATAAATACTTTGTGTTACAGGAAGACAATGGAATTCTGAATGTCATGACTAGAAATGCATTCCAGTAAACAGAAAGCATCCAGGCACAGATTATATAGAAACCAATGATCCAACCTATTTCACACTTTGCTGCTTAATTTAATCAACATTATCAAGTGTCTACTTGAATAATGTCATTAAAACGTTGCCAGTAGTGCCCATGTCCATTTTTCAGTTTTTATTCTCTCCAGCTGGGTAGCCGTAGCCTGTTATTAGATGATTATTATGCCTGCACTTGCTTATTTTCATCATTGCTGACAGGAGCAATGTTTTTACATTTCTGGTTTAATGTTGTAGCATTTGTGGTTTTCATAGTGCTCTGAGTCATCTGGATCTATTGATGTTTGAGAAGAGCTCACTTATTTCACTGCTCTGTATATTAGAAGCATCTGCTCAATGTCTGTAACTGTAAATTGCTCTGTAACTAGGACAACTTTTCTTTAAATGCACTTAGAATTTCATGTCACTCTGGCTTATGGTCCACAGCCTTTCTCCATCAACTGCACTCACTGCAGTTGACGTTCCCAAAGGAACGTACCATCTCCAACAGAAAACACTTTCCTAACAGCTCTGTTGTAGTCCAGCCTTTACCTTCGTGACGAACATGCGTCTCTTTGTAACACATGTTATATGCGCGCCTTGCTGCTAGCATGGCACTCCCTTATACTCTGCTTCTGACTGGCTAGTAGTCCTTACCTAGCTCCTGCGCATGTGTGACTCCCAACAAAGATGGAACAGTAGTGAGATGCCTCACTCTGTAGCTAAAACAAACAGCTCAACACAATAACTTTAGATAATTACAGCGCAAATATGGTCATTTGTAAAGCAGCACAATTATTTGTTGTCTGTTCTCGAAATACTGTTGAAAAAAATAGTGGGCTGGGATTGACTCCACATTGCCCTTACAAAGCCGTTCCCCGATACGTGAACAGCCACTTACACGCACGCGTGGCCGGACGGCTATCAAACAAAGATCTGAGATGCTCGGATTACAACGCACACACAGAGGTAGTGTGACTACATTCTCTGCTCAGAGCGCCATTACTCCACTATATCTTTACATAGCAAATATTTGTTTGCAGCTTTACTAATGTGCATATATTCATAATGTGAGATATGTGAATATTAAGTACAGCCCCTTTTTAAGGAATGAGGGAATATTCACAGTCTGAGTTGTTTGTATTGTAAGGTGAACCTTAAGCTAACATTAGCATATTCTACAAAACACCCGCACAAAAGCCACATTGCAAGTAAAAGACTGCTACAAGTCATTCAGAAGGCATATGCAAAACTATGGCTTTTGTATTTTGGTCAGGGAAATTGGTTGCTTTGACATTATAGGCATCTGCGATTTATAAGCAGAGTTTTATTAAAATGTTTAAAGTTCTGTACTTGGTTTGAATTGTCTGTGAGACTGCAGGACTCAATTTGCATGACAGCCCTAAATTTGGGGTAATAAGTGTGTACACAAAAAGTATCAATATAGTTATATTTTTTTATTTGTTTAAAGCTGCCATGGCATTGCCAAGGCAACTCCTACTGAAGCACCAGTCACTGGAATTGTGGTGACTGTGGTTTGGACAAAGAGGTAATTCACGGCAGGATTATTGTATGTGTGAGCTTGGCTGGGAGGGAGCTTAATTCTTTCCTGCATGCCTTTTGCATGTTCCTTTGTTCGGCCAACAAGCCTATTCATTATAGCACAATTCAATGGGTCTGAAACTATTGCTCATAACATTTTTAGTAAGGCTGATTAGTGCCTGAATTGTATATTTAAAAAGGTGCTATTTTGTGTGCTTATGCATCAATACATTATTCTCAGAATGAAAATAACTGATTTGTTAAGCCCAGTTCAGACCAAAGATTGGTGATGCGATGAAACCGTTTTTGAAAATTGCAGGGAAAAGTTTCAGCGGTCCGAACCAGCCGGTCTCAGCTCAACTCAAGACAGCTGATGGTGTCTCAACTCAAGTAGATCATGTCATCAGCAACATCAGTAGCTGAATATAAACCAGTTGATATTCCTAACATCCACTTGCACTGTTGTGTAACCTGAAACAAACCAACATGTAATTAGTGACACATCCAACCTCACAGCACACAATCTCGAATAAATCCTGAGCAATGGCAACAGTAGCAATCTAAAAACTCTGAGTGTTAAAGTGAGGTGAATCGTTGGTTTGAAAATAAACTGTTCTAAAGTGTAAATCACAAATGCTAATTTAATTGGATCTCCAGTGTCTTAACAGAAGCTTCACAAGAAACAATTAGATGATGAACCCATACAACCGGTTGTTTTGGTGTATGAGTGATGATGGGAAATAGTCAGTCAGAAAAAGTTCACTTGAAGGATAGTAGAAAAGTTTGCCTTTTTAATTTCAACTGTAGTAAAATCTACAGTTTCATAACATGGAAGTACTTAAGTAAATTGTGCTCAAGTATGGTGCTTTAGTAAATGTAGTTGGTAACAATCCACCCCTGGTTATTTGTCTGTAGTAATGTAACTGCCATCACCACAACATTTCCAAAAGGCATGCATGGAAAATATGGCTCCACCAGACTCGGATTCAGTCCAGCGACATGCCCTGCACTTCTCACAAAAAGGGATATTTAACAGCTCTAATGTTCATTTTCTGGAAATGATCTGTAATGATTGGCTGTTTACCAGTCTATGATAGTGGAAAATGGAGCCAGAACAACTCTTCTACTAACACACTCTCCAAAACACAAGAGTCATGACAAAAAATTGGCTGATCATGGAAATTATTATGTAAAACTTCAACAAGGGGGAACTTTGAATTGTGAATCTGCAGCATATCTGAATCTGAAACGTATTCATCAATATAAAGGTCACATTAGCTTTAATGGTAGTTTGTAGCAAATGAGCAGCAGGAGGAATATTTGCAGAGACCGGTGTAAGTGTGTCTTAATACATTAGCAAAAAGGTATCTGCATGCTTCCATGGGACAGCCTCCCCAAAATAGCCTGTGGTCTGTTGAGCAAATAACCAGGGATTCCTTGAGGCCCTCTCTGATCAATGACTGATATAAAGTGGGTTCACCTTACAAACATGCCATCAGTATTTATTTTTTTCAGCTTTTTAACCTTTTGAATGCGTATATTTTACTGAGTTGTAGAATGAAAATGCTGTAGTCGCTCAGGCTGTCCAAGAAATGCACTATATGCAGCAGCTTAGTTTCAGCTGGCATTCTGTGGAGTTGGCTGTTAAATTTTTCATGACCTGAGTCTTTATTGAGCAGAAACTGATCTCATTCTGCTGTTGCCAGTGTCACCCCAGTATATTTAGTGTTGAATGATTTCAAAGCTGTGACTTAATGTAACAGCCTTGCCTGTTTTGTTCCCTTACTAAAAAGACTCATTTTCAGGTTCATACTTGCTGTTGGGGTTTCTAATGGAATATGTTTACATTCTCTGATTTTAAACAAAACATAATTATTATAATTTATCATAGTGTTTATCTGCATATACTCTGTTTTAGGGCCTGTCTCTTTAAGCTCCTCTTCCAAAAAACAAAAACAAAACATCATCACTGCAAAAAAAACCATTGGCCTGCAGGTGTGCACGGCCACGTTGTGTTTAATTCCATGGATTCATTGAGTCTTATTACATGGATTGTGCCTTACGTGGATTCAAGGTTTTCTAAACAAAACTTTTCAAAGTAGCCTAAAACAGAGCGACTTATATTGGTAGAGAGAGCAACAAGTTAGCAAACTGCAGAGTCGCCCTTTCTGTTCTCTGTCAGCTGATCAGCTGCACGACGGGCTGCAACATATGTTGTAGGCTAAGGGTTAAGTCAATGTTTTTTTTCGGGGAAAACTCCATTCACTTTACCGGCAGTATTGACAACAGACAAAGCCACCGTGTCTTGAGATGCTCTAGCTTGTTGTTTTATTGTTCACTTTTAACTCCATTTACATCAACTTTGTTATCTCTTTTTCCTCTCTCTTTTCCTCACAGTGGCACTCATGCGCTAGGCTACTCTCCGTTACCGCTCACTCTCCAACAACACAGGCACGGGCTTCACTCACTTAAGGCACCCTGCCATTCTCACTCTAACTTACGCTACTCTCGTTAGTATACCGCACTAACGCAGGAATTTCTTGCTTTTCAATCGCGGTAGAAAAAAAATCCATACCCTCAGCCCTAGTTCAGACATCACGGTTCAGTTCGGTACAATGGAGGGGAAAGCAAAACAAATGCAGAAGAAATTTTTTTATTTTATTATTGTGTCACTAGGCTGTACCACCTAGTGTCATACAGTCTCTCCCCTGAGCTATCTGCACAATCTGAACAGCCTGAAGTATGCAAAGTAAGATGTAAACAATAAACAGGAAGTACCCCACATCTCCAGACTCCATCTGTAACTTATAAACAAAATAAGACAGTCAGCTATAAAACTGAAAATACAGCATCTCTTATTGAAAGTGCAAATTGCATAGAATAATAACAAAACAAAAAAATCTACTTAGGCGAGACCTTCACCCACAAAAGATAAAAAAGTATTTTGCGACAAGCATACCTTTCTAGTTTCCACTCTGCCACAACCTCCTGTAACGTCTTAGTAAGGCAAGTGATGCTCATACAGTCTGTAGAACTGACGCTTTCATTTCTAATTTAAGTCAATAACATGAGCAGTCACCGTGAGACAGCTTTCCGTAGAACGCAAAGTCCAAGCATCAGTTGTTCGTGAAACGGAGGGTGCAGCTGACAGCTAATGCTCCATCATCGTGTTTGGTTGCATATGGAAGGGGCTACTGTTTGCCTCATGCGTGGGGGGGATGGCATGTTGTAACGAGGTTTGTGTACATACAGCAAATACTTGAAGCCTGGTTCGTCTACGAGTGAACATGGGCGCATTTGGCCCTATTTGTAGTATCTAACGGCTGGTTAAGCACTGTAGGGAGGAGAAGTTGTTAGAGCTGCTAGCTCTGACTCATTCACTGGACCGCATACACTGTGAAATGGACCAACTGGTCCCGTTGCTCTGGACGGAGACCAGTGAAGGACATTAGAAACACTTTTCCTGTGATAGCTGTTACTGCGCAGCCTCCAGCTCAGCTTGAAGACGTAGATGTGACGTGAGCAACCTGTCTGAAAGTTGTAAGTCTTCTGGTGGCTGTGCCACAAGAAATCTCAATCATTCCCAATCTTGCAGAGATGGAGAGCATATAAATATTTTAGAAGATAAGTGTATCTAACAGTAGTTCTACATTACAGTAATTACTTTGCACACAAGTTTTATTTATTTCATACCATGTATTCTCTGTATTTTGGTTAAATATCAATACATGTACCCATATACAGTATATACAACAGGAACATAAAAATAGAATGAACAGAGCAGTGTTTTGAAAGTAGTGTAGTGTGTGTTTAGATTAAGTTGCACTTAATATTTTTTAATAACCCAGTGGCACTTTTCTTTTTGATAAAACATCCAGCCATATTGTTTTCGTATAAAATACTGCACTTTAAGTGGAAAAACTAATATTTCCATTAAGAACTGAAAAGTTATAGGCTTGGACATCTCACTTCTTACTGTATGTGACCTTTTAAATACAGAGTTGGCTTTGGGTCACTCATCACTAGTAATCAGTGAGGTGCTAGTACCTCATTTAAACTGTCTGTGTGATAGAAGTACTTTTATGGCAGTGGTGAACCCTCAACTCTGGGATTTGTTGTAGATTGTTCTTTTTGTGGAGGGGATAAAAGCTGTTATTGCATGAATAGATTTAAGTTATCTAATGTGATATCTGTGCCCCTCGGACTGATATAAGTTGATCATGCTTCAATCAAGCTGCATTTACACTGGGTAGGTTTCTGTCCTTGCCAGCCGCAGGTGCGTTTTGTCACCCCATGCCAAGTTATATTTGTATGTGTTTAATCAAGCACATGTGCCTGGAGAGTATTTTCCACATCAGTGGCACAAGCTGAACAAGAGAGCTGGATTTGATTGTACCACTGTTATTACCATTACGTTGACTTTTTCATGCAGGCGCTAATGTGGCGCTTGAGGCTTATGAAAAATACTCCTCTGCTCTTTTTTATGACAGAATCTTAGATAAGAGCAGCTCTTGTGTGGAGTTTTAGCTTATTTTAAGTTAGTGAGGGGATGTTACACCTCCACAAATGCACAGGAATTCCGCCTCTCTGAGCTTAGTCATCTTGATTGGTTGATCTTCTGAGTCTGGGATACACTGTCTGTTCTTCTGTACTGGCTGGAATGAGTCAGTGTTTATTGCCAGACAGCTATAGGCTAAATGACAATCTAATCCAAGGAAGGGCATTTTCTTTCATAGTTTTAGTTTAATGCAGGGAGGTGGGGCATTATCAACAGAAACAACAAACCATTCTCTGTTTGTGCTGGCATGTGAGCATGACAAATGTAAATCTGGCCTCAGCAGTGTGTTGTCACCCCCATGCCTTGTTAAGTTGTGGAGGTTTGGCAACCACAGCTGTCAAGGTAACCCAAGCTGCCTTCTCTGACTCAGTAGTATGACTCTTCCCTCTAAGAAGAGGAAAAGAAAAATGATTAAAGCAGTGGAAGCAATAGGAGACAAGTATTATTATAAAAGAGGAGGAACAGTGGCACTCTAGCTTTGTGTTGCAGCCATGACTGACAAGAGTGTGCGTCATGTAAACCTGGTGTTGGCTTGGGCAGCTTGTGCTGAGGCCAGACTGCACTAATGAGGTGTTTATCTGAGAGGTGGGGAGGCTAAAGTGCACTGGACTCTGCCCCCATCTGTTAGAATCCCAAAAGACACCGGAGAAGAGGCGACCTGATTTGACTATGAAAGGCTCCCGACCTTCCCAACACAGAAAAAGCAATTTGTCCATCTGTTAGAAAACATGATTCTTGTCTTTTTATTATTATTATTTGCCGCCAGTTTGATTTGTGTTGGGTTATCAATTTTTTTATTGAGTGTTTGATTATTATAATTTTTCTATGCAGTGTTACTTACTTTGTATGCAGTGGTACTATAAGATTTTTAAAATAATACGTTTATTGAACTTATTGCACTTTTATGTGGTAGATATTACGGGTGTTGAAATTAATCATTGCATTGATGCATTGCTGTTTTCTGCTGTGTTTAGACTCTTTAAGAGCAGATGCAATAAAAATGGGAGTTCATATATATATACAGACTGTTGAATTTGTTGATGAAAACCATGTGTAATAGTAGTAATAATAATAATAGTTTGTACTGTTTATTGATCCTCATTGATTACAATTTACACTCTGTTTTGTTAGTAATCACTACACACCGGCCTGAAATACACACACATGCTCATGACCTATTCATGCACAAATGGAGAGATGTCAGAGTGAGTGGGCTGCCAGTGCTGGTACCAGTGCCCTGAGCGGATGGGGGGTACGATGCCTTGCTCAAGAGCGCCCGGGCCGTGAACTGGCATCCTTTCAGCTACTAACGCTAGCTACACTCTGTACTTTGGTCCGTACTGGCACTTGAACCAGCAACCCTCCAGTTCCCAAATCAACTCCCTACGGACTGAGCTACTGACACCCCAATAACAGCAATACATAATACATTTGAGGAGGTGGTGCATCAGGATATCTTATCAAATTGTTGATATGACAATCATAATCAAATTAAATTGTGAGACAATCAAAGATTCACACCCATAGTAGATATATACAAATTCACTATTTTTAACCACAGTGCACAGAGAACCACGTCAGTAAGTTTTGTGCTCAAAATCTCTTCACTGTATAAGACTGAAAAAAAAAAGTGAAAGCCTACTTTTTTAGTCAACAGAGCCTTCTAACAAAAATTTTTTTTTACAAAGCTGGACTGGATTGTTACAGTTGGCAAATCACCATGCCTATTTTTAGTACACTGTCGGTACTTTTATCCTTTGATATCAAGGAATAGAAGTAGAGACAGTATGTTTTGCCTATGATGCCTATTTGCACGACAGCCAAACTCCGTTTTTTCTGCATGGCTGAGGGTTAATACACCACCTGTTTGATTAATAGAAAGTGTTCCAGATCATTCTTTGGTCTTGTGGTTTGAGTGTGTGGCCCAGAATTGCAACATGTTTTAGTTGTCTATCAGTTAAGATAATGTAGAATTTAGTCTCCGCTAACAAATAAATTAAAGAGGGATGTGAAACCCTTATGTTCATGTGGATTATTGGACAATGGACATCTGTAACCACATTCTGTTTCACCTGTTACTATTTTGTGCGGAGGCAACATTTTGCCCATGCATCTGCAGTGAATCTTTCTCAGCATTAAACCAATTGCAATCATTTTGGGTGGTGCTAAGCACCGGAGAAAAGCTGCGGTGCAGCTGCAAAATAGGATCTGAAGGAACTTGTTTTGGTGGAACATGTATGTTTTAAAAGTTGTTTTTAGTTCTGCAATAGAAAACTCAGATTGGACAGATCTAGCTAGCGGTCTGGAATTACTCTGTAGTGATCTGAGAACAGGTTAACCATGGACAGATCTAGCTGTCCATGATCTGAGAACTGGTTAACCTGTTCTCAGATCACTACAGAGTAATTTAGACCGCTAGCTAGATCTGTCCAAAGGAAGCCCAAGGCAATGGATATCCTGTAGGCTTTTTTTGTTTTTGTGACCCTAATGCTGATCTGGGTCATTTAATATTAAATATCTGCCAAGTTCAAATCCTGATTGAAGGTTTATATTTTTCTACATAAAATGGCTGTACAGCTACTTCTAATGCAGACCTACATAATACATCCTATACACTCCTGTCCTTAATGTTATACAGTATGTGTAGAATCCACCCATGAGAAGCATATCGCTGTGAAATGGATGTAGCAGGAAGGCATGAGCAGCATTTGTTTTTATCCTTATCTTTAACAAAATACACAAGGTCAAAACCAGTATTCAATCAATGCTAGGACTTAAAGGTGTGGTGAACCACCAACACAACGCTGAAATAAGGCAAAGCAGATTTGTATCTTTGTTGTAGTTCATAAAGCTGCTGTGCTCTCTTCTGCTGATGCAAGTGTCTGTCAATGTGGAACTCCTCTATAAAACTGTTGGCTTACATTTCTTTTCATGCCACTCATGGGTTTGCTTGCATGCCATAGGTTAGGAACAGGTCCAATTATTAAGACAATACTGCAGGTCATTCTTTTACAGCTGGTTTACCAAAAGCCTAATGGGTTACGTAGACAAACGATCAAGATTTATAAAGTTGGTAAAATCAGTAATAATAAAATAATAATAAAAAGTAATGCCTTGATAGGATTAATTGGTTTTGGAAAAAAGGTTAGACTGCAAAAAAGGGCTATATATCAAATACAATATACTGTATATCTAAATATTTTCAACGTGTCAGTGTGATTATACCAGCATGGTCATTCTAGTAAACTAATGGGAACACAGCTCGCATATAACATTTTAGACGGCTTTGATTTTGAAATTCCACATCAGAATGTCCTTGAATTGTCTCAAAGCCAGTCCACACAAAGAATGACTATAACTATTACTATGTGAGAACCCACACTGCTGAACGATAACAAACGACAAACAGCGACGTTAATTAGCAATGCACGCTCCAGCTGATAATTCATCACACACGGATACAGCATATGTTGCAATGTAAGATTTAGGCCTACATGAATGTATGTAGTGATATCCTACATTTTCGTGAATTTGGGTACATTTTATGAACCAAAAAAAGTTGGGTGGGGATCAGAGCAGGTGGGCGGTGCCAAGTCTGTGCAGAGCACCAGGACAAAAACAGTATGACAGTATGACAATGACATCTAAAACACAAGATACACTCTTGGGCCTTATTTTGCACCCCCGGAGCAGTACGGCGCAGAGCCCAAATCAAGTATCTTTGCTATTTTAAGACCGTCCAGCGCCCATGTCGTTTAAATAGCAAATCCACCTGCGGCAATGTTTGCACCCATCTTTACGCCCATGGGCGTGCTGGTCATACAGGGAGGTGTGTTTAGGGGAATTCTTGGCGTATTGCTATCTGGGAAGGGATCGCGCTGTTGACCAACAGTGACCTGGTCTAAAGTCAGTAACGCAGTTTTTCATTGTTATTTTAACTGTGCATTAGTAAAAAAGTGCTTATGCACAGCGTGCACACACTATGCCTGTTACACACACACACACACACACACACACACAGGGCAGTGCAGCAGCACACAAACATGCAAAAGATTACAAATAAGAAATATTACGGTGCAAATCTGCCATCATAATAGGCGTAGCCTTGCTGAGGGAAAAAGTCACATCACTAACCACCTGTTTGAAACAAATCTCTCTGCAGTGTCTCTCCCTGCCATGTCATGTTGTGAACTCGGATGGATTGTGATTGGCTGTCAGTGTTTGGCAGCGTGAAATCACTCTGAAAGTGATCCCAGCGATATCGTTCTCCACTGTCGTTGTCATTGTCGTTGTGGTGTGGATTTATAGTTATGGTTTTTGGTGTGGACGGCCCTTTATTGATACTCCTGTGATGATCTGCTGTCATTTACAAAGGAGCGAAATTGGTTTTTGAAAATGCATTCTTTATCATTAAGTTGGTGTAGTTTTTACACACTTTTTGACTCTCCCTGCCTTCCTCGTGGTAACAATAACCAGCTGTCGTTACCTTGGAAAAACAGATTTATGCATTTGATTTGTATCTCTTAAAGTGTGGTTATAAGAAAACATATCTTACTGAGTCTTGAATATTTTGTTGAGAACCTGATGTTTTCCTCAAGTAACCCACACCAAGTGCACATATGATATGTTGCAGTTGGTCTTGATGCGTCCTGTCAGCAGGAAGTGTGCCCCACTTTGGGTCTTATTCCAGAAAGATGAATAGACTTTTTTTTATTACTCACTTAGTAAAGTGAAACATCTCAGTAAACCCATCTTTGGACTACATGAACCATAAATATCTTCTGCCCTCATCCACACATAGAAAGTCTGTTTTCTCTGTGTACCCAACCCTCCGCAAATCTGTTCTTGAGGGGGACAAAAAAGGTTTGATGAACATCCAATGATGGTACAAGACGGTGCTGTGTTTCGGAAAGCTTCTTCTTTGTAGTCATCAAAGCAGTAGTGAAGTGGCCTTTTTGTTTGCTCCCTCAGAGGCTTGTTTTCCAATACCCAGAGCAGATGGTATGTGTTTTTCATGGATGAATCACTGAGCTGGGTGGGTTTTGTGTAGCTGGCCTACAACTATGTGGGGCCTGTATGTGTACTCCTAGCTGTGAGAATACACATGTGTCAGTAAGCTATATATAATATCTTTTGAATTCACTGGTTTCTTGTTTTATTTTTATTTCCTCAGACTCTGGAGGAGCCCCCCCTACTTGACAGTAGGGACGGATGTGAGTGCCAAGTACAGAGGGGCTTTCTGTGAGGCCAAGATTAAGACTGCCAAGAGGCTAGTCAAGGCCAAGGTAAGTCATATTTTAAAGTGCTCCTGTGATTAAAAATGTATTATCTGTCTGTGTTGTGTGTGATGTGGATTGCAGCAGGGTGGGGGCTCTTCTTTGTGTGAAGGGGGCAACAATCAAGATCACACAGCTACACTTTAATGCACATCATGAGCAGTTGGTTTGGAGATGGCCACATTTGAAAGATACTGTCCAAAAACATTCCTTGACAGAGCGTGTTGTTGGAATAATTAAAATGTCCTCGTATCAGATTTTAGACTGAATTCTTTTCTTGTCTCTGATGTTGCCAAACATCCAGCTGTGTTGCTTATATGCTCGAGCTCTACCACCTGGTCTAGGTTGTTAGTTGTGCTCATACAGCTGAAACGGTGATCAGGGCTCCAGCTGTGACAGATGCAGGGTCTGGTCTAGCCCACCAGGTACCCATCACGTCCTCAGGCGTCCCCCTCGCCCACTGCTTCCATGTTTTGTCGCGGGACGGTGTGTCTGCTGTGTTCCCATTGGTTTTATGCCTTGCTGATGAAGGCATTGCCTGATGCATGTAGTACAGTATCTCATTTCCCAGTGGGGCTGGAGCATCTGGATAATACAATAGAGACTGAACGCTTGTCTCTCATTCTGCTAGAGTGTGTGGGAGGAACAAAGATTGGATGCTGGCAGTGTCAATACACTGTAGTTTCCCCTGTAGAGACAAAAGAGCACCGATCTTGCCAGTTTTGTGACAAATGATGGCCTTTTTGTCTTATGGACAGAGACAAACAACATGACAAAGTAGACCATGTGATTTACTGGTTTAAAATATTGTTGACTAAAAGGCAGCTAATAGGACCGTCTCTGCTCATAAATGCATTACCATACTAATTGGCCGCGCGTGTGGGGTATGTTTGTGGGTAGCTGTTCCCACACAAACGGAGAACATGGCAATTATTAAGCGGTTGTTGTGAATTAGAATATTCCACTGTAATGAATTCCTCTCTCGCTCTTTGGTTCACTAATCTCTGTCTGCTTGTTTAACAACGTCTATGGTGGCAACAAGGCAGCATATGGCGCTGGTGTCTTTTTAAAACACAGTGAAAGATCTGTGTGACATTATTATTTATGATGATAGTCTGTACTAGAAGACCTGTCAAAAGTCTGAATTAGCACCATGTCAGTATCACTCACTGTGACAGCACACATTTGATCAGTCAGAATTAACCCCATGGCACAGTTAACTGAGGACTGTTTCAAACAAATAAGTGCGGCATGACAGATTTTACTTCCAAAGTACATTTTCAAGATGCAGAACACAAATAAAAGTTAAAGTTAAAGTTTTTTTTTTTTTGCAGATCAGAACCCCTTTCCTCTCTCAAATTATTTGCTTATGATGCATTTATTTCAATCATACACTGTGAATTTTGGTCAGATTATTACAGTTAAGTTTCAATATATATTTTATTTTGCCCATGTATTATTAAAAAAAAAAAAAAAAAAGTGATAGCCCCAATCATGTTTGCTTTAAAATACATGTAGTGAAGGTTGCACTTCAGTTGCATTATACTGTATGGCACAAAGCCCTAATTAGAAGCAGTATTAATGCAAACAAAGTCATTAGAAAGACATGTACAGAGGTGAAGCGATGCAGATTTACAAGGACACAAATTGTGAAGCAGAAAGATGCATTTACTCTGAGATGTAGTCATTTTTTTATGTTTTACAAGAACAAGGCACATTTATCAACATCACTGTAAATGGGCCAGGGTTATCAAAGTGGCAAGTCGTGTGTGTGTGTGTGTGTGTGTGTGTGTGTGTGTGTGTGTACGTGTGTGTACGTGTGTGTGTACGTGTGTAAACCTCTACAGTCCAATTTGCCTGAATAAATTGAGATCCAAGTTTACTTCATGTTTCTGTATCAAGTAAACATAAACATCTTGCAATTTAAAATAGGAAAAAATGCAAGAGAAACATTAAGCAGCTCCGTGACATTTTTAGGCTCATTGGAAGAAAGGATGTCATAAATAACGGACTGTGAGCTCTCGACAAAACCTAATTAGAAGGTTTTAAATTGTATTTCAGTATTTGTTAATGTCTATGTCCTTGTACAGTTTGTGTAAACAGTTGTAGACCTCTGTTTAACTGTGCAGGAGGCAAGCTCACAGTTAGGAGGCTGTCAGGATGGCCAGGTGTTATTGACGCTCTCTAGCTGAGAGTCATCCTCCCTCTGTCTGCAGAGAGCAGAGGCTTCTGCTCGTCCATGTGAAGAAAGGAAGTCTTTTATTCCACCGGATGGGGCAGGAATGTTATTATCTCTATAACCGATAAAACGCTGCCTCAGGAATCTTTTTATTCCAGTCTCTTCCATCCTATTTTTTTTACTTGACAATTTAACAGCATCTTTTATAGGATGTGTTTCTTTCATTCGTTGTCTTGATGCTGCTTTCGCAGCAAGACTTTGATTGCGGTTTGAAAATGACTCGAGAGAGCATTGTTTGAATTTGTTACCTGCAGGCTTGTTTTCTGAACTGGTGGTTGATTCTGAAATAAATCCCAGTCAATAAAAGTGAAGCCAGTTTCCCATTATAATTATTTTACTAGCACATGCATGGAAACAGAGAATGAATATTGATATATGAATCAGGGAGAGGTGTGTGTGCATGTTTCCAGGTCACCCTGCAGATGCAAGACTACCACAGCATGATCGGATTATGATCTACTGTGGCTCACTTAGGAAAGGCTGCAGAAAGGGTGGGGGAGGGGGGTTGGTTAGTGTAGCCCTCACAATCGCTCCACCGTAGTTGGCGGCAACAGATGCGGCGCAGTTGCCAATTAGGGGGGGTCAGTCACTCAGCGGTGCTAGCAATAAGCCATAGTATTACATATTCACACACAGGCTGTTTGCCTGCTGACACCAAGAAATCTTTACTAGTATGTTTAGTTATCTCAGACCACACTGATTTAAGGCAACAAATCTGCCTCGCTGCCAAGTATTGCGTGAAAGAGTGCATGATTGTAAGCAGTGCATCACAAATTCCAGCATTGTTAGTGGGAATGTGCTGTCTTTGTAGTGGAGGATTGATGTGGCCCGGTCAGGCCTTTGGGAAATTGTTTGTTTATCCTCGTTACTGATTCTCCTCTCCTGTTGCCCCCCACCTAACTCCTTCCCCAGGTGACCTTTAAACCAGATCTGTCCACAGCTGAGGTTCATGATGAAAACATCAAAGGACCTCTAAAGGTAAGACAGGAAAGATGGAGGAGGCCGATGTTGCCCCACAGTTAGCTGAAACATCGTTATAACACACCTATTGTTGTTAATTTCCCTTGATTACTTTTGTTTAGTCTTTTTTGGCTCAGACTATAAGCCCATAGTAAATGTAGAAAAAAATAATTGGTCAATGAAGCATTCGCTTTGCAATTTAATTTCAGTCGATTGGGATTCTTGTAGCAGCAATATCTCATTACTTTAAAACACCTCATTAGATGTATCATTAGTAGCACATTAGGATGCCAAATAACAGCAGTGTATCCGTCCTACAGGTGGGTGCTGTTGTAGAGGTGAAGAATCCAGATGGAGTTTACCAAGAGGCCACAATCAATAAGCTGACCGATGCTAGTATATATACTGTTGGTAAGTCAATAACAAAGTTACTCAAAGACCTGTGCTCTCCCTCCGGCTTGCAAAAATGCAATGTGTACAAATGAAATTCCATAGTGTGTTCAGGGCTTGTATTTTCATGATGTTGCAAGAAACGTCTTCAACTAATTCCTAAGAATAGGTCAAGGTGTGGCTGGGTTAGCTCCGTGGTAGAGCAGGCACACATGTACATCAAGGTTTATGCCTCGATGCAGAGGTTCGGGGTTTGAATCCGATCTGTGACGATATCCTGCATCCCCCCTTCCCCCCGCTCTTTACTCACCTAAATGTCCTGTCAAAAATTAAAGATGGAAAAGCCCAAAAAATATTCTTTAAAAAAAAAAGGTAAAGAATGAAGGGATTTCTCATGTAATGTTCATGTATGAAAATATTGTCCAGCATGAAGCAAATAAAAGGCAAGATAAATGAGTTGACTTTGGTAGTTTGCAAGACTATGCTGAGTCAACATTGAAATATTATACAACAAAATGTGACAAATGGTAAATGCGGCATGTGCAGCTGCAACTAAAGAATACTTTTATCAATATTTTTTTTTTCAAACAATGGAGTAATTGTTTAGGCTATAATATGTTTTAAAAAAAAAAGTGTGAAAAAAAAAAAAAAGATGGAATCGCTATTTTCCAGAGCCAAAACAGGGGAAAGCAGCAAAATCTCATATTTGAGAAGCTTGAAGTCTATTGGAACTTTTCTTGCATTTTGTTCCTGTGAGTCTGTGATGTACACAAGGAGTACACAGTTACAGTGTTGGATAATCCAAAGGATGCAGATCTGTTGTCTCTCAGCAGCTGCGTCACTTAAGAGGGCCCATGGGGATTACCTTTTCTCGTCTTTGCACGTTTTCATTCTTTTCATTTGTCAAAGAAACATGACTGATGTCAGTGTTGAAGTTACCTCATGTGTTTTCCTTCATTGTTGTCGCCAAGTACTTAAGTGAACAATGGATAGTGGAAGTTAATGATTTATCCTTGGGAGCCGTGTGACTGCTGAAAGTAGAAGTAAGGTTCCTTGAGTTTTGGAATATGATGTATATTATGCTAGCCTGTTGTAAAAGTCAGTCTATAGAGATTTGATGTCAGTTAATAAATAATAAATAGAATCAGTAAATGCATCTTTTATTTTAGTATTTAGTCCACTCTGTCTAACAGAGGCTCCTTGAAGATGTAATAATCCTGTGAACTAAACGTGACTTTAAACTCAAGGATTTGTTTTTTAACCTATTGTAAATAAAGCATTTTGTAACCATGACATACGTGCATGTGTGCGTGCGTGTGTGTGTGTCACTGGCCTAATAGTTTGCCTCCCATCTCTGCAGTATTTGACGATGGCGATGAGAAGACCTTGAGGCGTTCCTCTCTCTGCCTGAAGGGAGCGCGTCACTTTGCAGAGAGCGAGGCAAGTATTGTGCTACAGGTTCATGCTAGCCTTATCTCTCAGCTTTCTAGAGAAGCAAAGCTCATTTAATTGTTTTTACAGTCTCTCATTTCTACTCACTGTGCTCAAATTAAAGCACTGCTTATGAATGGTCCCACATTGGCATTCAAAAGTTCAGCTGTGATATATTTCCAGGAAACCGAAGCAGCCAAATGTAAAGCGCTGGTTAAATCCCGCCATTTGTAACTGATGAGATCCCATGAAGAGAGTTTCTTTCAGGTGTACAAGATACATATTTTGTCTTCCAATTTCACCGTCTGACAAGGTGGCTCTTTGTTGCTGTTTGTCTCCCGTGCAGACACTCGACAGACTCCCTCTCACTAACCCAGAGCACTTCGGCACACCTGTCATCGGCAAAAAGGGCAACCGCGGCAGGCGATCGAACCCAATGTGAGTATCGCCCCTCTGCCTCTGTGCATCCTGCAGGGCTCGTATCAGTCTTAATATCTCAGAGGTCTGTCATACTGACGGGGAGGGAATTTCTGACTGTACCAATCCACAGTCGTCAGTAACAGGCTTTCTCATTCTAAGTGTGCTGACAGTAGTTGAAAAGAAAGATTTATTATCATCTCCATTCCTTAATAAACAGTGCCTGAGGCCTGGAAGTAGGGGTGGGGGGTGTATGTGTTAGCACGGCATGGTCCTGCTGAATATGATCTTTTTTCCTCTCCTTTGGCTCAAATGTTCTAGTGGGTGTTTTGTGTTCGTATGTGCCTACTCCTGGGAGACTGCAGAATCATCAGGGAATAGGAAGTGCTGGGGGCTTTTTGGTGCTGGATATAATTGTGGCTTCTCTCTCTTTTAAAGAGGACACTCTGCTACATAATCTAAATCTATGACATCCCTTGATAATAGAGAAAAGTCAATATAACTTAACATTGATGCAATATTGACTTGGAACTAGGGCTGGGCATTATATCGATAATGTGATATGAGACGAGGTATCGTCTTAGATTTCGGATATCGTGATATGAGACAAGTGTTGTCTTTTCCTGCTTTTAAAGGCTGCATTACAGTGAACGGATGCACTTTTCTGAACTTACCAGACTGTTCTAGCTGTTCCATTATTTGTCTTTTTCCCACTTAGACATTATTTCCACATTACTGATGATTATTTATAAATTTTTTGAAAGCACCAATTATTAACCCTAGAATATGTAGGTATTTGGTCAAGAATATCTTGATATCTGGGGCAGCCTCTAGCTCACCCAGTAAGAGCATTTGCCCCATGAGTCCTGCTGTGGCCTGGGTCCACACCGACCTGACCGACCGAATACTGCGGCCCTTTGCTGCGTGTCAACCCCCATCTCTCTCCCCCTTTCATGTCTTCTGTCACTGTCACTTTAATAAAGGGAAAAGCCCCAAAAATAATCTTTTATAAAAAAAAACATTGTGTTATCTGATTTTCTCACTAGAGCCCAGCCCTAGTTGGAACTGCCCCAGCTGCGCGTTAGCACCTTGGACCTGTTGTCTTCTTAGTTCATCAGTCTTAATTCTTTAATTACAAGGATTGACAGTGTAGCGGAGATTATTGGAGATAAAGAAGACAACTACATTGCTTGTTTTATGAGATCATTTCTTCTTCTGTTAATTGAATAGTTTAATATTTTGGAACATTACACTTATTTGCTGTCTTGCTAAGGGTTAGATGTACACTAAACATGAAGCAACAGCAAGCTGGTGGTTACTTTAGCTTGGCATTAAAACTAGAAACAGAAAAAAACAGCTAGCCTGGTTTTGTTCAAAGGTAGAAAAATCCACTGACTAGCACCTCTAATTTTTAACAATTAATATAATATCTTGTTTGTTTCACTGTGAGATGTTCAGGGAAGCAGCAGAAAGTACTTTATTGATCCCAAGGGAAATTTCAAGGTCCTAGTAGCTTAAAGACATCACACACAATATACACATACATCATAAACAGGATGATAACATGACAAATACACATGAATAACATGGACAATAAAAGAAAAGATACTACATTCAAAATATAATATATAATAATAATAAATAAATCCACATGAATGTACTAAGGGAATGTTACTCCTCCCAGCCAGGAGATAGTCTGGTGGACTACCCCCCAGTAGAACCACAATGTGCTGTTTTTACACTTCAGTTTTTGTAGGGACTAAGCACATGACATTTGATGTGTTAATTAGTAAGCTTTAGAGGTGCTGGTAAAATGATTTAGTTACCTTTGGACAAAGCAAGGCTAACAGTTTGCTCTGGTTTTCTAGTCTCTATGCTAAGCTATGCTAGCCGTCTGCCAGCGTTAGCTTTTAGCATACAGACATGAGTGGTATTGAGCTTCTTATTCTATCTTCCAGCCAAAAAAGAAAATAAGCGCTTTTCCCTAAATGTCAAACTACTCCTTTTAAATTACTTTCTCATTACATGGGAGAAAACTCTTTCCAACATGAATTGTAGTATTTGCCTCATTGAGTGGCTAGAGTGCTTTGTTTATGACTTTGATTTACAGCTTAGTTGTTGTAGTAGTAGCAGACTGGCTGATTTACTCATCTGTAGTTGTGTGTGTGTGTGTGTGTGTGTGTGTGTGTGTGTGTGTGTGTGTGTGTGTGTGTGTGTGTGTGTGTGTGTGTGTGTGTGTGTGTGTGTGTGTGTGTGTGTGTGTGTGTGTGTGTGTGTGTGTGTGTGTGTGTGTGTGTGTGTGTGTGTGTGTGTGTGTGTGTGTGTGTGTGTGTGTGTGTGTGTGTGTGTGTGTGTGTGTGTGTGTGTGTGTGTGTGTGTGTGTGTGTGTGTGTGTGTGTGTGTGTGTGTGTGTGTGTGTGTGTGTGTGTGTGTGTGTGTGTGTGTGTGTGTGTGTGTGTGTGTGTGTGTGTGTGTGTGTGTGTGTGTGTGTGTGTGTGTGTGTGTGTGTGTGTGTGTGTGTGTGTGTGTGTGTGTGTGTGTGTGTGTGTGTGTGTGTGTGTGTGTGTGTGTGTGTGTGTGTGTGTGTGTGTGTGTGTGTGTGTGTGTGTGTGTGTGTGTGTGTGTGTGTGTGTGTGTGTGTGTGTGTGTGTGTGTGTGTGTGTGTGTGTGTGTGTGTGTGTGTGTGTGTGTGTGTGTGTGTGTGTGTGTGTGTGTGTGTGTGTGTGTGTGTGTGTGTGTGTGTGTGTGTGTGTGTGTGTGTGTGTGTGTGTGTGTGTGTGTGTGTGTGTGTGTGTGTGTGTGTGTGTGTGTGTGTGTGTGTGTGTGTGTGTGTGTGTGTGTGTGTGTGTGTGTGTGTGTGTGTGTGTGTGTGCGTGTGTGTGCGTGTGTGTTGAGGCACGGAGGATCCGTTTGCTTGCTGGTGCTTCTTGCATGATCACTCCGAGACATGGCTGCCTGTCTGCTCGCTCCAGTCGGAGCACAGCTAAGAATGAGCCGGCTCGTCAAAACACTGATCCTAATGAGCGAGCTAATCAGTAGAGCGGGCCTTATGTTTCGCTGTGCTACATAATAATAAAAATAAGACTACAAAGGTTTTGTTATGCTTTCTATTGTTAGTTTGAGACAATTTGATGAAATCCTATGTTTTGAGAGAGACAAACGCACACAATGTTATATATTTTTTACCCATTTACATATAGTGTGGATTTAATATAAAAATCCCAAAATATTTCTGTTTTTTTTTTAATACAGTTTTACACTTCTGTGTAAAAATAGAGATGTTACAGCACTACAGTTGCAGTTGGAGATGAGAACAGCACTTTTCTTAATAAAATGTCAACACTTCACTGGATGTGATGAATGTAAAAAAAAAAAAATGTCACAAACATGCAAACTCTACCTTTCTAAGGTGCATTCCATTGAGTAAACTGTCCTTTTCTCTCACAGTCAAGAAGAAGAATTGTCTTCATCCTCCAGCGAAGAAGAGGAGAGCGACCAGCGGCAGAATGAGGATCTGTTCGGGAAAGTGGTCTGTGTGGAGGGGGTTGCCACCGGGGAAAAAAAGAAGACCACGTGGTATCCTGCTCTGGTGAGCTTATAGTCTCCCTTCCCTCACTGCTCTCTGCTCCATCACTGTGTGGAAACAGGGAGCACTGCTGCTGGTCCTTCAGTACACCCACAGTAATGTCCCATTTCATCTAAACGCCTTCTTATGTAACCTTAGCAGGATTGTCTTATCACTTTACAGTCCACCCAACATGAAATGTTGGGTGGACATGGAACTATGCATGCCGTTGCAGTTTGATTTCTATAAATAAGACCAACTATTTTGCAGTGGCTGCCTGCCTTCTGTAGTTGAAAGTAGTAAATTACTTGTTCTCCCTCATGCAACAGTGCGGCACAAACACTGGTTTGATGCTTTCAGTTTTTTCCAATCCATTTGTTTCCACCCATCGTGAACTCTCAGCCACCGTTTGCACACTGTGAAACAGGCGTTGTTTGTTTATGTAAGTGTTACATGTAGAACTGGGAGAATGGGAGAGGGTGGAGAAAGCTGTCCCTTTAACTGTGTAGTCAGCAGGGCCCGCCTCCAGGGTTTGTTGTTCTTGGCTTGCTGTTGACTGAGCTCCGTGCTGCCTCCTTGTGACAAGTGCAGAGAAGTGCATTACACAGTAGCATGTCATTGATTACACCAAGATTGTACAGCAGAGGGGTGGAGTACTACACTAGTAGATGTCTCATGCAACAGATGATATACGGCTGTAACAAACAGTGAGCTCCCAAGAACGCCTGATAAAATAAAAGTCAAAGTCTCCATGTGTGAGCTGGGTGCTCTCTTTTGCATATTTGCAGCGCAGCATATGTGTCACAGAGGGAAATGGTATCACACAGCAACGTGAGTCATAGTGTTCAAGTGTGTGTGTGTGTGTGTGTATGTATGTATGCGTTCGTGCGTGCGTGCGTGTGGCTCATACATACAGAGAGAGAGCAGGAGCAAGCAGAGTCCTGGTGGAAATCAAATCTCCATAATGGCAGTGCTGCCTCCTGTGGGTTAGACACTGGCACTGGAACAACTCCCACTGTTGTGCTCCTCAACTCCAGTAAACAGCAGCACAACATGCTGCGAGTGGGCGCACATCCCGTACACATCACTCTTCATACCACTCTCTTGTTTGTCTTTGTTTGGTAGACAGTAGACGGCATATTTTGTAATCCATCAGCGTGGCCGTTTTCTGAAACTACTTTAGTCATTGACTCACACTCTGACTTATATACTTACATACTTCCTCTACTGTTTAACACACACACACACACACACACACACACACACACACACACACACACACACACACAGTACCACCTCATCTGACCTCTTGACTGTCTCTTGTTTCTGTGCAACAAGGTCATCTCCCCAGACTGCCACGAAGACGTGACTGTGAAGAAGGACAACATCTTCGTCCGCTCTTTCAAGGATGGAAAATTGTAAGTCATCACCAATGTACCGAAAACCACATTTGCACCATGTGTGAAGCAGGGCTGCATCGATTAGCAGTAGATTATTTGCCATTTTCATTATCAATTAATACATCAATTTTGTTTTGAACTATTTAAGTAATCAATATAAAGTTAGCATTGCACAAAGTTAGGCCTAAGTGTTGCTTAATTATTAATGATAGTCAAAAAAATGTTAAACCAAGCAATCTTTTAAAAAGTAAACAAGTAAATGATTGGCATTTTCACTTGATAAATGATCTAAGTTGCTCTATAATCAACTAATCACCTAGTGCTAGTGTAAAATATCCCCATCAGGGGGATAAACATGTTTTATTGGATACAAAAAAGCATGTGCACTGTTTATATATTGACAAATGAACATGCTTGAGAGCACGATTGTAAGATATGGCTGAACAATATAAGAATAATATTTGCAAATATTTTAGAATCACCTTTTTTTCTTTTCCTTTTCTTGCCTTTTATATACCTTTTTTAAATATGAATTGTAATGTGCTTTGATCTTTCCAGTCATGACAAATCTCTGTATTATCACCTTATTTGAAGAAGCTCCATCAGAGGACATTTTTCCCACTTGGCCAATAACTGTGCATGTTTAAATGACACATTTGTTCATAGCTGTAGAAGAATATAACATTCGTTTTTTTTTGCAATCTCTCAATAATGGGTAAGATTCCGCATGCCTTCCCCGCTGGCATTTCCCTGGTTATTTTATTTGTCCTCAGGCTGTAAAGTTTCTGGTGAGCTAAGGTAGTGCAGCTTCCCTGAAGCCAGCCCTCGGCGTGGAACCACACAGCCAGATTGTTTTGTCTGTGGCAAAGAGAGGAATAAATCCAAGAGTCTGCACTCAGCTAGTGGCTTGGAACTGCAGTCTCTCTGTATGTGGTAGAAACATAGCCCACACTCGATATGAATTAATCTGGTGCTTGCTTACTGTTTCAAAGCCTACTTTTTGATCTGTTTGAATTCCATTGATGACAGAAACAGCCTTGAGTCTGCATTCCTTCATGTGCTTTGTGTAAATAATCAGCATGGCCCCTAATCTGCAAAAAAACTCCCTCTTATCACTTGTATTTTGGTTAATAGTAGAGCTTATGAGAGGGATAAGAGATGATAAATCAGAGATGAAGTCATAGATGTGTGAATTCTTTCCTCTCTGAACATGGCACCCTGTGATGGCTTTTGTTGCAAATGAAATCGCACGGTAGCCGTTTTTCTTTCTGCTCTGCAGCAGTTTGATTTCACTCCGGAAAATCAGCACAGTGTATCCACGGGTAGACACAGCATATAATAATGTAAGAAGTTGGAAAATCTATATCTTGTAAATGAGATTTTCAGGTTTGTTTCCCTCCTAATCATTTTTGCCTTTTTATGAGGATGGAAAAACAACCTTTCAGTTATGCTACCGTTGTTACAATGCTGCACCATTTCCTGTAGCCCTTTTTCCATTATTTTACAACAAACACACTCCACTTGTCATTGTTTGTTATTGCACATTTTATCATTAATGTCAGCCTCTTCTCATCTATTATTACAGAGCTAACACGCTGCTCACTGTGTGATTTTTTTTTTTTTTTTTTTTTGAAGCGGGGTGACATCCATAAGCTATGTGACCTTATCCGCACAGTGCCGGGGTCAGCGTGTTCATTTTCCTCTGCAGACTCTGGTATTGTTGGTGATAACCGACCAACGTGCCTTTTGCAAAAACAATGGCTCTGGAAAAACATTCTTTACAAAAAGCAAGGTCACGTCCAGAGGAGAGATGGGAGTTTTCAGGAAGTGGTGGTTATTCTTATTTAGTCATATCTGGTCACCATGGTAACAAAAGTCGTTTCTATTTTTTCTCTCCTTTTGGCCGGCTTGCAAACTTACACTCACAAAGGCAGTTTGATCACTTAATTAAGCAAAACATTAGGTCATACAAATATCAAATGAAGAAGAATCTGGGCTATTGTAAACTAACTTATATGTGGAAGCTAAAGCTGATTTAGTTTTGCAAATTGAATAATTAGCCAATTTCAGCTTCATTGATATAAGAACACCCGATTTAAAATAAACTATAAACTAAAGGGTTTATTTATTTATAAGGGTTTATAAACTTATAAACAGGAGGAGTTATTTTTAGAAATGCATGGCTCTAGGGATAGCAATGTTACTCATGTCAGTTGTCATGTCAGTTGGTCAGTCCACCACTTTGGTCCAGACTGAAATCCCGAAACAACATGAATTTCCATAATATTTAGTAGACACATTCATGTTCCCCAGAGAATTACTTAGGTGACTTTGGTGATTAGCTATTAGTAAATTTTAGCATGCTAACACACTAAACTAAGATGGAGAACATGGTAAACCTAATGCATGCTAAACATCAGCATGTATGTTAAACACAGCAGTGCTTTGAGCTAAATGCTAAGTGCAGCCTCACAGAGCTGCTAGCATAGCTGTAGACTCTTGTATCTCTTTCTGCTAGTCTCAATAAAAGATTATCTTAGCACATTTGTTTACAGATAAGTACGTGGGTGAACTAGTGCCATTCCAACAACATACACAATACAATTTCAATGTTAAGAACATATCTATAGTAAATGACAATAAACCAAGGTGTCTGTTTTCTATGAGCTCTGTTAGCTGCAATATACTTTCAAATCGTCTCCCTGGCACACTTTCCAAGCCTCTGACTGGTTTCAGCTTACAAGCTCCACTGATCCATCTATCTGCCAAGTCACCAACACTTTGCCCAGCTGCTATAGGGATGTTGTAAGAATGTAGGCTGGGAATACACGTCTGCTCAGGTTTTGAGGTTGGTATTGTTACTGTAAGATTAAAAAACTCCCCCTGCTAGTGTTTTAATTAACAAGACTTTTTTTTAATAGTCCTACATTTGTTTTGGGAGAGCAAAAATCTGCTTACCACCTCTCACACCGTAGAGCTGAACCTTGATGTAGTAACACTCGGTACTGTGCGTCACTTCTGTCCACATACTAATCAGAGCTGCTGTGTTTTGCAGTAACACGGTGCTGCGGAAGGACGTCCGCGAGATGAATAGCGACTGTCCTCCAAAAGCAGATGCAGGGCTCAAACCAGGTGAGTTCAAACTAAAGCTTTGAGAAGGGAAACTTTACAGAAATGGTGCACAGAATATACCTAGTCCTTGACATCTGTGGGCTGGTCTGTGTGTTGACACTTTTGGCAGAAAAACGCTCGCAGTGAGTTGCAGCGAGACAGATTGAGGAAAAAGAAGTTTTGTTTTTGTTCTAGGGAATGCAGCAACTCCTGCCACTGTCGAGTCTATTTTTATTTGATGTCCCTCACCAGGCTTTTTATATACTGTAATGCCTCCACTTTTTCTACTGCAGAGCTCTCACTCTTTTATAATTACATTTAGGAAACCACGTTGTATTATCCCAGTCTTGGTATTCACAGGTGGTCGACTCACAACTGTAATATTTTCTGCATTACAAATGCGTAAAGCAAGCATCTGCCAAGGTGGTTAGATGCTACTTAAACCCACCTGCGACATTGTGCCTGAATGCCTCTGCTGCTCTGCATCTCTGCAAATACTCCTGACAGATGTTCATGCTGCTTTTTTTCATGTTTTTCTCTGTTCATGTCTTATCTTTGTTTATATAGCATTAAACGTCTTCAAACTCTGCAAAATGATTTAGCTTGAGTTTGAAATGCAGAAGGGAATGATAGACAACGCTTATTGGATGTGGTTGATGTGTCATATTACTGCATGTGTGTGTTTGACAGCACTGGGACGCCGCTTTGGAGTTCCTGCAGCAGTTTGTTGTGCCAAGCGCCTGGAAGACTGAAGTGAAAGAAGAAAGTTCTAGCAGCGAGGATGAGGAGGAGGATGAAGAGGAAGGGCAGGAAGAAGATGCCAGTGGTGAAGAAGAAGAGGAGGTAGAGGCAGAACCCTGCACGTGCTTTTATCCCCACAACCTCCCAGATAATAAGAAAACCCTCAAACTGTCTTGTTTCCTGTCTGCAGGAGGAAGTGGAGCCGTTCCCAGAGGAGCGGGAGAACTTTCTGCAGCAGCTCTACAAGTTCATGGAAGACAGAGGTGAGCCAAGAGTGCAGATGTTTACATGGTTTCTTTACAACAAACATTTTATTTTGAAGGTTCTAGGTGCAGCTTTATAATTTAGTAATGGATGTGACTTATTCGTCACACTTTTGGTCAGGGAAGAGTTAAAAATTAGGCAAACAAAAAGGTATAAAATACTGTAATTGTGTTATCCTATCTAGCTCCCTCTTACAATCCCACATTTAGTTTCACTCTCTATTTTTCTGCCCCCTGTACTCCCATCTCATTAGCTCCTTTTAAGGCTGCCCTTAAAGACATTTTCTGGTTTACAGTCTAAAATGGTTCATGTGTAGCTCCATAACTTTGATTATCTTTTTACAACAAGAAATATCTCTGAGTGTGTGGCTGCTTTTTATGTGTGCTCCTTAAAATGCTCTGAAAACCAGTGATGGAATGTTACGAAGTGCAAGTACTGTACTTGAGTACAAATTTGAGGACTTTACCTGAGTGGTGCTGCTTTATACAATTCAGAGGACAATGTTGCATTTACTACATTTATTTGACAGCTTTAGTTATGTATTAAGATTTTACATAAAAACTAGTGCTGTCAGACGATTAAAATCGCATTAATGTCATAGTTAACTTGTAATTAATGTCATATTTTTATTTATTCTAAATGCCCCTTGATTTCTTTTTGTACCATCATTGTTTCTCCTTTTAATACATTCTTATCAACATGGAAAAGTGGATCGGCTTGCTTTGTGCAAATGTTTTTTATTGAAACCAACATTGCCATATAGCCTACTGTAGTGTTCAGTTTCACACTAACATTCTCACTTGGAGCAAATAATCTCTCACACAATATAACCCTGTCCATCAATAAAAGGGTGAAAAAAATACTTTGACGGGAGCAACAGCATGTAAAAAGGCCAAAAAAACCTTAATCTCACAACAACAAATTGACGCCGTTAAAATGGGTTTGCTTTAACGCCGTTAATAACGCGTTTAACTTACAGCACTAATAAAAATATATGATCCGCTTATAAAGAATGATGTACTTTTAGTAGAGTTTTGGTTAAACAACTCAAGAGTATATAAAATAGTTAGAATTAGCTCCACCTGGACTAAGTAGAATAGCTTAATACTCACATGGGGCATTTTACCGCATTATGGATACTTTTACTTTTAATACTTTATGTTAATAATGTTGTTACTTACCGGTAAGTGACATTTTCATTGCAGGACTTTTACTTGTAATAGTAGAAATTTTATTTTTTGCCATATTGCTACTTTTCCTTAAGTAAAGGATCTGAATACTACCTCCAACACTGCTGAAAACCAATTCCAGGTCACTTAAAAAAAAAGAAGCTTTAAAATAGGTTCACAGTTATTGAATAAAAAGCAGGCAATTTAATGCAGACTCAGTTTAATAAGCCGGTTTTAGTATATTTCTAACTTAAACTGTATCTTTGTGTCCACTATCTCTCCTCCTCAGGAACTCCCATCAATAAACGGCCTGTTCTGGGCTACAGGAACCTGAACCTATTCAAGCTCTACAGGCTGGTGCACAAACTGGGAGGCTTTGATAACGTGAGTGCCACTTTGACAGCGGTTACCCGTAGTGTAGCATAACTTCTGTCTTGCTTGATGTTGACTGACTCTGGATCTGTCTTCCTTTGTTAACCGTGTTTGAGCAGATTGAAAGCGGCTCTGTTTGGAAGCAAGTTTATCAGGATCTGGGAATCCCTGTGCTCAACTCAGCCGCCGGCTACAATGTCAAATGTGCTTACCGCAAGTACGTACAGGCGCTACCTCCACAGCTGCCGTTTGGCAGAGGCTTTTTTTTTTTTATACCAAGACTGACATGTAGTTTGTAGTCTGTTTTACTCTTTTATTGTCCATGTCTCTTGTACTACTTTTGCAGCCTCTTTTCTTTTTCTTTTTTTAGCTAAGAATAAATTAAGCTTTTATCTTTGCAAGACTGACTTTTAGCAGTGCCATATGTGATGGAATATGTACATCTTAGAGAGGAGCAGTCAAGGTATGTTGACAAGGAATGTTTTATCACCCAGGTACTTGTATGGATTTGAGGAATACTGCACCTCCACCGCCATCACATTCAGGATGGACCTTCCTTTGAAGCAGGCTCC